>JAREIK010001258.1:1218735-1228735 GCA_029783825.1 Sapria himalayana | reverse complement strand
TCTTCTAGTTCCATAGTTCTATTTTTACCTATCACTAAATCCACCAATAAACTCGAGTCAACCTGCACTTGAATATTTTGAAAATTATTATCTTTACATATTTGTAGACCCTTGTGCAAAGCCATAACATCTGCATGCAAGGCCGAAGAGGCTAAACCTTTCATTGTGAATACTCTTATCACTATGCCTTCCTCATTCCTTATGGCTCCCCCTCCACCTACAGCTCTCATTTCTTTTTTAAAGATCTCATCCGTATTTAATATTAGACCATCTTGTTGGGGCTTTTTCCCTCTGATAATTTTAATTTCTGGTCTTTTCTTAGTCCTTGTAGAGAGACCCTAAGCTTCTTTCCTATTTTCATCTATTCCTACACTTCTGAGCTTTATGGGGCTACAGGACTAGATAACTGCACATTCTTTTTTAATCTCCTCTAGGACATTTAAGGCATTCATTGGAATGTCATCAAATCTGCTTTTACTTCTAGCTTTCCATATGCACCATACTACAATGTGCGGGATGTAATTCCTTAACCATTTAAGAATCTTGTTCTTTGTTTTACTTTCCCTCCATTTTTTTATCCTTTCTATAAGTGATCCAAGCCTTTTTTTTAACTCTACATCCATTTCTAGTTTATTCCATATCTTTTTAGCTATCTTCCCTATTGAGAACAGATGATCCATGCTCTCTATTTCTTGGTTACAGCATTCGCATCGAGATGCTAATCTTATTCCTTTCTTTTGAATATGCTAGTCAACTAGGATGACTTTTGAGAAGAGTTTCCACATAAAAATATTTATTTTTTGTGGACACTCATTTTCCATGTTTCTTCAAAATTCTCTTGTGAGGGTTTTTTATCTCACACCAGCTCATTTGCTCTTTTTTAAGTAAATTTTTCTTTACGTATCTAAGGACCATTTCCATCCACTCTTATTTAGTATGGAGTGATTCTTCACAATTCTTCATTGCTTATGCATCAATTTCCAGATTTTTAATGCTCTTTTTGGATTATTAAAGGCACTACTACCATGCCCATATCTATCTTTTATATATGCCATCCAAATGCTACCATTCTTGTTATCTGTTATTCTCCACCATTTCTTACAAGCCAAAGCTTTTACTATATTATTTAGATTTGAGAAGCCCAAACCAGCTTCTTCTAACGGATAACATAGCTCTTCCCATTTTTTCCAATGTAGCTTATTTTAACTTTCATTTTTTCCCCATAAAAAATTTGACATTTCTCTTTTTAGTTTCCTTATAATAGCTTGCGGTGTTTGTAACGACATTTTAATATGCGCCAGTGACCTCTGCAATACATTTAAGATCAGTGTTATTCTTCCTGCCTTACTTAGTAGATTTTTTTTCCAACCCGCAATCTTTTGCTTTATTTTTTATACTAAGAACACTAAGTACTCCCCCCTTCAGCCTTCCCTCATAGATTGGGCACCCAAGGTACATTAGCGCACCCTTCTTTTGTATGAATCTCGTGATTCTTCTTATCTTTTGAGCTATATTTTTAGGAGTTTTTTCTTTTATCATAAATTGACATATATTCTTGTTCAATAGTTGCCTAGTTTCTTCTTCCATTATATTTAATAATATCATCATATGCCTCATAGATCGACTACTAGCATTTGAGAAAATTATAATATTATCTGCATATGCCAAACAACTCACAATCAGTATGTTCCTTGGTTGCTTATATATAACAATGTTTCCCTCTCTCATTTCCTTCTTTAAATTTTAACGAAGAGTTCTAGATAGATATTAAACAAGGAAGGAGGGAGAGGGTCCCCTTGTCTAAGCTCTCTTGAAGTTTTAAATTCTTTACCTGCTTGCCCATTTATAAGAATTTTAACCCATGCACTAGATACTCATCTATGTATGAAATCTATCCAGAATTCTGAGAATCCCATTTTTCTCATTAAATAACATAATATTTTAAATTCCACCCAATCAAATGCTTTAGACAAATCTAGTTTCAAGATTACATTGTGTCCTCTCGATTTGACTCCTATCTCTCTTATCATTTCTGAGGCTAGATTGATATTTTCCATCATCAATCTATCTTTGACAAAGCCAGATTGTTTCACCGATATAATAGGTGGGAGAATCTTATCGAGCCTACTCTGAATCACCACAGCTAGAATCTTGTAAATTATATTGCATAAACTAATTGGTCTGAAATCCTCTTCTGTCTATGGGTTAGATTTTTTTGGAACCAATACAATATAAGAATTTGACCATACCTTTGTGGTTTCTGCCCCTGCAAAAATCCAGGCAATGGCTGCAACTAGCACTTTTTTAATGATGCTCCAACTATGCTGAAAAAACCCATTATTCTATCCATGTGGGCATGCAGCGCTATCTTTATTTGAACTAAATACTGCCTCTATTACTTCTTTTTCTGTTGGGTATTCTCCTAATATTTTATTATCATTTTCTGATACTTTTTTCTCAATATTTCGCATTAATGTGTTCCTTCTCGATATATATGGCTTGCATAATATTCTTTTAAAAAATTCTTCTAATTCATTCTTTATGTCCTCTTCTTTGTCTACTCATTTCCTGTTAGCTGCTTTTAACCCTTTTATCTTTTGTTTTTGTATTCTTACTTTAGCCATTACATTAAAAAACTTTGTATTTTTATTTCCATCTTATAACAACTTAACTCTCGCCCTTTGCTTCCAAAAAACTTCTTCCATGTGCATTTTAAGTATTAATTCAGCTTTGGCCTTACTCAACTCAATTCTTGAGCTATCATCTTGTCTTTGTTCAAATTATATTTCTAGGGTAGCAACTTCTTGTTTCATTTACTGAATGTTTTTATTGATCTTTCCAAAAACCTCTCTGTTCCATTTGCTTAATGCCAACCTTAAATTTCGTAATTTCGTTACAAGAATTTGCATAGGATTACATGAAACAGCTTTTTCCCATGTTTCTTTTACTATGTCATCAAACCCTTTATGCATCCCCCACATATTTTGGAATATAAAGTCTTTATGTCTCCCTTCACTTTTTTCAAATGTCATTAAAAGCGGACTATGATTTGAGCATGTTCTGTTGAGGTGACTAACCTTTATCCCGACAATCTTGTCAACCCATTTCGTATTAAATAGAACTTAATCCAGCCTGGACTATATCGCTTTCCTCCTCTTCCAGTTGTTACACCATGTAAATTTTGAGGCAAGGAAGCCTGTTTCCATTAGGTTTGCTATTGAAATTGCCTTATTAAACTGGGCAAATGCCATTTGATCAGGAGGTCTTCCTCCTCTTTTTTCATTAGCGTTTCTAATTACATTGAAGTCTCCTCCAATAATCTATGGAGATTACAATGATGCTAATTTTTCCATTTCATTCCATAAAGCTTTTCTTTCTTCCTCTACATTGCTCACATACACCACTAATATGATTAGTTCTTGATGGCTTCCTAATTTAATGCTAATAATCCACTCAGCTTCTACAATAATTTCGATATCTGTTGAATTATTCCACCAAATCCATAATTTCCCATTTATATTTGAAAAAGCCTTTTCGAGACCTATTACCATCCTGTATTTATCCAGCTGATCTTTATTAACCATTGGTTTAGCTAAGATAACTATTTTAATCTTATATAATTTAATTAGTCTTCTTAGTCTATTTAACGTAGGAGAGTTCGCTGCTCCTCTTAAATTCTAATATAGACTATTAAACATTTTAAGTAAATCTTGCTTGTGCTCTAGTGGTACACTTCGAATCATATTTCTTGTTAACATATTTTTTCATGCCCCACGGGTGTTTGTTTGAACTTGGTGGAGCTTGCTCTATCTTACTTAACAAGTGTAATTTTTCAAGGCTTTTACCCATTTTTCTGATATTTTCAATTGCCCTCTCTCTATCTTGAGGGACATTACTTTTATTTTCTATTTTTTTATTTATAGATCATCATATGATAATTTTAAATCCATCTTATATTCTTGCTTACATGTGCTTATCCGAGGCCAGCTTTTTGCCTCTGATTCCTCCTCAGAGAGGAGGTCATCCTCCGCCTAGTTGTATTCTTCCATATTTTTCACTATTTCTATCTCTCTTTTCTCCTGACTTTTCTTTCTTCTAACTCTCCTTCCCCTTATATCTTCCAGCCCCTCAAGCACTAGCCATTCGGCCTCTTTTGATGTCTAATCTAACCATTTCCTAATACCTTCCATTTTCTCCCTTTCTAAATTCCTTTGCAGCCTTATATCCTCAACTATATCGCCCTCCTTCCTTGCCCCTTCTGCCTCCCTCTCACTTTCCTCATCTTTTTCAGCTGACTCCTCTTCTATCCCCTCCCCCATTATATCTTCTAACCTTTCTTCCTCCCTTCCTCTAAACCTCCTCACCTACTCTAAGCATTCTATCTCTTCTATCTTGTTCCCTGCTCCCTCTTTTCCCATCTTTTTAACTCCCTCCTCTCTATCTCTCTCACCATCCCTTACCTATTGCCCTTTCCTTACCCATTCACTCCCTTTCTATTTCCCCTCCACCTTGTTAAGTCTTCCTTCTTTACTCTTTCCCCCTCCAGCCATGCATACTACCTCCTCATGGCCCATTCTGCAGTAGTTAGGGCAATAACTTGGCATGGATTCTGGAATAACATATTGCTAGAATCCATTGGAGAGGTCACTACATACACACACTCTGCTCGGTAGTGAAAGTCTATGGTCAACTTCTACACAGATTCTGGCCATACCCGGCGTGGTTATGCATGATGTGGCATCATCTAATAGCCATGGTTTGCCGAAGAAAAGCCCAAGAGAGTAGAGAGAGCTTGTTAAAAAAATGCATGAGGAGTTTCAGTAAGTTAAGCGATTCCTGTGCATGTGAGGATTCTTCTAGAGGTGTGATGTATGGCAACCACTTGAAGATGGGCATATGAAACCACACAATGCTCAACTGCCCTCTGCCCCAAATTCGGAGGAAGTCAACTTCTTCATTGAACTGTAAGAAGACAAGCTTCCCGTGATACCATACTAATTTTACCACTGCACATAACTTCAAAGCTGCAAAAAATTAATGAATAGCATTGAATTTAGGTCAGCTATAGGAGAACTTCCTGATAAGAGTTAGCTCGAAAAGAAAATTTAAGCTTTTGAAGTTCTTCCTTCAAAAACAAAACCGTGGGTAACTCCTGTTTTGCGTCAAAGTTCAGAAACTTAGGCGTGGTTTCTTTGAAAAGAGATGAAAATGATTTTTTTATTAGAGAGTAATTTGGAATTCTTCATTTTTTGGCTTCAAGTTGTTCTTGTTTCACTCAAAATGGCATTTTTTCTCTATTGAAATGCACTTTCTCTCTTTAGAAGTTGAGAGCATTTTTTGAAAAATAAACCATTTTTTTCCTCCTCCTCCTCTTCTTCTTCTTATTCTTCTTTTTCTTCTTAGTCTTCTTCTTCTTATTTTTCTTTCTCCTCTTCTTATTCTTCTTTTTCATCATCATCATTATCTTTTTCTACTACTACTACTTCTTCTTCTCCGTCTGCTTCTTCTTCTTCGTCTGCTTCTTCTTCTAATTCTTGTTCTTCTTCTTCCTCTTCTACTTCTTCTACTTCTACTACTACTACTACTACCACTTCTTCTTCTTATTCGTCTGATTCTTCTTCTAATTCTTGTTCTTCTTCTTCTTCTTCTTCTTGTTCTTGTTCTTCTGCTTATTATTATTATTGTTATTATTATTATTTTTATTTTTATTCATCATCATCATCATCATCTTCTTCTTCTTCTTCTTATACTTCTTTTTAGTCTTTTCCATCTTCATCTTTGTCTTCTTTGTCTTCGTCTTCTTCTTCCTCTTCTTCTTCTTCTTCTTTTTATTCTTTTTCCTCTTCTTCTTCTTCTTCTTCTTCTTCTCCGTCTTCATCATCTTTGTCTTTTTCTTATATTTCCTAATCATCTTCTTCTTCTTCTTCGTCTTTTTCTTCTTCATATTTTTCTTATTCATCATCATCTTCTTCTTAATCATTATCATCATCATCTTATTCTTCTTCATCATCTTCATCATCTTCTTCTTCTTATTCTTCTTCTTCGCTTTTATCTTCTTCATCTCCGCCTTCATCATAATCATCATCATCATCATCATCATCATCATCTTCTTCTTCTTATTCTTCTTCTTCGCTTTTATCTTCTTCGCCTCTGCCTTCATCATAATCATCATAATCATCATCATCATCATCATCTTCTTCTTCTACTTCTGCTTCTTCTTCTTCTGCTACTAACTCTTCTGCTTCTTTTTCTTCTTTTTCTTGTTCTTCTTCTTCTTTTTATTCTTTTTTTACATAATCTTCATCTTCTTCTTCTTCTTGTTTGTCTTCGTCTTCTTCTTCTTCTTCTTCTTCTTCTTTTTCTTATTCGTCATCATCATCATGTTCTTCTTCTTGTTCTTTATCTTCATCTTCTTGTTCTTCGTCTTCATCGGCTTCTTCTTTTTCTTTTTCGTCATCATCTTCTACTTCTTCTTCTTTGTCTTCATCATAATCATAATCATCATCACCATCTTCATCATCTTCTTCTTCATCTTCTTCGGCTAAATCAGCATCTTCTTCTTCTTCTTCTTCTTCTTCTCTTTGACTTTGTCTTCTTCTTCTTCTTCTTGTACTTCATCATCATCATCATCATCATCATCATCTTCATCTTCTTCTTCTTCTTATGCTTTGTCTTCAACTTCTTTTGTTTCGTCATCATCATCATCATCAACTTCTACTACTACTTCTTCTTCTTCTGCTTCTTCTTATTCTATTCTTCTTCTTTGCTTCTTTGCTTTTTCTTCTTTTTCTTCTAGTTCTTCTGCTTATTATTATTATTATTCTTCTTCTTCACCTTCTTCTTCTTCTTCTTCTTCTTCTGCTTCTTCTTCTTTTTTTTTCTTCTTTTGCCACTTCTACTTCTTCTTTTACTTATTCTTATTCTTATTCTTATTCTTCTTATTTTTCTGCTTCTTCTTCTTCTTCTTTTTTTGTTCTACTTCATCATCATCATCTTTTTCTTCTTCTTCTTCTTCTTCTTCTTCTTCTTTGGCTTATTCTTCTTCTTCTTCTTCTTCTTCTTCTTCTTATTTTTTATCATCATCATCTTCTTCTTCTTCTTGTTGTTCTTCCTCTTCTTCTTCTTGTTCTTCCTCTTCTTCTTCTTCTTCTTCGTCCTCTCCTTCTTCTTCTTCGTTCTCTCCTTCTTCTTCTTCTTCTTCAGCATCTTCTTCTTCTTCTGCTTCTTCTTTTGCTTTTTTTTTCTACTTGTTCTTCTTCTGCTTCTTCTTCTTTTTTTCTTCTTTTTCTTCTTCTTCTTTAGCTTCTTCTTCTTTTTCAGCTTATTCTTCATCTTATGCTTCTTCTTCTACTTAATCTACTTCTTCTGTTTCTTCTGCTTCTTCTATTTTTTCTTCTTCTTCCTTCTTCTTCCTCTTCCTTCTTCTTCCTTCTTTTTCTTCTTCTTCTTCTTCTTCCTTCTTCTTTGTCTTCTTCTTATTCTTCTTCATTCTTCTTCTTATTCTTCTTCTTTTTCTTTTTCTTCCTTCTTCTTTTTCTTATTCTTATTCTTCTTCCTTCTTCTTCTTCTTCTACTTTTTCTTCTTCCTTCTTCTTCTTCTACTTTTTCTTCCTCCTCCTCCTCCTCCTCCTTCTTCTACTTCTTCTTCCTTCTTCTTCTTATTTTTATTCTTCTCCTTCCTTCTTCTTCTTCTTGTTCTCCTTCTTCTTCTTCTTCTTCCTTCTTCTTCATCTTCATCTTCTTCTATTTCTTCTTCTTCTTCTTCTATTTCTTTTTCTTCTTCTTCTTCTTCTTATCCTTTCTTCTTCTTCTTATTCTTATCCTTTCTTCTTCTTCTTCTTCTCCTCCTTTCTTCTTCTTCTTCTTTTTCTTTCTTCTTCTTCTTCTTCCTTCTTTTTCTTCTTCTTCTTTCTTCTTCCTTCCTTCTTCTTCTTCTTCCTCCTTATTCTTCTACTTCCTTCTTCTTCTTCTTCTTTTTCTTCTTCTTCTTCCTTCCTTCTTCTTCTTCTTCTTCTTCTTATTCTTCTTATTCTTCTTCTTCTTCTTTTTCTTCCTTCTTCTTCTTATTCTTCTTATTTTTCTTCCTTCTTCTTCTTCTACTATTTCTTCTTATTCTTCCTTCTTCTTCTTTTTATTCTTCTTCTCCCTTCTTCTTTTTATTCTTCTTCTTCCTTCTTCTTCTTTTTATTCTTCTTCTTCCTTCTTCTTCCTTCTTCTTCCTTCTTCTTCCTTCTTCTTCCTTCTTCTTCCTCCTCCTCCTCCTCCTCCTCCTCCTTCTTCTTCTTCTTCTTCTTGTTTTTCTTATTCTTCCTTCTTCTTCCTCCTCCTCCTCATCTTCCCCCTCCTCCTCCTCCTCATTCTATTTGTTCTTCTTCTTCTTCTTCCTCTTCTTCTTCCTTCCTCCTCCTTCTTCTTCTTCTTCTTGTTCCTTTTTTTAAGGTTTATTTTATTAAAATTATGCCCTCTCTTTTGGCGTAGGAATACCTTTTTTACAAACTATTAACTACCCTTTGCCCCCTACACCCTTTAAAATTCAAAAAAAGGATCTATGAAAACCCTATTTCTATCCTTCTAGGCACACTTTATGGGATGCATAAATGATAATCTCTTAATCTTTTAAATGCTGATTTGTTGTTATATTTTCTACTTTTCTGCCCAAATCTTTTAAGTGCTGATTTGATAGTGGTTCTGCTTTTCTGCCCCTCCCTGTTCTGTCTCTTTATGCTTCCTGCTCACAGCCTTTTCCTTAATAATTCTCAGATTTCAGCAACTCTTTTATCATTCTCCTTATCAGCATGTACCCTGCATCAAACACAAAACAAAACCAGAAAAAAAAACCATCTATCTTTTACCTTATAACTTACCAAGTGCTACCTTTTCCTAGTCCTTTCCATGCTCCATTTTAAATCAAGCTGCAAATCTATATCAACTTACAGACCATAACCTACAAACTACTTGACCCCTACCACTATCGTTCCCTATATAACCAGAAAATACAGACCTTCCCTCCATCACAATCTCTATACATTCTTTTAAAATATAAGTTAACAAAATTACAAATAACACTTCACAACTCTTCCTAGCTATTTCCCATCCGTGAGTTTTGTCCGTGGATACTTGCATCTCAAGAAAATACAACAACCTACATAGCTTAGCACAACCAATACCTCTCTCAGACGCCCTATCCTCCTGCCATTGCTGTCTCTTTCTGATATAGATGCTGAATTTCTGTAAAAAAAGACAAAGAGCACAAACAATATATATTCTATTATCCCCTTTAACCTGTACCCAATTGACTCTCTTGATGTCTACATACCCTAACATATGGATAAACCATTTTATCCAGCTTAGCCACCCCAACGAATTTGTTGGGAATATCATTCCCGTTAAATTCTTGTGTGCCTCTATGTATGCCTTCTTTTGCCAGCTTGTCTGCTAGTGCATTAACCTCCCTATATATATGTGAGATTGTTGCCTCCAACTCTTCCATTATGTCTTTTATATTTTCTGTAACTTCCTCATATTTCCACATTTGTAATCTTTTTGAGGTTAGCCCTTCTAGTAGTTTTGAATCCACTTAAATTTGTATCTTCCTAAGATTTAGCCTTTTACAAATCTGAAGTCCCCTAAGCAAGACATGATTTCAGACTGTAAGGCTAAATTAGCCTTATTCTTCATAGTAAATGCTTTTATAATCATACCTTGTGCATCCCTAATCACTCCTCCTCCACCCGCTATTCTCATATCCCTATTAAAGCTACCGTCTGTGTTAAGAGCAAAAGTTCTGTTTGGTGGTTTAATCCGAGAAACACTTTTTAGACCCGACCATCACTCTTTTTTAATACTTAGCCCCCATTTAATTCTTAGATTTTTTGATATATTAATGTTATCAATTTTAATCGGCTTTAGAGCAAAAATAATTGAGATTTCCCTCTTTATATCCTTCAGAATTTCTTTTGAGTTCATTTGTATTCCTTCAAACCTACTTTTACTCCTAGCT
>JAREIK010001258.1:1090495-1212537 GCA_029783825.1 Sapria himalayana | reverse complement strand
TATCATTAGCACATATCTTAATGATGATACAACACCAAAAAGCATATAAGATAAGTTAGCCATGTGTTACATGGCTAACTTCTTATGTGGGAAAAAAGAAGGACAAAATAAGATACACTGGAAAAAATGGAAAGATCTATGCTACCCTAAAGAGGAGGTAGGTTTAGGCTTTACAAGTCTGAACGATATAGTCAAAGCTTGGGCATATAAAAACTGGTGGATTTTAAAGCAAGATGAAAGCATTTGGGCTTCATTTATAAAAGGCAAATATGGGTTAGGAAACAAAGCATTCAAAGATTCCAAAAAAGCCACCAAAAACTGGAGATTGATGCGAAAATAGCAGAACATAGTAGAAAAAGCATATTATTGCAACGAAAAGTGGGTGGAAATGGACATTGAACCCACAAGGGAAATTCACATTAAAAAGTGCTAAAGAGCTGATCAAAAATAGAAGACCTGCACAATTCAAAGAACTCTGGATAAAAGACCTTCCACAGAAGTTGAACGTATTATGTGGAAAATAATCTCTAATATAATTCCAATGGATGAAAATATTCAGAAAAAAGGCATAAAGCTAGCAACTAGATGTGAATGCTGCCATCAAGAGATAGAAAGTGCAGATCACCTTTTTTCTATAGGCAAGATCGCAGTTAAATTATGGCACATATTAGAAATTGAAGCAGAAATTAAAAATAACAAAACGTCACTGAAAATAGACTTGAAACCTGGGAAAAAAAGCAAACAAAGAATAAAATTTTAAAATGGTTAAGGAAGTATACCCCACATAATGGTCTAGTGCTTATGGAAAGCCAAAGACAGAAGTAGGTTTGAGAATGAGGAAATGAATATTAAATATATATTAGAAGAAATTAAAAAAGAAATCGCTTTTATTACTGCATGTAACACAATAAAAGTGAGAAGCATGTGAATGGATAAAGACAAAAAGAAAGCATGGAGTCTAACAACAGTAACAAGGGAAATGCCATCTATCAAAAAAGTTAACTGGAATAAACCCTCGCAAAGAAGTTTGGTTCTCAACACAGATGGAAGTTTTAAAAGAGAGATGGGCGAGACAGGTGGAGGAGGGTCTATAAGGAATGAGGAGAGCAAAGTATTAAAAGCTTTTACATCAAGGCCTTCTACCTCCTCTGCATTGCTTGCAGAGATAAAAGCCTTGTATAAGGGCTTACAAATATGTAAAGACAACAATTATTTAAAAATCCAAGTACAAGTTGACTCGAAAATACTGGTGCAGCTAGTGAAAAACAGGTTACAGTTATGACAATTTGAGGGAGAGATTGAGGATATTAAAAATATTTTAAGAGGATTAAAAGGAGAAATAAAACACATATATAGAGAAGCTAAAGGGTTAGCAGACAAATTAGCAGAGGACAAAATGAAAAAAAGGGCATAAGAATTCGAAGGGGATGAGATCCCTGAAAAATTTAAAGGCTTAATAGAACTAGACAAAATTGAATTCCCGTATATTAGGATTCAAAAATCATAGTTTAAAGATCGGAAATATTAGGAAACTGAATAGAAAATCACTTAGCACTAGATAGGCTTAATTAATTTTTTTCTGTCAGTAACTTAGCTTATTCACAAGCCAAGGAGAAAGAGAAATGACAGGTAAAAATACTTCCTGGCCATGAGGGGAGTCTAAAGTTTCAGAGGTTTGTAGTTATTTAAAATGCTTTTTTGTTATTTTGTTTTTGACTCATATTTCAGGTGCAAGTTAGTGAATGGATAAAACAAAAGAGAGTGAGAAATCCAGAATTTTAATCTTAAACATATATTTGGTTTGCAGATAAGTTTGCTTACCTCGGTCCTGAGGGGTGTTTAAACTGTAATATGGCTTAATGGTTTTAATTATGCTGGAATTGTAGTTTGTTTTTGTGCAATTAAGTTTTAGTGGAAGAAGAGGTCCCCAAGCGAAGCATTAAAGAGGAAGCGAAGTAGATGGTTATATTAATCTTATAAATATGATCTATTTTTTGTGGTAATGCGTCCTGTTGGTATGGTAAGGGAGCCTTTATTGGAGTCTGTAAGGGAGTAAGTTGTATACTCGCCTGGAATACGTTTTAATGCTTTTGTAATTAGTCTAGAATGACAATGAGTCTGTATGTAATGAGTCTGTAGGATAATGAGTTTTTTAATGTGTATGTAATGTGTCCAGCGGATAATGTGCTGGTATGGGATGCGGGAGTCTATATGGTAATGTGTCTGGAATGCGTCTACGTCGTCACTATATATTCAGATAGAAGGTGGAGAGCGAACAAGAGCAAGCCAAAAGCTCCTGAACCACTCGCGAAATCAAGATTGAAGCACAAAACTACCAAAGGCAGGAGACATGCTAAAAAATAAGATTTTATTTGGGAGAGCAAGCTGAGAAAGCTAAAGCTGAAGAAGGATGAAGAAAGTTATAAGTATGTAGCCATCAGAGAGCAAGCCGAATAAGGCAATTAAGTTGAATTCCATAAGAAATAGAAAATGGGCCAATGCTGGTCTTATTTGTTGAATTGCAGAGGCCCATGAAACCTAGAGAAAACTCATTTACAAAGGCAGGAGAAATGGCCAAATTTAAAGCCCAACCAAATAAGGCCCCCAAGGCAGAAGCGTTAGTAGATAATAGGACTGAAGTGATTAGCATAATTAATTTTATTTTCTTAAGTTTTTTTATTCATAGATAAGGTTTAAAATGGGTGTAAATGGGTTAAGGGTAGATGTAGTTTATAAAAAGGGTATTCCTCCGCCAAAAGAGAGGGTTATTATAATAATAAAAATAACCTTAAAAGAAGAAGAAGAAGAAGAAGAAGAAGCAGAAAAGAAGTCGAAGAGAAGAAGAAGAAATACATTTGTTGTTTTTTTTTAAAAATGCTCCTCAACTTCTAGAAAGATAAAACTCGAAATCTAGAGAGAGAAAGTGCTGATTTTGGGCAGAAAAAAAGCTATTTTCAGCTCAAAATGGGGCAAGAGGACTTCCTAGCTCATAGAAAAGTCATTTGCCTCATATTGCAAGGGCCCGCGCATAATCCTCCCTCATTCGGGAATAAACAAGACTTGCCGATGGTTTTTTCTCTCTAGCCAAACTCGCGAGAATGGCATAACCCTTTGAATGGACTTTGGTTGGGAATTTCTCACATGGCCGACCGAGCTCTAAAGACATTCGAGACTTCCTATCCTCACTAAAGCTCAGAGGGGCCGTAAAAATGGGAGACTTTGACTCCAAATATATTTTTCTGCAACTCTCGGAAGAAGAAGGTTATTATAGAATATGGATGCGAGGTATGTGGTATATTAAGGGCTTCCCCATGTGCATGCTGAAATGGACAAATGAGTTCACCCCACTGGAATAATCGCCCATTGCACCGGTATGGTTTATACTCCCTAATCTTCCTCTACCTTTCTATAACAAGGCTGCTCTCTTCTCTATTGCTTCGTGTGTGGGCAAGCCGATGGGGATGGTCGAGGCTACTGCCTCAATGTCTCAACCTCACTGTGCTCGTCTCTGTGTTGAGACGAGCTTGCTGTTGATACCCCCACATAAACTGTGGATTGGCAGTGACGATATCAATGGTTTTTGGCAAATGATCATCCCAGAATACTTTCCTAGATACTGTATAATATGCAAAAGAATGGGGCACGATGAGGTTGACTGCAGAATGGGCTTAGAACGAAAAGAAAATGGTAAAGAAAAGGCAGGAAAAGGAAAGATGCAGAAATGGATAAGGAAGGAGAGCACGGGCAAAGATTTTTCACATCTTATTGAGGCCTCGACTGAGCCTCTAAAGGAGCTTGAAGCTCAAAGTTCAGGGGAGGAAGGGAATGAAGTTTCGGTAAGGAACAGTAGAGGTAGGAGGTTAAGCCGAGAATGAGATGTAGGCATGGAAGGAGGAGACAAGGAAAAGGCCCCGATTGAGGAGGTTTGCACTACTAGAGAGGAAACTGCAATGGAGTTCCAAGTGGATGACTGTGCTTGGGATTTACCGAAACCTAGTAAAGGATATAAGAGGCAAGTTAAGATGGTTAGGTCTAGGAGGAATGCAAGAGACAAGGAAGAGGATTTAATCTGGATGGATGAAGATGTGTTGGATTTTTTAGAAGAGGAGTTCGTAGTGAAAAGCTGGAACTTACCATCTCAAAGCAAGGCTATGGAAAGGCTGGAAACAAAGAATTCTAAGGATGATTTGGAAATGGCCGTATGAAGATGGGACACATGTACAAGGAAAGAGGCTATGGAGGAGCTTAAAATAATGGCGCTACAACTTGGAAAAAGTCTAAAGGAAAAGATTATGGAACCGGGTTCTAGTGTAACAAAACCCCCGAGGAACATGAAGAAGTACATGAATATGCAATACGATTCAAAGTGTAGAATGAGAGCGCATACAAAATCAGCATGTAATGGATATTTGTTTATATTGGAATATAAGAGGTGTGGCTAACACACCCACCTTGAATAAGCTAAAAAAACTTATTAAAATTCATAAACTAAGAATACTTATTATAACTGAACCAATGGTGGATAAAAACCAACTAGACCAATATAAAAAATTAATGGGATTTGATAATGCCATAGCAAATGTGAATGAGAAAATCTGGATCATGTGGGGGAATAGTTTAGATCTCAAAATTTTAAAAGACACGGAACAAATAATACATTTTAAAATTATTAGTAACACAAATTTTAATGTCAGCAATTTATGCAAAAACTCTAAAGAAGGGAGAAAAATACTATGGCAGGATATAAATGAAATTGCTGTGAAGGATCTTCCATGGATTATTGGAGGAGACTTTAACGTAATAAGAAGCCCTAGTGAGAAAAAAGAAGGAAGACATGCTGATGCAAAGGCAATGTCAATATTTAATGAGGCAATCGCTAATGCTAATTTAATATAACTAGATTTTATAGGGGCGAAATATACATGGTGTAATAACTGGAAAAAGCGGGGGGCAATCTGGGCTAGACTGGATAGGTTTTTATTAATAGCAAAATGGTTAGATTCTCATGTATTTACAACCATTAAATATTTAAATAGAAACCTGCTCGGATCATAGTCCTATACTCTTGCCTCACCAAGTATAACTATAAGTCAAAAAAAAAACCTTTAAATTTCAAAATATGTGGGGTCTGCATGCAAATTTTTAACAATAGTGGAAAATTCATGGACAGAAAAAGCTATAGGCAATCCACTACAAGTCTTAGCGATAAAAATGGTTAGATTAAAAATTAGATTGACCACATGGAATAAGAAAGTATTTGGGAATATAAATCAGGAATATAATACAGGGAAGAGGAAAAAGGTGGAAAAGAGTGAAATAAAATATGAGAGAGACCAAAATGAGGAGAGTAGACAAGAGTTAAGTCGGGCAGAGGTAGAATTAAGACTTAGAATAAACATGGAAGAAGTTTTCTGGAAACAAAGAGCTAGGATTAAGTGGTTAAAGGAAGGAGATAATAATACCAAATTCTTTCACACTATGGCAAAAATCAACTCCCAAAACCAAAAGATAAAAGCTATAAAAAACTCTGAGGGTAAATGGGTCGAAAAAGAAGAGGAGATAAGAAAACAGTTAGAAGGATACCTAAAAACGTATTTGTGTGAGAATATGAGGCGAGAAGGTAATAGTTTAATACAAAAAATAAAACAACAAGTGACAGAGAGAGATAATGAAAAATTGGCTGAATTCCCTGATGATGAGGAAATAAGGGTAGTTGTCTTTGATATGAATAAAGACAGTGCGGTAGGACCAGATGGCTGGAATAATGCTTTTTTCCAGATATGCTGGCCTATTATTAGGTCAGACTTGTTACAAGCTATAACCTTGATATTTGCAGGATCAGAAATCACAAAATTGTGGGCAAACTCTTTCATTGTTCTTATTCCTAAAACCAAAAACCCACAAAAATGTGAGGATTATTGGCCAATTAGCTTGTGTAACTTGATATACATGATTTTAACGAAGTTACTACAAAATAGGCTTAGTGTTATTTTTCCGAAAATAATCTCACAAGAACAATCTAGCTTCGTGAAAAATAAATTGATAATGGAAAATATAAGCCTAGCATCAGAAATGATGAGAGAAGTTGGGACCAAGGCAAGGGGTCACAATGTGGCCTTAAAACTTGATTTGTCAAAAGCTTTCTATAGGGTCGAATGGTCAATCTTATGTTTTATAATGCGTAAGATGGGGCTTTTCGGAGTTCTGGATAGATTTAATGCATAAATGCATATCAAGTTTATGGGTTAAAATAATAATTAATGGGAGGACATGGAATGAATTTAAGCCTATTAAAGGCCTAAGGCAAGGAGATCCTTTATCACCTTATTTATTTAATATTTACTTAGAAACCCTACTGATAAATTTAAAGAAGACATTGAAAATGAAAAGATATTAATGTTCAGGCAACCTAAGAACGCTCCCCGAGTTTGTTGTTTGGCATATGCAGATAACGTCATTATTTTCACAAATGCCAGTAAGAAATCACTTTTAAATTTGATGGGATTATTGCACACACTAGAGGAGGAAACAGAACAAACTCTAAATATAAAGAAGTGTCAATTTATGCTTGCGTAAAAAGCACCAGATAAAGTGGCTCAAAGGGTTTCTAATATTACAGGATTTACCCAGAAGAAAGGTGCATTAATGTATCTGGGTTGCCCTATATTCGAAGGAAGATTAAAAGAAGAATATTTAAATTACCAGGTTGTGAGAATGAAAGAAAAAATAGCGGGCTGGAAGGAAGATCTTTTAAGCATGGGAGGTAGAATTATACTAATTACACATGTTCTACAGGGCTCACTAGCTCATATCTTAACCGTTATGCATCCTTTAAAAAAGATCATAAAGTGACTAGAAAAGGAGATGGCTGATTTCTTATGGGGTAAGAAAGAAGGTAAGCCAAAACTACATTGGCAAAAGTGGGAAGATTTATGCTTTCCCAAGGCGGAAGCAGGCCTAGGCTTTACTAGCCTTACAGATATGGCTTAGGCATGAGCCTACAAAAGCTGGTGAAGGTTGAAAGAAAATAATAGCTTGTGGGAAATTTTTATGCGTGCCAAGTACGGATGGGAAAATGAGCAATTGAAAGTTTCAAAAAAAGTGTCTAGAGCCTAAAAATTGATGATAAAGCAAAAAGAGTTAGAAGAAGCTCATTCTAGATTAAACAAAAGCGGTTGGAAATGGACGTTAAACGCAGAAGGAAATTTCACCCTTAAATCAGCAAAGAACATATTAAGAAATAAGCACAAGCACATACCGATATTTAAAGTCTTTTGGAAAAGTAATACTCCACAGAAAATGAAAACATTAATGTGGAGAACACTCATAGAAGCCACACCAGTGGATTCAAATATACAAAGGAAAGGCATAAAGTTGGTCTCCAGATGAGAATGCTGTCACTCAGAAATAGAAAGCACAGATCATCTTTTTTTCGAATGGGAAAATAGCATGGGAGATATGGAATCAGCTAGATAACATAGTGGGACAGCTAAATGATAAACTAGAGAATAGATTGATAAACTGGAATAGGGAGAAACCAAAAGCCAGGTTCAAGTATGGCTTAGGAATAATATTCCTCAGTAATCATTTGGTGTATATGGAAAGCCAGGAATAAAAGTAGGTTCGAAGGAATACAAATAAATTCAGAAAAAATTTGAAGGATATAAAGAGGGAAATCTCAATTATTTCTGTTATAAAGCCGATTAAAATTGATAACATTAATATATCAAAAAATTTAGAATTAATGGGGGATAAGTATTAAAAAAGAGGGATGGTCGGGTCTAAAAAGAGTTTCTTGGATTAAACCCGCCAAACGGAACTTTGCTCTTAACATAGATGGTAACTTTAATAGGGATATGGGAATAGCAGGTGGAGGGGAGTTGATTTGGGATGCACAAGGTACGATTATAAAGCATTTACTATGAAGAATATGGCTAATTCAGCCTTACAGTCTGAAATACAAGCCTTGCTTAGTGGACTTCAGATTTGTAAAAGGCTAAATCTCAAGAAGATACAAATTCAGGTGGATTCAAACTACTAGAGGGGCTAGCCTCAAAAAGATTACAAATGTGGAAATATGAGGAAGATATGGAAAATATAAGAGAATTAATGGAAGAGCTGGAGGCCACAATCTCACATATATAGGGAGTTATGTACTAGCAGACAAGCTGGCAAAAGAAGGCATACATAGAGGCACACAAGAATTTAACCGGGAATGATATTCCCAACAAATTCATTGGGGTGGCTAAGCTGGATAAAATGACATATCCATATGTTAGGGTATGTATGCATCAAGTGGCTTCGCCCATATCACTTTTTAACCTCTAGCCTCTTCTCTTTTTAAGTGTTAAGCCCCATTTATTCTTAAGCTCATTGAAGGCCTCTATATTTTCTACCTTGACCGGGTTTATTATTGATATATCTGTGACTTCTTTTTTAATTCTATCAAAAATCTCTTCCGATTTCATTTTTATGCCTTCAAATTTACTCTTATTTCTATTTTCCATATGCACCATATTGTAACTAGTGGGAGAATCTCCATTAGCCAACTTCACACTTTATTCCTAGATTTCCTCCCAAACCAACCTTCTAATCTGGATTTTAGCTCTAGCTCTTCCCTGTCTTGAGGCCTAGATCTGGCTCCACACCTTCTTTGCCACTTTTCCATTTGAAAAAAGATGATTCGTATTTTCCACCGCAGAAAGACAACACTCGCATCTCGATGCTAACTTTTATGCCTTTTTCTGAATATTTTCCTCCACTGGAGTGGCCTCTATCAAAGTCCTCCATGCGAATGGTTTAATTTTTTTGTGGCGCATCTCCTTTCCATATCCTATTTATAATTAACTATGGGGTCTTCTTCTTCCTTACTAAGCTTTTGGCAGATTTAAGAGAGAAACTTCCTTGTGCATTTAAGGTCCACTTCCAGCCACTTCTGTTAAGCTTTGAGTGAGCTTCCACCAGCTCTTTTGCTTATATATGGCTTTCCAGGCTGGAGATGCCTTTCGTGTGCTTTTTAATTTCTCTCTATCCCCTCCATACTTCCCCTCATGAACTTTGCCCAAAGGCTATCATTCTCTTTTCAATCTCCACCATGCCTTACATGCTATGAACCTGATGTGACTTTAAGGCTTGTAAAACCTAGCCCTCCCTCCTCTTTTGGGTAGGCAAAGTGTCTCCCATTTCTTCAATGTAATTTTCTTTCCCTTCCTTCTTTCCCACCAAAATATGCCATTTCTTTTTCAATCTTCTTTATAACTTCTCTTGGTGGCTGCAAGGCTGATAAAATATATGCGACTAAGCTCTGCAGCACGTGCTTAATTATTATTATTATTATTATTAGTATTATTATTATTCTTCTTCTTCTTAAGTGTTTATTATTAATTATAACCCTCTTCTTTTGGAGGAGGAATACCATTGTACTTCATCATCATCATCATCATCATCATCATCATCATCTTCTTCTTCTTCTTCTTCTTCTCATCATCATCATCATCTTCTTCATCTTCATCATCATCATCATCATCTTCTTCTTCATCTTCTTCATCTTCTTCTTCATCTTCATTATCATCTTCATCATCATCATCATCATCATCTTCTTCTTCTTCTTCTTTTTGGAAAAGTTTATTTATTAATTTAACCCTCTCTTTTGGCGGAGGAATACCATTTTACAAGTTATATCTACCATTTTCCCTTTTACACCCATTTTCGACTATTAAAAAGAAAAACTATGTAACTTAGTTTTATTCTAATGATACAATTTGTGCTTTAATTCCTCGTAGTTCAATAATGACTTATCTGATCATTTCAGCTCCTCGAATTTTTCTTTAATGATTTGAGGACTCTCTCACCCTTTCTCATTGAAGCCTTTGAAGTATATATTATGCTTTATGTTCCTCCCCTAGCTTTCTTTAAGAAAATCTTTCATTCTTTGTTCCTTTCTTTGTTTTTCTATAATTGTTGTTTCAATCTCTTACAAATCCGTATATGATCTGCTGCAAACCTTTTCTTTGGCTAATCTGCATAGGATCAAGTATATCATATCCTTATCATTAAAGTACCCAATTCCCTCATTACCCGTATGCATTTCAAATTAGCTATTAAAATATAAATTTTCTTCTTCCTCCTTGCTTGACCCGTGTTCTGGCTTCATAATGCTTGATTCTAGCCTTACAATATGTAGTCCCTGGTCAATGCTATCTTTGTATGTGAAACCATCTCGATAACAAGCATTCTTTCATCTTTATTTTTCTGTTGAGCCTTGATTGCTTCATTCATCTTTAACTTTTGCATGAGTGTAGTCGACCGATGACATAACAGACCAAAAATTACAGACTTCCGAGGCATAATAATAAAACTACAGCAACCTTATTAACACATCAGACACCATTATAGAAACATTAATAACACAGACTCCATGAGAGCAAAACATTACAGACTCCAAGGCAACAGCACTACAGAAACAGTAAAGAACTGTAGTCCTTGCTCTGCTTCAATCCCCTTCTTGTAAGCTGAAGACCTGCATAGAAAGAAAATGCTACCTACCTATGTTTTCCCCATCCCTTGCCTTATTAACCCTTCCCAATAAATATATATTATGACAGCATAACTCACCTTCGAGAACTCAATTAGTTGTTGACTTTTGATTAGAACCAATCCTACCTCATTTTAAATAACACAAATCTTACCAATATGTACATCATTGATAGCTTCAAAAGATCTGTAGGAATCACCCCTCAGGGCCAGGGTGATTAATTATATAAAGCAATCCTTATCTGCATATGATTAGTGTACAGCAGGTCCAAAAAAAGAACTAAAAAGCAGAAATTAACAAATCATACTCTTATCTTCCTAATGTAAGGGAGTTCTTTACTGTCTATTTTTATTGTGCCTATATATTTTTTTAGAAGAGTCAATTCATTATACTTCTTACCTCCTTTGATTCTTCAATCATTGGCTAATACATCCACTAAGGCATTAGCCTCTCTAAAAATATATTTTATAGTAAAATCTAATGAAATTATTTCATATAAAATTTCTTCTATTTCATCTTCATATCTCCACATTAATGTCTTTTTGTTAATTAAATTAACAACGATTTTAGAATCTATTTGAATATTTATTTTTTTAATGCCATTATTTTTACATATTCTTATACCCTCTCTTAAGGCTAATATTTCAGCATGAAGTGCCGATGATGCTTGAAACTTCCTCGTGAAGGCTAAGAGCACATTACCCTCAAAGTTTCTTATTACGCCTTCTCCTCTTGCTGCTCCTATATCTCGATCAAAGCTTCCATCTGTATTTAAAGCAAAGCTTTCTTTCGATGGTTTTTCCCATTTTATGACTATTATTTTAAATTATTTAAATAGTTTTTCTTTTAAGTTCCAGTAATTTAAAGTATCTTTATCTAACTTCGAGCCCTGTGAATTTAATGGATAAGACTCTGAAAATTTTCTTGTCTCCTCTTTTATATCCTTCCAGATATCCTCTATTGATATGCTTTGACCCTCAAATCTACTTTTATTTCTGGCCTTCCAGATACACCAAATAGCTATTTGAGGGACATTATTTTTAATCCAATTCTGTGCAAAGCTTGTAGCTTTATATTTAAACCATTTTTGAAGTATGCAATTGAGATTAAGTTGTTCATATTTTATATGCATTTCTATTCCTAGTTTCTTCCATATTCCTGCTGCTATTTTACCCTGTGAGAAGAGATGATCAAGAGTTTCCATCTCATTTGCACAACAGTCACATCTAGAAACTATTTGAATTCATTTCTTTTTTAAATTAATATCAATTGGAATGATATTAGATAGGACCCTCCATGTGATAGTTTTAATTTTTTACAGATTATCATTATTCTAGATCCATTTGAATAATATTTCTCTTCTTGTTTTTCCTTATTGCATTTTTGGCTGAATTAAGTGAGAATGTTCCTTCTGGCGTTAAGGTCCATCTCCATCCTTTATTTGTAAGTTATAATGTTTCTCCACTAGTTCTCTTTGTTTAAGCATTTGAACCCAAACCTGAGAACTCTCTCTTACCCTTTTTTCTTAATTAGTAACATCATTTATATAGTATTTTGCTCTCATAAATTCTGACCATAAGCTATCATTTTCTTTTAATCTCCATCATCTTTTGCTTGCCCATGTTTTAGCTAAATCAATGAGATTAACAAATCTCAAACCAGCCTCTTGAACAGGATAACATAAGTCTTTCCATTTTTTCCAATGTAGTTTATATTTCCCTCTTTTTTACCCCACAAAAAATTTGAAAATTTTTTTTCTATTTTTTTAATAAATTTAATTGGGGGTTGAGTAACCATAATATTGTGCATTAATGTGCTTTCTAAAATATATTTTATTAATGTTATTCTCCCCCCCCCCCCCATATTTAAAAATTCTTCTTTCCATCCCGAAATTTTTCTTTTTAATTTATTTATTAAAAATTTTAAATATTCAATCTTGAGTTTACCTTCGTACACCGGACAGCCCAAGTAAATAATCTCTCCTTTTTTCTGGGAGAAACCTGTGATATTTTTAATTCTATGAGATAGTGTCGTTGGTGCTTTATGAGAAATTATATATTGACATTTTCTTTTATTTAATTTTTGACCTGTTTCATTTTCTAGGCATTTTAACAAATCCATCAGATAATGTAATGATCTACTACCTCTATTGGTGAAGATCATTACATCGTCTGCATATGCGAGACAACTAACTATTGGAATATTTTTTGGTTGTCTAAATGTTTCAATGATTCCTTTCTTCATTTTATTTTTAAGATTTACTATTAGAATTTCAAGATAAATATTAAATAACAAAGGAGAGAGTGGATCTCCTTGTCTTAAGCCTCTAATTGGTTTTATTTCTTCTCCTACTTTTCCATTTGTAATAATCTTAACCAATGTATTAGATATACATCTATATATCAAATCTATCCATGTTTCAGAAAAACCCATTTTACGCATGATAAAGCAAAGAGTGTCCCATTCCACTCTATCAAATGCCTTGGATAAATCTAATTTTATTATTACATTATGTCCTCTTGTTTTAGTTCCTATTTCTCTACCCATTTCTTTAGCTAAACAAATATTTTCCATTATTATTCTATTTTTCATAAAACCTGTTTGTTCTTTAGAAATAATTTTGGGTAAAATTTATGTTAACCTATTTTGTAATATTTTGGCTAAGATTTTATATATCGAATTACAGAGACTAATTGGTCTAAAATCTTCCCCTATTTGTGGATTATCTATTTTAGGAATGAGAATAATGTGAAATCTTCCCAACTTCTTTCCTATTTCAGCTCAACAAAAAATGCTATTTATAGCATTTTCTATATCTTTTTTAATTATCTCCCAACATACCTGAAAGAAGCAATTATTCCATCCGTCAGGACCTGCCACACTATCCTTGTCCATAGTTAAAATAGCTACTTTAATTTCTTCTTCTGCTGGAAATTTGGTTAACATGATATTATCTTCAACTGTGATATTATTTTCTATGTTCTGTATAAGTGTGTTTCCTATTAGCTCACTATTTCCATTTAATTATTTTTCAAAAAAATTTTCAAAATATTTCTGAATATCTGTATCCTTGCTTTGTCCATCCATTTTCCCTCATTATATTTTATGGCTCTAATTCTATGCTTCTGAAGTTAAAGTTTAGCCACTTTTAGAAAAAAATTTGTATTCTTATCTCCTTCTTTAAGCCATTTAATTTTAGATTTTTGTTTCCAGAAAACTTCTTCCATTAATAAATATAATTTTAATTCCGCTTGTGCTTTGCTCAAGACTTTTTTATTGTTTATATTTTGATCAAATTCTAATTCTAATTCTCTTTTTGAAACTAAATCTTCTGCATCTTTTATATTCTTATTTATATTTCCAAAAGTTTCCTTATTCCATTTATTTAAATCTACTTTTAATCTATATAGCTTATTATTCAGGATTTGAATCGGGTTTCCTGCTACTTCTTTGTTCCAGGATTCCTTTACCCTGTTCAAGAAGTCATGTTGTAAACACCAGGAATTATGAAAGCTAATGAACTTCCGGTGGGAACTATATTTTTAATGGTAATTAAAAAAAGTGGGTTGTGATCAGAGCAAGTTCTATTTAAATGTTTCACTTCTGTGGACCCAACTTGCTCTATCCATTTAAAATTAAATAAAACTCTATCTAATCTCGCCCATATTATACCTTTATTTTTCCAGTTGTTGCACCAAGTAAAAGGCGAGCCTAAGAATTTAGCCTCCATTAGGTTGGTTTTATTTATAATATCATTAAAGTGAGCCATAGATATCTTATTTGGGGATCTTCCGCCATTCTTTTCTTTAAAATTTCTCTCTGTGTTGAAATCATCTCCTATAATCCATGGCTTCTTCTCTTTAAATATTTGTTGCATTTCCTCCCATAATTCTTTTCTCTCTTCTTTTTTATTTTTTGCATAAACTATCGTAATTATTTCTTTGACATCCTGACTAAAACTTAAATTGATTAATTGATCAGTTTCTTTTAGAATTTTTATGTTTAATTGATTTTTCCATAAAATCCAGATTTTACTATTATTATTAGCATACCCCTTTTCAAAACCTAATAATTCTTTATAATTCTCTAGCTGAATTTTATCTACCATAGGCTCAACTAATACTATGAGATTAATCTTATAAATATATACCAATTTTGTTATTCTATTTCTTGAGGGGAGATTTGCAACTCCCCTTATATTCCAATATATGTAATTAAACATTATTAATGTTTTTTGCTTTCGCTCTAGTAGTGCATTTAGTTTCATATGTTCTATTTATGTATTTTTTCATATTCCTTGGTTTTTTTAAGGAGCTTAAAACTCCTCCTCTCTCTTCTTTCCAATCCTTACCCATTTGAATTGCCATAATTTTTAATTCTCCAATTGCCCACTCCTTACTCCCCATTTTCTGTTTTAGTTTTTCTATGCCTATATCATCTTTATATGTTTGAGCTTTCTGCTCATTCTCTTCCCCATCCGTGTAGAGAGAAGTCAAGCTTCTTATCTCAGGTTCTTCATCCGAGTAATCTTCTATAGGGACTGCCCAACCATTATTTTTATGTGTTTTATTTCTCATGTAAATTCTAGTTCTTTTATTTAAATCTGAAATTTTTTTAAGCATTTCTCATGTAAATTCTTTATTTCTCATGTTTTATTTCTTCTTCTTTGTTTTCTTCTTTTTGTTCTTTTATTATTATTATCACCCTCTCTTTTAGCGGAGGAATACCATTTTTACAAACTACTTCTACCCTTATCCCTTTTACACCCACTTTAAACCTAATCTAAAAACAAAAAAATAAAATAAAAACTTTAAGTTACTAAAATATCCTTCTACTTATCTTTTTCCGAGTAGTCTTGCTTGTTATACTTTTATATCTTTTGGGTTTTTTTGCCAAGGCCCTATTTGTATGGGACCTTCTCTTTCCTTTCTTTTAGTCTCTTTCTAAGTACTCCCATCTTCTGCCTTCTTTCTGAGTAAGGGAATATTTTCGGTTTGAATTGTCCCTTTATGCATCTTGAAGCTACCTTTCATCGCCTTGTTCGAGGACTCAAGACTGACTTAGTAACATATCTACTTACATGTTGGCTTAAATTACATGCTGACCGACTCATCTATCCCCAATCCCAATGGGTAGATGCTGACTTACAAACTTTAAATTACATGGCTCCTTACATGCTGACTTATAGACTTTAAGTTACAAACACTACATGTTGACTTTCAGACTTTAGACTACATGCTGACTCAATGCCGACTCATTTATCTCCAATCCTCCAATGGCCATGACCCACTCAAGACCGTCTTACATGCTGACTTCTTACAGCAGACTCAAAACTGACTCTTATAACTTGCACATGCGCAGCCGCAACTGCGATAACTTTACACATCTAATGCGAAATGGCTCTAATGCACTGACTCCAAGCCGACTCCTCGACCAACCGTTTCCTTCCATCTCTAGCTTTGTCCAGCCTATTTTTCTTTCAGCTAACCTTCGCTGAGAACAGCCTTAGTGGCAACTTAAACTTGACCTGAAATATTAAACCAAGAAACCCTACCAAACAATAGATTATATAAATTTACAAGCTCTTTCCTTTTCCGACTCCCCTCAGTACCGTGAAGCCGTCTAACTCTTCTCTTATCTCCCTGCCAACTGCAAAACACTAACACACTACCAAACAATTCATTAGTCAAAATTTTCAGTCCTTTACAGGGCTTACAAATATCTTCAGCCCTTTATAGGGCTTAAACAAGCTTTTTTTAAAAAAAAATAATTCATAATTTTTGGATCCTAATATACGGAAATGCAATTTTATCTAATCTTATTAGGCCTTTGAATTTTTCAGGCATATTCTCCCCTCTAGATTCTTGTGACCCTTTTCTCCTTCCTTCTTCAGCTAATCTATCTGCAATCGTATTGGCTTCCCTATAAATATGCATTATTTCTCCTTTTATTTCTCTTAAAATGTTTTTAATATTTTCAATATCTTTTTCAAATTGCCATAAATATATCTTTCCCTGCACTAGGTCCGCTAGTATTTTTGAATCCACCTGTGCTTGAACCTTTAGATAATTGTTTGCTTTACAAATTTGCAAGCCCTTTTGTAGGGCTATAATTTCTGCTTGCAAGGCAGAAGATGCTATAGCCCTTGATGTGAACGCTTTCAGTACCTTTCCTTCTGCATTTCTTATTAACCATCCTCCACTAGCTTCTCCCATTTCTCTTTTAAAGCTTCCATCAGTATTTAGTGTTAGACTACCCTACCCAGGTTTATTCCAGTTGACTATTTTAATAGTTGGTATTTTTCTTGCTATTGTTGCAAGGTGTCATTCTTTCATTTTATCTTCTTCTATTTCCATGCTTTTCACTTTTATTGGGCTACAAGCAGTGATTAATGCGCTCTCTTTTTTGATTTCTTCCAAAATGTCATTATGTTCCATTTTTACATTAGCATATCTACTTCTATTTCTAGCTTTCCATATACACCAAAGCGCTATATGTGGAATGTAGCTTCTAATCCATTTTAAGATATTATTCTTTGTTTGTTTTTTTGAGCAATGTTCTAGCCTATTTCTTAATGTAACTGTACTTCTTTCAATATCTACTTTCAATTTCTAATTTATTCCATACTTTTACGGCTATTTTACCCTTAGAGAATAGGTGATCCGAGCTCTGTATATCTTGATGGTAGCATTTTCACCTGGATGCTAATTCTATACCTTTCTTCTGAATATTTGCATCTACAGGGACAATGTCTGGCATAATTTTCAACGAAAAAACATTTATTTTTTGAGGCAAGTCTTTTTCCCAGAGTATCTTCAATTGTAAAGGTTTTCTGCTTCGTACTAGCTCCTTAGCACTTTTTAATGTGAAGTTTCCATTTGGATTTAAAGTCTATTTCCACCCATTTTTCGTTAGTATTGTGTGCTTTTCAACGATGTTCTGCTGTTCACGCATCATTTTCCATCTTTTAGATGCTTTTTTCGTATTTCTAAATGCATTATTTCCTATCCCATATTTAGCTTTCACGAATGCCGCCCAGATATTTTCATCTGTTTTTATTCCCCACCAATACTTGCATGCCCACGCTTTGGCTATATCTTTTAGGCTGATCAAGCCTAAACCTCCCTCATCTTTTGGGTAACATAAATCTCTCCATCTTTTCCAGTGCAGCTTATTCTTCCCTTCTCTTTTCCCCCATAGAAAATTAGCCATTTCTCTTTCTAATTTTTTAATTATTATATTTGGAGGTTGTGTCGTCATTAGAATATGGTTTAATGAACTATGTAGCACATGAGTAATTAGAGTAGTTCTTCCTGCCATATTTAATAGGTCTTCTTTCCAACCGGCAATTTTATTCTTTATCTTGTCCAATAAAAAGGAAAAATATTCCTCCTTTACTCTTCCTTCATAAATCAGACATACCAGATACATTAATGCTCCTGTACATTGCGCAAACCCTGTGATCTTTTTAATCCTGTGAGCAATGTTTTCTGGTGCTTTAGCTGCTATCACAAATTGACATTTATTCTTATTAAGCTTTTGCCTTGTTTTTTCTTCTAGTGTTTGTATAAGCTCCATCAAGTTTTCCATTGATCTGCAACTGGCGTTTGTGAATATGATCACGTCGTCTGCGTATGCCAAGCAGCATATTAATGGCGTATCTTTGGGTTGTCTGTAGGCTAAGATGTTGTCATTTCTGACCTTCTCTTTTAAGTTTACTATGAAGAGTTCAAAATAAATATTGCAGGTTTGATTCTAGAGAGAAAAAAAACTGCTCTATTTTTTTGAAAAAATGCTCTCAACTTCTAGAGAGAGAAAGTTCAATTCTAGAGAGAGAAACTATCATTTTGGTGTGATTTGAGCTCATTTTTGAGCAAAAAATGGATGATTCGGATCATCTTTTTAATAAAAAATCACTTAGTTCAATTTCCAAGGGGACCGCGCTTCTGTTCTCGAGTTTTGACGCAAAGGAGGAGTCCCCTGCCGTGTTATTTACCGAAGAAGAGTTTCAAAAGCTTGCTGAGCCATTCAAGCTTACATTAATCGGAAAGTTCTCCCATGGTAAGCCGAGCTATGAAAAAATATATGCGTTTATCGCGTCACTGAAGCTACGGCAAGTTGTGAAAATAGCCATATACGACGGGAAGCACGTCACTTTTCAACTCAAGGAAGAAGACGACTTCTTGAGGTTATGGATTAGAGAGCAGTGGAGCGTGGCTGGATACCCCATGCGCATCCTCAAATGGTCGCCCAATTTTTCACCATCCATGGAGCCTGCAAATGCCTTGGTATGGTTCACACTGCCTAAGCTTCCATTACATTTATTTAGCAAGCATTTTTTGTATTCTATCGCATTATGCGTGGGTAAACCGTGGCTGATTGATGAGGCCACGGCTTACATGACAAGACCAAGTGCAGCTAGAATTCTCATCGAGGTTAACTGCAAGAAGTCTCCACCAAACAAAATATGGGTTGGCAAAGATTTAGAGCATGGATTCTGGCAGAATATAGTTCCAGAAAACATGCCATTTTATTATTTGAATTGTCTTAAAATGGGTCACGCAGAGGAGGCTTGTATGCTTACAGACATGAGGAAAAAGAAGGCGAAGGCATGGGTAAGTAAAAATGATAGGAAGGGAGAGGCAGAAGAGGACCAAGAGGGAGCAGAGAAGTCTGAACAGGAGGCCAAAGAGGAAGAACGGGAAAATTAGAAAGAACCGATCGAGGAGAGAGGAAATGATGAAATAGAAGGAGAGGAAAGAGATGAGCTAGGAAGAGGGGAAGGAAGGATAGAGGTGAGGGATAAAAGCAATATGGAGGAAATCAAAAAATGGCTAGAGAAAATACCAAGGGAGGTGGAAGGAGTAGGAAGGCAAGGGAGAAAAAAAACAATGTTTAAAAGGAAGAAAAATCAGTTATTAAAACATATAGAACAACATAATTGGGCTGAGGATGACTTGCTTTCTAAAGAGGAAATGGAAGTTAAAAGCTGGCCATTGTCCAGCAACACTAATGAAGAACAAAAGCTGGTCTTTAATGCACCAAGGGATGACTTGTGGCTTAAAAAACAAAAAATTAGACATGCACCAAAAGATAGGAAAAAAGCCTTAGAAGAAATCATGGAATTAAACATGAGCTTAGAAAAGATAAATAAAATAAAGAACGTTGAGAAAGCCCCACCGAGTACTAGTAAAACTATAAGAAATATGAAGAAATATGCTAACATGAAATATGAATCGAAATATATTACTAGAGTACAAGCCAAGTACACTTAAAAATGAATAGTTTATACTGGAATATAAGAGGAGTAGCGAACGCTCCTACGATAAATAGAATTAGGAATTTAATTAAAATACACAAACTAAAAGTAGTAATTTTAGCTGAACCTATGGTAACTAAAGACCTGATAGAGAAATATAAAATGATGATAGGCATGCAAAAGGCCTTTTCGAATCACAGCAGCAAATTATGGATCATGTGGAGCAGCCCCACATACATTGAAATATAATCAGAAAATGATCAAATAATAAACTTTAAAATGGGTAAGCAATCAGAAACTATTTTTTCAGCGGTTTACGCAAGTAACGCAAAAGAAAAAAGGAAAATGCTCTGGCATAAAATGAATAAATTAGCACTCACGAAGTCTCCGTGGATTATAGGAGGAGATTTCAATACAATTAGAAACTCATCAGAGAAGAAGGGAGGTAGGATACCAGACCCGGTAGCAATGACTCATTTCAATGAGGCTATTGCAAGTGCAAGTTTAATGGAGGTAGAATATCTAGGTTCAAATTACACTTGGTGTAATAACTGGAAGAATAGGAGAGTGATCTGGTCGAGACTCGATCGAGTGTTAGTTAATGCAAAATGGCTAGATGTTATGGGGGAAGTTAAAGTCCAGCATTTAAGCAAAACTTGTTCAGATCATAGCCCACTCCTGGTAAGCTTTCAAAAAAGGAAGGGAAGCCAAAAGGCTTTCATATACCAAAATATGTGGGGCTTACACAAGGATTTTGAGGCCATAGTTAAAAATACATGGGAAAAACCGATACCGGGTAACCCCATGCAGAGATTGGGACAAAAACTGAGAGCACTACGATTGGCTCTTAATAAATGGAACAAAGAAGTGTTTGGTAATGTGCTCATGAAAATTCAAGAGGCGGAGTAGAAAGCCACAACATCAGAGAAAGAATATGAGAATATACAAAATAAGATAACTAGGACAGAAGTTAATAAAGCTAAAGCTGAATTAAAACTTAGAATGCATGTGGAAGAAATTTACTGGAAGCAAAGAGCATAAGTCAAATGGTTGAAAGATGGAGATAAAAACACGAAATTTTTCTATACAATGGCAAGAATTAAGTCACAAAGATTAGGAATAAAAGGTCTCAAAAGAGCTAACAGAGAGTGGGTAGAAAAGGAGGAAGATATTAAAATTGAATTAGAATGATTGTTTAAAAGGCACCTAAGCGGGTTGAATATCAATAGAAGCTTCACACTAATGGAGAAAATTAAAAGAAAGGTCACGCAAGAAGACAATAAAATGTTAGCAGAATTTCCTACGGAAGAAGAAGTAAAGGGTGTAGTATTTAATGCAAATAAAGATAGCGCAGCAGGACCAGATGGCTGGAATAACGAATTTTTCCAACGAAGCTGGAATATAATCAAAAAAGATATTTTAGCAGCTATTAACTAGATATTCACGGGTACAGAAATCTCAAAAACATGGTCCAGCTCATATATAGTTTTGATACCTAAAAAGATAAATCCTCAAAAAGGAGAAGATTACAGGCCAATTAGTTTATGTTATACCATATATAAAATATTAGCCAAATTGCTACAGAAAAGATCGAGTAAGATTTTACCAAACATAATAGAGCTGGAACAAGCAGGATTTGTTAAAAATAGGCTGATGATGGAAAACATTAATTTAACATCGGAAATGATAAAAGATATAGGGACTAAGGTGAGAGGTCACAATGTAATCATGAAACTAGATTTAGCTAAGGCATTTGATAGAGTGGAATGGAATACACTTTACTATATAATGAGAAGAATGGGGTTTTCAGAATTTTGGATAGATATTATATATAGATGTATATCTAGTACTTGGGTAAAAATCCTTATAAATGGCCAGGCAGGTGAAGAATTCAAACCAACCAGAGGTCTCAGGCAAGGGGACCCATTGTCTCCCTCTTTGTTCAATATTCTTCTTCTTCTTCTTCTTCTTCTTTTTCGTTTTTTTAAAGTTTTTATTATTAATTATAACTCTCTCTTTTGGCGGAAGAATACCATTTGTACAAACTAGCATCTACCCAATTCCCTCTTACACCCTTATCCAAGAAAAAGAAAGTTTCAAGTCTAAATAAGATTATATGTTTCTATACTTTAGACACTTTCACTCCTGCTTTATATTTCCCTTTTGTATTAACTTTTAGGTCTCCTTTCTACCCTTTACCCTTTAGACCTTATCTTTCCTTGCTACCTTGGCCGGTTTGAAGTTTTCCTATGCCTCCATTCATTGATTACTCCTATAATTTCCTGCAAAAAATACTTACAATATGTCTAAAGATTAACTCTATCTCTTTTACTTACCTTTGTTTGTACCGCCTATATTATATCCTATGCATTGCTGTATAAGAACTTCTCCCGCTGGATGTTCTTTCTGCAGTTTTATAGCCCTCCCCTTCTCCTTCCTTTGTCCTCTAACCTTTTGAGTCTATTGCCTTTTTTCCTTCCAAATCTGAAATTGCCCCCTACTTTGCTCCTGATTTAAACTATTCCCGATTCTATATTCTGGATTCTATTGACCTTTTGACTCATAAATTAACACATGACTCATTCTTTCCTTTAATCAAGGTTTCGGATCTCAAACGATAAAACTAAAAAAAAAAAGAAGTTTTGCAAAACAAGATAAAGATTGTTCATCCTCCTAACGCATCATCCTTTGTTGTCTTTTCTGAGCTTCGAACCTGTTATGCTGCTAAGAAAACAAAGGAAACATGCAACAAATAATACTAAAATTTCAGTACAACTTACCTTCCCTTCTACCTCTTGCTGATTCACCTGGCTCTGTATATTTGGCTTCTTCCCGTAGAGACATTCCCTGCCAAGAAAACTTCACACCGCACAATAATATTTCTTTAAACACTATTTCTATCTATTCTTACTTATTCTTAGGTAAGGGAATACAAGTTTATATAATCTTGCTATTCCTTTCAATTTTATCGGTAAAGATTCCTCATCATACTCCGCAGCCCCTTCTAGCAATCCTATTTTAGCAAGTTTGTCTGCCAATGCATTTGCTTCCTTGTATACATGTGATATTAATGCATTCAATTCTTTAGCAATGTTCACTATTATTTCTATCTCCTCCTCATGTCGCCACAGTACTAGTTTTTTATTAAATAACTCAATCAGTAATGTTGAGTCTACCTGTATTTGCAAATTTCTATACCCTAGCTTCTTACAGACATATAATCCTTCCTTTAGTGCCCTGATTTCCGAGTGCAGTGCAGAGTAGGATTTCCCAACAAGAGTGAAAGCTTTCTTAATTCTACATTCAGAGTCTCTTATTACTCCTCCTCCTACTGCAATTCCTAAATCTTTATTGAAACTACCATTAGTATTCAACGATAGCTTCCCTTCTAGGGGTCTGTTCCAGCTTATACTTTTAACCCAATGAATCCTTATAATATTAGTGGAGAGGTTCCATGTTTTCCTAACTTATTTTTCCATTTCAATATTATCTATTATGATAGGTTTTATGCAAGATATATTACTAACCTCTAACTTAATGTCTTTTAAATATCATCTATGCTCATTTTTATGCCCTCGAATCTACTTTTATTCCTTGCTTTCCATGTACACCAAATTACTACGTGTGGTAAATTTTGGTTTAGCCATTTTTTGGTCGGTGTATTAGGGGAGTCCCTCCTCCACCTCTTAATCCTATCTATTAAAGTTTCTTCCTTGTTATTTATATTATTAAATGTTTCTAACTTTTTCCATATTTCTACTGCAATTTTACCTTCTAAAAATAGATGATCCGTAGATTCTGTTGCTTGAAGACAACAATCGCATCTGGAAACTATCTTTATACCCTTTCTTTGAATATTTGTATCTACCAGTAATGCATTCACAAGAGCTTTCCATACAAGAGAGGACATTTTTTGCGGGGTACCTACTTTCCATACCCATTTAAAAATTGGATTTATCATATTTTTCTTTCGTATCAAATTCTTGACCGTTTTGAGCGTAAAGTTACCTTGCGGAGTAAGGGTCCATTTTCATCCACTTTTCTCCTCTTTAGAATGAGATTCAACTATTTCTTTCTGTTTTTCTAATGCTTTCCAGTTATTCGAAGCCTTTTTTCTATTTACCTTTTCATGTTCTAAATATTTCGCTCTCATAAAGCTCGCCCAGAGGCTATCATTTTTTAGCCTCCACCATCCTTTACAGTCCCAAGCTTCTGCCATGTCATGTAACCTCATTAATCCTAATCTAGCTTCCTCTTTTGGGTAGCATATATCCTCCCATCTTTTCCAGTGAAGTTTATTCTTTCCATCTTTTTTCCCCCATAAAAAGTTAGCCATTGCTGATTCTAATTTATTTGTAAACTTTTTAGGAGGATGAATAATTGATAGAATATGCACTAATGTGCTTTGGAGGACATGAGAGATTAATGTAATCCTGCCCCCAAAGGCCAGTAGCTCTTCTTTCCAACCTGCTATTTTTATATTCATTTTATCATGTAGTGATATTAAATATTCTTCTTTCAGTCTACCTTCATATATAGGACAGCCTAGATACATTAGCGCTCCTTTATTCTGGATAAATCCTATGATATTCTTTACTTTATTTATCACCTTTTCTATTACTTTCTTTGTCAGCATAAACTGACACTTTTTTATATTTATCGCCTGCCCTATTTCAGTTTCAAATGTATGTAAAAGATCCATAAAGTTTATCAAAGATCTTTTGCTTGTATTTGTAAAAATTATAAGATCATCGGCATATGCCAGACAGCCTATTCTTGGGGTATTTTTTGGTTGTCTAAATGGAATGATCTTACCTTCAGACATTCTTTTCTTTAAATTTAGTATTAACAGTTCTAAATATATATCAAATAATAAAGGAGATAATGGGTCTCCTTGCCTTAAGCTTTTTTTAGGCTTAAATTCTTCTCCTTTTGTCCCATTTATAATGACTTTAACCCAAACACTAGACACACATCTGTATATCATATCAATGCATAACTCTGAGAAGCCAAATTTTCTCATGGTATAATAGAGTATATCCCATTCTACCCTGTCAAATACTTTTGATAAGTCTAACTTTACTACTAAATTCTCCCCTCTTGTTTTAATTGCTATGTCTTTCATCAGCTCAGCTGCCAATCTTATATTTTCCATCATTAACCTATTTTTAACAAAGTCAGTTTGTTCCTGTGATATGATATATGGCAAAATATCACTTAATCTATTTTGTAAAATTTTTGCTAAAATCTTATATATCGCATTACATAAACTTATGGGTCTGAAGTCCACACATTTTTGTGGGGATTTGTTTTTTGGTATCAAGACAATGAGAGAATTCGCCCATGTTTTTGGAATATCCGCCCTTGCAAAAAAAACTAGAAATAGCAAGTACAAGATCGTTTTCAATAATTTCCCAGCATACCTGGAAGAAATTACTATTCCAACCATCTGATCCTGCTACACTATCTTTGTCCAGGCTGAATACTGCATTTTTAACCTCATCCCTATCCGGGATTTTTTCCATCATTTGATTTTTCTTCTTAGTGATATTTAATTTGATTTCATTTATTAGTGTATCCCCTTTATGAATATGCTATCCGCATAGATGTTTTTTAAAAAATTCCTCAAAGAGGGCTCTTATTTTATTATCTTCTTCCACCCATTTTCCTTCATCATTTTTTATACCTTTGATTTTATTTTTGTTTGTTTTTATCTTGCTCATATTATGAAAAAATTTTGTATTCATATCTCCTTCTTTCAACCATTTAACTTTTGCTCACTGTTTCCAGTATATTTCTTCCATGTATAGCTTAAGCCTCAATTTACCTTTTGCCTTACTAAGTTCACTTCTATCTTCTTCCTTATTCGTAGTGTCATATATTATTTCTAGCTTTGCCACTTCTTCTTCTGCTTGTTTTATTTGTTGGTTTATATTTCCGAAAACTTCTTTATTCCATGTTTTAAAGCATCTTTTTAGCCTGAGTAGTTTAGCCAAAAAAGCCTGCATGGGTTTTCCCGAAGCTGGCTCTTCCCAAGATTCTCGAACCATCCTATCAAAATCCGAGTCTTTAACCCACATATTTTGAAATTTAAAATTGCCTCTTATTGGGTGGCTTTTATGGATTTTTATGAGCAATGGGTTATGATCCGAACAAGTCCTGCTTAAATGTCTTAGGCCCGTAACTCCATGAGTCATTGCCCATTTAGCATTACACACGACCCTATCCAGCCTTGCCTAGATTGCTCATCTTTTATGTCAGTTATTACACCAGGTGTAGTTTGAGCCAATATACTCCACCTCCATTAAGTTAGCACTAGCGATACTATCATTAAATTGTGACATCACCAGTGCATTTGGGGTTTTTCCACATTTCTTTTCTTGTGCACTTCTTATAACATTAAAATCTCCTCCTATAATCCATGGAATATTTTTTATTGCAATGTTTTGTATTTCCTTCCATATGTCTAGTCTATCTTTTTTATTATTTTTCGCATAAACCACTGATATTATTTCTTCTGTATTCAAATTAGTTTTAAAATTAACTATTTGTTCTGTGTCTTTTAATATTATAATGTCCATATAATTATGCCGCATAATCCAGAGTTTACTATTCAAGTTTGCATACGCATTTTTAAACCCTAATTTTTCACTATATTTTATTATTTGGTCTTTCTGGACCATAGGTTCTGCTATAATTAATAAAGAAATTTTATATATTTTTATTAATTGTTTCAATCTATTAATTGAAGGGTTATTTGCTACCCCTCTAATGTTCCAGAAGAGACACCTATCCATTAATTACTGACTTTGCTTGAGATCTAGTTGTGCATTTAAACTCGTAAGTCTTATTTAAATATTTTTTCATATTTCTTGGAGTCTTAGAGGTATTAGAAAAAGCATGCATAATATCATTGTATTTTACCTGCTGCCCGAGATGCATAGCCATTCTTTTGATAGCTTCCATTGCTTGGTCTCTGGATAGCCTATCTCATTCTTCCTCGTAAATATCTAGATCATCTTTTATCTTTTCGGTTGAGGCTTCTCTATTTTCTTCTTCTCCACATGTTGGAGGGAAACTAAAGGCCACTAAAACTTCACCCGGAAAATCCAGAAGGTCTTCATCAATCCAACTGTAATCCTCTAGTATTTCTTTTAAAATTCTTCTAGTTTTGAGTTTTTTCCCCTTTCTCCCTCTAGCTTTCACCTTCTCCCATCCTTCCTCCATTTCTTCCCCTTCCCCTCCTTCATAGCCATCCTCAGGTTGCACTATATTTATGCCTCCCTTCTCTTCAAATCTGCCTTTCACTTCCACTCTCTCTCCCTCTCCTTCCACTTCACTTAAGCTTTTTCCATGGAATCCCCCTTCTTCCAGCTTTTCGGTATGCTCTTTCGGGACACTCACATCCACTCTTACCCATTTTTCTACCCATCTACCCTTACCTTCCTGCCTGTTCTCTCTCTCACTCTCTTTTTCCCCCACTCGGCACTCTTTTATATCGTGGCCAAGTCTTCTACAGCCGAGGCAGTAGGGAGGAAGATGTTCGGGTATGGCAGTTTGCCATAACCCTTCATTCTGTCCATTGTCCCCGCCGCCTATCCATATCTTGCTAGGCGGCTGTGTGAGTAAACTACACTCTACACATACTCGAGCAGCGCCTGTTCTTGTCATGGAGGTAGTTGCTTCATCCCGAAGCATTGGCTTGCCGAGGCAAGAAGCAATATCATGAAGGGCCTGCGTGTTAAACAAAAACAATGGCAGATTCGGTAGAGTAAACCATACCGGGGCAATGGGGGCTTCCTCGAATGTGCTGAAGTTTTTCGTCCACTTTAGCACATGCATGGGGAGTCCTTCGACATACCATATCCCTCTTTGCCACAGCCGATAGTGATCATCCTCCATACAGCATTGGAGAAAAACATGTTTCGCATCATAATCGACAAACTTCACTCTACCTTTAAGCTTCAATGTTTCTATGAACTTCTGTAAATCGCTTGTGCGAGGTCGGCCATGGAAAAATTTCCGTACAAGCGTGTATTCGAACGGTTCCAGGAACCTATGCATTTGCTCATTGGAGAAGATAATAGCGGGACTCATGTTTTTGGTTCCGAAAGCTCGTGGTTGCTGCGTGGTCCCTTTAAATATCAAGGCAAAGGATTTATTATTTAATAATAAATTCTTTTGCTCCATTTTGAGCTTAAAGAGAGCTTGATTCGGCCAAGAATGTAGATTTTCCCTCTCTAAAAAAAGAGATTTTCTCTCTCTAGAAGTTGAGAGCATTTTTTGAAAAAAGAGCAAATGTTTTTTTCCTTTTCTTCTTCTTCTTCTTCTTCTTCTTTTAAAAAAATTGTTTTATTATTAATAACCCTCTCTTTTGGCGGATGAATACCATTTTACAACCTATATCTACCTATAGCCCGCTTACACCCATTTTAACCTTAAGCCTACTAGCTAACATATTGGATTTTAAATATCCTTATCAAATAAGCATTTATTCATTTTATAAATTAAAAGAATAAGTTGGAGGCTTTGCTCTAGTTTATCTGGCATCTTAATCGGCCTCTATTCGGCCCATCTTTTTATTTAATTTCATGTGTTGTTCAGCCGTGTCCTGTGCTCAGCATCTATCTTCGCATCTTCCCCGTATCTCAAGTCCTGTTATTCACGTCATTCCCGAATATTTTTCAACCGTCCTCCTTATTCTTTTATAAGCTCCAGTGCCTGCAATATGCAAAGAAAATGAGCACGCCTACAGTATAACTTATCTACCTTATTCCCCTTGTCCCTTGCTATACTTATACAACACTTATTAATTTTCTTCATTCACTCTCATTTTCTTTGCCGCGCCTTTTGAATTGGAATACTCTGTCTATACGGCTTTTCACGAGCTGCAGCAAGACCTAAGACTTTCTGCATAGCTCTCAAGAAATAAAGTTCACTTAAGAAAATAAACCAGATTATAAGCTAACTCATGCAATAAACCACCTCCAAGCCCGTGTTATTCTACCGTTCCACTTCAAGTGCTAATCACCCTCAGGGCCAGGTGATCAGTCGAGGATGTAACTCTACCACCAACTCGGGAAGCTAAACCAGTGGTAATCAACTTATAATTGTGTGTTCTTTTCGAGAGCATTATATATATAAACTACATTATTTAACCTATAAAACATCCGCAAAGTTAACAATTTATACAAAGAAAAAGCACCATCAACAATTTAGTATTTTCACATCTTAATCCTACAAAAATAATACATTAACCCAAAGGAACAAAGATACATATCTATACATGTGCACAACCTACCAACCAAGACTCCATGATGAATTTTCTGCCACTTCATATGGGGCTGCGCTGCTGAGAAAATAAACACCTATGCATTTCCAAGAATCCCATGCTTTAGAACTCACCTACTTGCCTCTTTTTTAGATTGTGTAATCTAATTTATTCTAAGTTTATCTCAGCCTCCACCCTTTCTAACTCTTACATAAGAAAAGGTCATCTTATCTAATCTCACTAAACCTTTTAATTTTACCGGCATAGAATCCTCATCGAATTCTATTTCTCCTTTTTCCGAGCCTATCTTCGCAAGATTATCTGCCGGAGTGTTTACTTCTCTATATATATGCAATATTGATGCATTTAGTTCATTTTTAAGATTCATTATTATTTCTAATTCTTCTTCATATTTCCAAAGGGATATTATTCTTGTTACTAAATTAAATAATAACATCGAGTCTACCTATATTTGAATATTTTTATATTCCAATTTTTTACATATATTTAAGCCTATTCTTAACGCCCTAATTTCTGAATGTAGAGCCAAGTATGCTACACTAACCAAGGTAAAAGCTTTCATGACTGTGCCTTTGAAATCCCTTATTAACCCACCTCCCCCCGCTATTCATGTATCCCTATTGAAACTTCCATCCATGTTTAGGGAAAGTTTTCCTTCAGGGGGCCTAGCCCAACTTATGCTTTTTGCCCAATATTGTTTGATTATTTTTATATTAAGACCCCATTCCCTTTCCACTTTCTTATCTATAGCTGGTTTATCTACTATAATGGGCCTAATATTTGATATGTTACTTACTTCCTGCTTAATTTCTTGTAATATATCTTTTGAATCCATTCTCTTTCCTTCTAATCTACTCCTATTACGAGCTTTCCATAAACACCATATTACTACATGAGGTAAATTCTTGTTAAGCCAATTTCTAGTAGGGATAGTAGAAATTGCATTTTCCCATTTTTTTAATTCTTTCTATTAGACCCTCCTCTATATTACTAATTTTTTCATTTAATTCAAGTTTCTTCCAAACTTCTGCTGCAATTTTACCTTTCGAGAATAGGTGGTCCATTGATTCTATTTCTGCAAAACAGCATTCGCATCTGGACACTCTTTTTATGCCCTTTCTTTGCACATTGGTATCCACAGGTAATGCATTTGCTATTGCTTTCCATGCTAGCGAACACATTTTCTGTGGGATACCTGCCTTCCAGACCCATTTAGATATGAGTTGAGCAGGTTTTTTTTTCCTAATCAACTCCTTAACCGATTTTAGTGTGAAATTCCCTTGTGGTGTGAGGGTCCATTTCCAACCGCTCTTTTTCAATACTGAGTGTGATTCTACTATCTCTTTTTGTTTTTCTAGAGCCTTCCAATTATTTGATACCTGCTTAAGCCTCTGGTTACTTTTTGCTAAATATTTTGATTGCATATATTTTGCCCAAAGACTATAATTCTTAATCAGCCTCCACCATCCTTTACAATCCCAGGCAGTGGCCATATCCTGTAGAGTAATTATTCCTAGACCTTCTTTGGCTTTTGGGTAGCATATGTCTCTCCAGTTTTTCTAGTGAATTTTTTGTTTCCCATCTTTTTTACCCCATAAAAAATTTGACATTCCTGATTCTAATTTATTCATGAATTTCTTTGAGGGATGTATTACAGATAAAATATGCACCAGTGTACTTTGTAACACATGCGAGATTAAAGTGAATTGTCCCCCGAACCCTAATAGATCTTCTTTCCATCCTGCTATTTTCCTCCTCATTTTATCTTGTAATGGTATTAAATATTTCTCTCTCAATCTACCTTCATATATTGGACAGCCTAAGTATATTAAAGCTCCCTTATTATGTGAAAAACCAGTTATGTTTTTAATCTTATTTATCACTTTCTCTGTAGACTTTTTAGCCAGCATAAACTGACACTTCATTTTGTTTACAACCTGACCTGTTTCTAATTCAAATAATTGTAATAATTCTATCAGATTTATTACAAATCTTTTACTTGCATTTGTAAAAATTATTAGATCATCCGCATATGCCAAATAACCTATCCTCGGGGTATTATTTGGTTGTCTAAAAGGTAATATATTACCTTCTGACATTCTTTTGTTTAAATTAAAAATAAGCATATCTAGGTATATATCAAATAATAAGGGGGATAACGGATCCCCCTGTCTTAGGCTTCTTATGGGTTTAAATTCATCACCTATATTACCATTTATAATAATTCTAACCCAAGCACTTGAAATGCATCTATATATTATGTCAATGCATAATTCAGAAAAACCGTATTTTATTAAAATGTAACAGAGTTTATCCCATTCAACTCTATCGAATGCTTTAGACAAATCCAACTTGATTACTAGATTATTACCTCTTATTTTAGTTGCAATTTCTTTCATCATTTCTGAAGCTAATCTAATATTTTCAAACATTAGTCTGTTTTTAACGAATCCTATTTGCTCTGGTAATATTATTAATGGCAGAATATTACTTAATCTGTTTTGAATTATTTTAGCTAAAATCTTATAAATCACATTACATAAGCGTATTGGTCTAAAATCCTCGCATAGCTAAGGAGCTTCTTTTTTAGGGATTAAAATTATAAATGAGTTTTCCCAAGCTTTAGGAATATCTTCTCCAGCAAAGAAACTAGCAATCATTGTAACTAGATCATTTTTAATAATGGGCCAGTTTAGCTGAAAAAATAATTATTCCAGCCATCTGGTCCCGTTGCACTGTCTTTATCAAGATTAAAGACTGCAATTTTTACCTCCTCTTCTTCTGGGATCCTATCCATCATTTGATTTTGTTCTTTCGTAATGGAAGCCCCAATCTCTTGTAATAAGGAGTTCCCTTCATAAGGCATTTGACCACACAGGTGGGATTTAAAGAAGTCCTCAAAGAGGGTACATAATTGTTTGTCTTCTTCTATCGATTTTCCTTCTTTATCTTTTAGACCTTTAATTTTATTTTTCTGTGTTTTTATTTTGCTCATGTTGTGGAAGAATTTGGTGTTTCTATCATCATCTTTTAACCATTTAATTTTTTCTCGTTATTTCCAATATATCTCATCCATATGTAATTTTAAACTCAATTTAAGTTTATCCTTGTTTAAAACTTTCCTAATTTCTTCATCATTTTTATTATCATATTCATTTTCTTGCTTTTCCACTTGTTCCTCTGCTTGTTTTATTTTCTGATTTATATTTCCGAAAACATCTTTATTCCATGATTTTAACTGATTTTTTTAATCTATATAGCTTTGTCGTTAGAACCTGCATCGGTTTACCCGATGCAGGATCTAACCAAGAGTCTCTTACTAGTTTTTCAAACTTTGCATGTTTTCCCCACATTTTTTGAAATTTAAAGCTTCATGTACCTCGTTTATTGTTGTGAAGTGTTATGAGGAGTGGAGAGTGGTCTGAACAGGTTTTGTTTAAATGTCTAAGCCCTGTAGTCCTGTGTGAGGCTACCCACTTCGCATTACACATTACTCTATCCAGCATGGCCCAAATTGTTCCTCTTTTTCGCCAATTATTACACCAAGTATAATTTGAGCCTGTGAAGTCTATTTCCATCAAGTTAGAATTAGAAATCACCTCATTGAATTGAGACATTGCTATTGTGTTAGGGGTTTTCCCCCCTTTCTTTTCCAAGGCACTTCTTGTTACATTAAAGTCTCCTCCTATCAACCAGGGAACATTTTTTGCTGTAATTTTCTGCATTTCTTCCCATAAGACTAGTCTAGATTTTTTATCATTTTTTGCATATACTACCGATACTATGTCTTCGGATATTTTAAAGTGCACTATTTGTTCTGTGTCTTTTAATATTTCTATGTCTAAATAATTATGCCACATAATCCAAAGTTTACTATTTAGGTTAGAAAATGGGTTATTAAACCCTAGTATTCGACTATATTTAGTTAGTTGTTCCTGTTGGATCAAAGGTTCTGAAATTACAACCAATGATATTTTATGTATTTTAATCAATTGTTTTAATCTATTTATCGAGCAGTAATTTTCCACCCCTCTAATATTCCAATATAGGTAACTATCCATTAAAACCTAATTTAGTTTGTGATCTAGTTGTGCATTTGGTTTCATATGTTTTATCTAGGTACTTCCTCATATTCCTTGCGCTCTTAGGTGCAATTGATTGAGCTATTTTCTTATATTTCCCTTGTATGCCAAGTTGCATGACCATTCTTTTTATAGCTTCCATAGATTGAGCCTTTGTAAATTTTTCCCATCTATCCTAATACATTGCTAGGTCATCCTTTGCCTCTTCTATATAGCTATCTTCATTAGCTTCTACTTTACCAAATGGAGGGCAACTAAATACCTCTGAATCTTCTTCTGGAAAATCCAGGATATCCTCTTCTATCCAACTATAATCCTCTATTTTTTCTTTTAAAACCCTTCTAAGTTTATTTTTCCTACTTTTCTTCATTCTAACTTTAACTTCCTCCCATCCCTCTTCCTTATTTTCTACGATTCTGCCCTCTATGCTTGTTCCTAAGTTGTTTCTGCCTTCCTCTATATCTGAAAAATAATTCTCATTTTCTCTCACACTCTCCTTTTTTTCCTCCGCTAAAACTTCTATCTCTCCATGTTTCGGGACCTCCTCTTCCCTCCTTATCCATTTATCTACCCTCCTTTTTCTATATTCATGCCATTGTTCTTTATTTATTTGTTCAGTACCCTTCCTACATTCGGACATATCATGCCCGATTCTTTTAGAAGTTAAGCAAAAAGAGGGCAAGTTTTCGGGAATGGCAGTTTTCCAAAACCCCTCGTTTTGCTCCTCTTCCCGACTTCCAATCTAGATCTTGTTAGGGAGTGGTGAGGATATGTCACATTCTACACAAACACGAGCCTGGTTTGGTCGTGTCATGGTCACAGTCGCCTCATCCCTTATCAATGGCTTGCCCAAGCAAGAGGATATTACAAAGAGAGAATGAGCATTGAACAAGTATAATGGGAGGTTCGGGAGAGAGAACCAAACCGGGGCAAGAGGCACCTCCTCCAGTGGACTGAAATCCTTCGTCCATTTCAAAACGCGCATGGGGTAGCCATTAACTTGCCACAATCCTCTATGCCACAAACGACAATAATCTTCAACATTAAAACACTGCAAGAAGATATGTTTTGCATCATAATCGGCTAGTTTAACTCTTCTCGTGAGCTTGAGAGAGGAGACGAATTGTTGCATCTCATTCGGGCGAGGCATGTCATGGGAAAACTTTCCGATGAGCATGTATTTGTAAGGCGCCATGAAGTTCCTCATCTCCTCGGCTGAAAATAAAACCACGGGACTCCCGTTTTTTTTTCGAATATGCGAGAGGGAGGTGCGGGCTTTCTTGTAATCGAGGCAAAAGACTTATTTTATAATGATAAGTCATTTTGCTCCATTTTAAGCTTGAAAGAAGCTTGATTTCAGCAAAATGGCATTTTTCTCTCTCTAGAAAGTGGGGATTTCTCTCTCTAGAAGTTGATAGCGTTTTTTGAAAAAACCACAAAATTCTTCTTCTTCTTCTTCTTTTTAAAAGGTTTTTATTAATTATAACCATCTCTTTTGGCGGAGGGATACCCTTTTTACAAACTAGCATCTACCCTTTAATCCCCTTACACCCTTTGCTCAATCCTAGCTAGCTTGAAATAGACAAATAATTCAAATCTAATGGAAACATATAAATACGGACACTTGATTTGCAAGCTTTTAGTGTCTCCATATTTTGGTCTTGAAATTCCTGCTTGTATTTTTCTCTTTATGGACACTTTTTACAGATTTAGCTTTGTTCCAATAGTACATCTGAGATGCTTCTTTTATATGCTCTATCCCATTTTTAAAATGTAAAATGCCTTCTCTTACTCCTCCTTGTTTAACTTTAATATCTATACTTTTCCTGCATCCAAAAATATATTCCAGCATAGAATTTTCCTCTCATTTATATGTGGAATTCATTGCTGTATTCCAGCATCTGGGTGCTCCTCTTTGTCCCCCATAACCGCTACTCTTTCCCTGCCTTATGAGCGAAAATGGCCTAAGCAATCTTCAATTTTCTGTAGTTCTTCTCTTTCTGAATTCTCCTTCTTTAAGTGGCAGCAAATCCTATTCTATACCCTAACAACCTAATATTCTAACATCCTAATAAATTAACACATGACCTTGCAACATTGTTCCCATAAACATAATCATTGCATTTGAACATAAAAATAAAAATAGGTTTAGAATAAATATGCCCAACAAACAACCCTTGCCGCCCAATGATTCCTTTCTGAATTTTGGAGCTTTAAGTGGACTGCGCTGCTAAGAAAACAAATACATATATCCCATATTTCCCAAGAGAACCCCCTTCTTTAAAACTTACCTTCCTTCTTCTAATTATACCCATATAATCTAATTTCTATTTTAAATGCTATTCAATTTCTGCCCTTTCTAATTCTTACATAGGGGAAGCATTCCTGTCTAATTCCACTAGACCTTTTATTTTTACCGGCAAAGTATCCTTATCGTATTCTGCTTCTCCTTTTTGCGATCCTATCCTGGCAAGATTGTCTGACGGAGTGTTTAGCTCTCTATATATATGCAAAATTGATGCATTCAGTTCTTTTATGAAACCCAATATAATTTCTAACTCCTCTTCATATTTCCAAAGAGTTATTTTCTTGTTACTAAATCAACTAACAACATTGAATCTACCTGTATTTGAATATTCTTATAATCTATTTTTTTACAAACACTTAATCCTATATTTAATGCCCTAATTTCTGAATGTAGAGCCGAGACTATTACACTAACTATGGTGAAAGCTTTCAAGACTGCCCCTCTAGAATCTCTTATTAAGCCACCTCCCCCTGCTATTCTCGTGTCCCTATTGAAACTTCCATCCCTATTTAGGGAAAGTTTACCTTCCGGAGGTCTGTGCCAAGAGATACTTTTCGCCCAGTATTGTTTACTTATTTTTATATTAAGGGCACATTCCCTCTCCGCTTAATTTTCTCTGTCTAATTTATCTACAATTACAGGATTAAAATTTGGTATGTTACTTACTTCTTGTCTAATTTCTTGTGTTATTTCATTTAAGTCAATTTTCTTTCCTTCAAATCTACTCCTATTTCAAGTCTTCCAAAGACACCATATTATTACATGTGATAAATTCTTTTAAAGCCAAATTCTAGTCGGATTAGTAGAAGTTACTTTTTCCCATTTTTTAATTCGTTCTATTAAACTATCCTCTCTATTACTGTTTTGCTTAGTTTCATCAAATTTCTTCCAGACTTGTATGGAAATTTTGCCTTTCGAGAATAGATGATTCATTGATTCTTCTTCAGCAAAGTAGCATTCACATCTGGACACCATTTTAATGCCCTTTCTTTGAACATTGGTATCCATAGGTATTGCATTTGCTATAACTTTCCATGCTAACGAGCACTTTTTTTGTGGGATACCTGCCTTCCAGACCCATTTAGATATAAATTGAACGGGCTTTTTTTTTCTAATCAATTCCTTTGCCGATTTAAGTGTAAAATTACCTTGTGGTGTGAGGATCCATTTCCAGCCACTCTTTTTTAATATTGAGTGTGATTCCACCTTCTCCTTCTGTTTTTCCAAAGCTTTCCAATTATTTGAAACCTTATTAATCCGCTTGTGACTTTTATCTAAGTATTGTGCCATCATATATTTCGCCCAAAGGCCATCATTTTTGTTCAACCTCCACCATCATTTACAGTCCCATCCGGTGGCCATATCTTAAAGAGAAATTATTCCTAGTCCTGCTTCTGCTTTTGGATAACAAATATCACCCCAATTTTTCCAGTGAATTTTATTCTTTCCATCTTTTTTAACCCATAAGAAATTTTCCATTTCTATGTCTAATTTATTTATGAATTTCTTCGGAGGATTTATAACAGATAAAATATGAACCAGCGTGCTTTGTAGCACATGCGAAATTAATGTGATCCATCCCCCAAATCCTAGTAAATCCACTTTCCTGCCTGCTATTTTCTTTCTCAGTTTATCTTGTAGCGGTACTAAATATTCCTCTTTCAATTTTCCTTCGTATATAGGATAGTCTAAATAAATTAAAGCTCCCTTGTTTTGAGTGAAACCAGTTATAGTTTTTATTTTATGTATATCTTTCTCCGAAACTTTTTTTCCCAGTATAAACTTACACTACTTTTTATTTACAACCTGACATGTTTCTAATTCAAATAATTGTAATAATTCTATAAGATTCATTATAGATTTTTTACAAGCATTTTTAAAAATTATTAGATCATCAGCATAGGCCAAGCAACCTATTCTCGGAGTGTTTTTAGGTTGTTTAAAAGGTAAAATTTTCCCTTCCGACATTCTTTTATTTAAATTAAGAATAAGCAATTCAAGATATATATCAAATAACAAGGGAGATAACGGGTCTCCCTGTCTTAGGCTTCTTTTTGGTTTGAATTCTTCACCTATATTTCCATTTATAATAATTCTAACCCAAACACTCGACATACATCTATAAATTAAATCAATGCATAGTTCCGAAAAGCCATATTTTCTTAACACATAGCAGAGGGTATCCCATTCAACCCTATCAAATGCTTTGGACAAATCTAGCTTGATTACTAGATTATGCCCTCTTGTTTTAGCTGAGATCTCCTTCATCATTTCTGATGCTGACCTTATATTTTCAATCATTAGTTTATTTTTAACAAAGCCTGTTTGTTCTTGTGAAATTATTAATGGCAATATATTACTTAGTCTGTTTTGGATTATTTTGGCTAGAATCTTATAAATCGCATTACACAAGCTTATTGGTCTGAAATCCTCACATATCTGTGGGGCTACTTTTTTAGGGATAAGAACTATATATGAGTTTGCCCAAGCTTTAGGAGTATCTGCTCCGGCGAAAAAACTGGCAATTGCTAAAACTAAATCCTTTTTAATAATGAGCCAATTTAGTTGATAAAAATAATTATTCCAGCCATCTGGACCTGCTGCACTATCCTTATCAAGAGTAGAAACTACGTTTTTCACCTTTTCTTCCTTTGGTATGTTTTTCATCATTTGATTCTGATTTTGTGTGTTGGAAACCCTTATCTCCTGTAATAAGGAGTTCCCTTCGTGAGGCATCTGACCACACAAGTGTGATTTGAAAAAATCCTAAAAAAGAATTCCAATATGCTTGTCTTCTTCTATCCATGTACCTTCCATATTTTTTAGGCCTTTAATTCTATTTTTCTGAGTTTTTATTTTACTCTTATTATGAAAAAATTTAGTGTTTCTATCGCCTTCTTTTAACCATTTAATTTTTGCACGTTGTTTCCAATATACCTCCTCCATGTGTAGTTTTAAACTCAAATCAGCTTTAGCCTTATTTAATTCTTGTCTAATTTTATCATTATTTTTATTATCATATTCATTTTCTACTTTTTCTACCTGTTCTTCTGCTTGTTTTATTTTCTGATTTATATTCCCAAAAACTTTCTTATTCCATGATTTTAAATGTTTTTTGATTCTATTTAACTTGGTCATTAGAACCTGCATCGGTTTACCATGTGCTGGTTCTGACCTAAATTCTTTCACCAATTTTTCAAATTCAACATGCTTTCCCCACATATTTTGAAATTTAAAGCTTCCTATGCCCCTTTTATTGTTGTGAATTGTTATGAGAAGTGAAGAGTGATCTGAGCAGGTTCTGCTTAAATGTCTAAGTGCAGTAGACCCATGTGTGGCTACCCACTTAGCATTACACATTACCCTATCTAGTCTGGCCCAAATTGCCCTTCTATTTCGCCAATTGTTACACCAGGTGTAATTTGAACCTGTGTAAGCTATTTCCATCAAGCTGGAATTAGAGATCGCCTCATTAAATTGAGACATCACTATTGTGTTCGTGGTTTTCCTACCTTTTTTTCTAAAGAACTTCTAATTACATTAAAAGCTCCTCCTATTATCCAGAGAGTGTTTTTTGATGCTATATCCTGCATTTCCTCCCATAAGACCAATCTCGATTTTTTATCATTTTTAGCATATACAACAGATATTATATCTTCTGTATTTTTATTCATTTTAAAGTGTACTATTTGTTCTGTATCTTTTAATATTTCAATATTAGATTATTATGCCACATTAACTAGAGTTTACTATTTAAATTAGCAAATGAATTATTAAACCATAATATTCGACTATATTTAATTATTTGTTCCTGCTGTGTCATAGGCTCTGCGATAACTACTAATGCAATTTTATATGTTTTAATCAAACTTTTCAATCTATTTATCGAGGGGTTATTTGCCACCCCTCTAATATTCCAATATATGTAACTATCCATTAATACCTAATTCAGATTGTAATCTAGTTATGCATTTTGATTCATATGTTCTATCTAAATATTTTCTCTTATTCCTCGCACTCTTAGGAGGAATCGATTGAAGTATTTCATTATATTTCTCTTGCTTCCCGAGTTGCATAGTCATTCTTTTTATGGCTTCCATAGATTGAATCCTAGTGAATTTTTCGCAATTTTTTTCATACATTTCCAAATCATCCTTAGCTTCTCCTAGATAACTTTCTCTCTTTACTTCTACTATACCTAATTGTGGGCAACTAAATACCTCCGAAGCTTCATCCGGAAAGTCCATGAGATCTTCCTCTATCGAGCTATAATCTTTTATTTTTTCCTTTAACACCCTTCTATGTTTATTTTTCCTAATTCTTTTTCCTCTAGCTTTCACCACCTCCAATCTCTCTTCCTTATTTTTTCCATTCCTTCCCTATATGCTTACTTCCCTATTGCTTCTCTCTCCTTCCATCTCTAAGAAATAACTCTCATTCTCTCTCCTACTCTCCTCTTCTTCTTCCTCTAAACCTAGAGGTTTCGGGGCCACTTCCTCCCTCCTTATCCAAGTTTCTACTTTTCTTTGTATGGCTTCACGCCCTTGCACCTTTCCTAACTGCTCTCTTCCTATTTTACACTCAGATTTATCATGCCCAAGCCTGTTACAGATTAAACAATAAGAGGGCCTGTTTTAGGGTATGGCATTTTGCCAAAACCCATTATTCTGCCCGTTTTCTCCCTCTCCTATCCAGATTTCGTTAGGCAGGCGAGTGAGGAGATTGCACTCTACACAGACTCGAGCTTTGCTTGGCCGAGTTATTGTCACTGTGGCCTCATCCCGAAGCAAAGGTTTGCCTAAACAGGAGATTATAGCATAGATAGAGTTAGCATTAAACTGATATATGGGGAGGTTCGGCAAGGAGAACCATACCAGAGCAAGAGGCGCCTCCACCTTTGGAGTGAAGTCCTTCGTCCATTTTAGCACACGCATGAGAAAACCATTAACTTGCCATACTTCATGATGCCATAAACAATAATAATCTTCAACCGTAAAACACTGCATAAACATATGTTTTGCATCATAATCGGCCAATTTCACCCTTCCCGTGAGCTTCAAAAAGGAGTGAAATTGCTGTATATAACTCGGGCGAGGCCTGCCATGGAAAAATTTTCCGATAAGCATGTATTGATAAGGCTCCTTGAGCTTCTGTAACTCGTCGGTTGAAAAAACGATAACGGGGTTCCCGTTTTTTGTTCCGAAAGAGTGAGAAGGAGGCGCGAGCTCCTTTGTTATCAAGGCAAATGACTTATTTTTTAATAATAAGTCATTTTGCTCCATTTTACACTTCAAAGGAGCTTGATTTGAGCTCAAATGGCGATTTTATCTCTCTAGAAAATGGGATTTTCTCTCTCTAGAAGTTGAGAGCGTTTTTTGAAAAAACCGCAAATGTTTTTTTTTTCTTCTTCTTCTTCTTCTTTTAAGGTTTTGTTTATTAATTAGAACCCTCTCTTTTGGCGGAGGAATACCATTTGTACAAGCTACATCTACCCATTTCCCTTTTACACCCAATTCATAAAGCTAGAAAAATGTAACAATCCATAATTTTAATTAACTCATAATCTTTCCTAACTTTATAATCAATGATATGATTATTCTTATTTGTATTTGTGCTTCATTAATTAAGTGCGACATCTTTGTTTTCTTGATAGATCTTGCTATGAAAGATGCTCCCCCTATTGATCTTTGTATAAATCGTTCCCTTGCTATATTTGAGACTTTAAATCTTTGTGAAATGTCTTACTCTTTCAGCTCCGACCAGCCTGCTCCCTCGCAGCTTCAATTCAGATTCGACAATCCAACATCTACATCTCAAATCTCTTGTCCATGCTCATTCTTTATCATTTGAGTATGACTAGTCCCATTTTTATTTCTTTAAAAGTTTCCGCGTGTGATATTAACTATTATCCTGCATGAAACAAAAGTATCAAGTTCTTTCAAATAGTGGGTCCATTACTTACCTTCCTTTTGCCCAATACAACGAAGAGAATATCTCTTGCTCTTTGTAGCATACTTCCTCTTGAGGTGTCTTAAAAGCAATCACAGCTATCTTCCCTTTGCTTATCTCCCATTTGTATGCCCAGCTTAATTGAAATCAGCCCATTTTTGAATCCAGCTTCAATACCTGTAAAATAAATAAGCAAAACAGCACAAACCAGCATACTGAATACTTAGAATTCTTACCAGTTTATCCCTTTTAATTATTCACCTCAGTTTCAATTAATCACCCTTCAGGACCAGGGAGATTTTTAAGATACGAGCCTCTTATCTGCATATATTGATAACTCGAAGCCAAAAAAACAGAAAAGATATACAAGTGTTATTCTGTGAACCTTCTAAAATAAGGTAGTTCTTTGCGGTCCAATATTATTATTCCTACATATTTTTTTGGTATCGTGCACTCATTAAACTCTTGATCTCCTCTTTTTCTACCTTCCTTGGCTAATCCATCTGCTAATGTGTTAACTTCTCTATATATATGATTTATAGTATAATCTGAATTTTTTAATATATGCAGGATCTCCTCAATTTGCTCCTCATATTTCCATAATTATACTTGTTTATTAATTAAATTGACTAAGATTTTTGAATCTATTTGGATGTCTATGTTTTTAATATCAGCTTTTTTATACAATCTAATCCCTTCTCTTTAAGCTAATATCTCAGCATGTAGATCCGATGAAGCTTGAAACTTCCTTGTGAAAGCTAAAATTAGCTCACCTTCAGAGTTCCTTATCAAACCCTCCCTCCTCCTGCTCCAATGTCTCAGTCAAAGCTGTCATCGGTATTTAAAGCCATTCTTTCTTTCGGTGGTTTTTCCCATTTTAATTCTATTATTTTAAAATGTTTTTGTAACTTTTCTTTTAGATTCCAAAAAGTCATAATATCTTTATCTAGGATCTTGCCTTGATTCTTTAATGGAAAAATCTCCGAAATTTTTCTAGTCTCTTCCTTTATCTCCCTCCAGATATCCTCTACCCTCATACAAAACCCTTCAAATCTACTTTTATTTCTAGCCTTCCAGATGCACCAGATGACTATTAGTGGAACATTACATTTGAACCATTTCTGTGCAGGATTTAAAGCTTTTATTTTACTCCATTTTTGAAGTCTAGCTTTTATTGTGAGCTGTTCATATTTTATATTCAACTCTATTCCTAGTTTTCTCCATATTTCTGCTGCTACTTTTCCATTTGAGAAGGGATGATCCAGTGTTTCTATTTCGGTTGCACATCATTCGCATCTTGAGACTAACTTGATGCCTTTCTTTATTAAGTTATTTTCTAATGGTACAATATTAGATAAAACTTTCCACATAAAAGTTTTAATTTTTTGAGGAGTTTCATTTTCCCAAGCCCATTTAAATAAATTTTCCTCTACTTGCCTTTTTCTTATTACGTTCTTGACATATTTAACTGAAAAAGTTCCTTCTGATGTTAATGTCCATTTCCATCCTTTTTTAGTGAATTTAGAATAATTCTCCACTAGATCTCTTTGTTTAAGCATTTGAACCCAAACCTGAGAACTCTTACTTTTATTTTTCTCTTTATAAGTATGATCTTTTAAACAATACTTTGCACGCATAAATTTCGCCCATAAACTATTATTTTCTTTCAATCTCCACCATCTCTTGCTAGCCCATGATTTAGCTAAATCCGAGAGATCGATGAATCCCAATCCAGATTCTTGAACAGGGAAACATAAATCATTCTATTTTTTCCAATGCAATTTATGTTTTCCCTCTTTTTTCCCCCATAAGAAATTAGCGAATTCATTTTCAATCTTTTTAATTATTTTACATGGTAATTTCATAATCATAATATTATGCATTAATGAGCTTTCTAAGATATGTTTTATTAATGTTATTCTTCCCCCCATACTCAAAAATTCTTCCTTCCATCCCGGGATTTTCTTTTTTAATTTATCTATTAAAAAATCCAAGTACTCGGCCTTGAGTTTTCCTTCATATACTGGACAGCCTAGATATATCATTTCCCCTTTTTTTGAGAAAAACCAGTGACTTTTTTAATCCTATGAGCTAATGCTATGGGAGCTTTATAAGATATCATGTATTGGCATTTTTTTTATTAAGTTTTTGACCTGTTTCATCTTCTAAGCAAATTAACAAGTTCATCAGATTTTGTAAAGATCTATACCCTCCATTAGTGAAGATCATCACATCATCAGCATATGCTAGGCAACTCACTAGTGGAGTGTTTGTTGGTTGCATGAATGTACCTATCGAACCTTTTACCATCTTGTCATTAAGATTAACTATTAGAAGTTCTAGATATATATTAAATAACGCTGGCGAAATAGGGTCTCCTTGTCTTAGGCCTCTGACTGGTTTTATTTCTTCTCCTACTTTTCCTTTCGTAATTATCCTAACCCAAGTATTAGAGATGCATCTGTAAACTAGATCTATCCATGTTTCCGAGAATCCCATTTTTCTCATGATGAAACAAAGAATGTTCCATTAGACTCTATCAAATGCTTTGGATAGATCTAGTTTTATTATTACATTATGCCCTCTTTTTTTTGCTCCTATTTCTCTACACAATTCTTTAGCTAAACTTATATTTTCCATTATCAATCTATTTTTCATGAAACCTGATTGTTCTATTGAAATAATTTTAGGTAGCAGGTGAGAAAGACTATTTTGCATGATTTTTGCTAAAATTTTATATATCAAGTTACATAAACTGATAGGTCTAAAATCCTCCCATGTTTGTGGATTTTCTATTTTTGGAATAAGGACAATATGAAAGCTACCCCATTTTTTTCCTATTTTAGCTCCACAAAATATGCTATTTATGGCTTTTTCTATATCTTTTTTGATTATATCCCAACAAAACTGAAAAAAAAAACCACAATTCCATCCATTAGGACCTGCTGCGCTATCCTTGTTCATACTAAAAATAACTGTTTTAATTTCATCTTCATCAGGGAAATTAATTAACATATTATTATCTTCAGCTCTAATTTTATTTTCAATTTTTTGTAATAATGTATATCCTTTAATCTCATTTTTTTTCACTTAATTGATTTTTGAAAAACTTTGTAAACTAATTTTGAATATCTAAATCATCATGCACCCATAATTCCTCATTATTTTTTATACCACTAATTCTATGTTTCTATTGTTTAAACTTAGCTATTCTTTGAAAAAATTTTGTGTTCTTATCTCCTTCTTTTAACCATTTTAATTTAGATTTTTGTTTCCAAAATACTTCTTCCATTAATAATTTAAGTTTCAATTCTGCTTGTGCTTTGCTTAAAGCTCTTCTATTGTTAGAATTTTGATCTAATTCAAATTCTAATTCTTTTTTAGAAACTAAATCTTCAGCTTCTTTTACATTTTTGTTTATATTTCCAAATACTTCCTTATTCCATTGTTTCATGTCTATTTTTAGCCTACTGAGTTTGTGATTCAATATTTGGATAGAATTTTTTGGTGCCTCTCTATTCCAAGAGTCTTTTACCATATTCAAAAAGCCATGATGCAAACACCAAGAGTTTTGAAATCTAAAGGAACCTCCTGTGTAAGTAGAGTTTTTAATGGTAATTAAGAGTGGGCTATGATCAGAACAGGTCTTATTCAAATGTTTCACTTCTGTCGCACCGAAATGCTCAAGCCATAAAAAATTAAATAGCACTCTGTCTAATCTAGCCCAGATTGTACCATTCTTTTTCCAGTTTTTACACCATGTAAAAAGAGAACCCAAAAATTTAGCCTCTATTAAGTTAGTCTTGTTTACAATATCATTAAAATGAAACATGGCTTTTTTATTTGGAGCTTTTCCTCCCTTCTTTTCTTTAAAGCTTCTAACTGAGTTGAAATCTCCTCCTATAATCCAAGGCTTTTTTTCTAAAGATATTTCCTCCATATCTTTCCATAATTCTTTTCTATCTTCTTTTTTATTTTGGCATAAACTATCATGATAATTTCATTAACATTGTGATTTAAACTAATATTTATTAACTGATTTGTTTCTTTTGTGATTTTTATACTTAAATTACTTTTCCACAATACCCAGATTTTACCATTATTTTTAGCATGTGCATGATCAAAGCCTAATATGTTTTTGTAATGTCCTATTTGATCCCTATCTACCATGGGTTCAGCTATAGCAATAAGATTAATCTTATGCAAATATATTAATTTTTTTCAATCTATTTCTAGAGGGGAGATTAGCAATTCCCCTAATGTTCCAGTAGATGTAATTATACATTATTTAATGACTTATCTTGCGCTCTAGTAGTGCACTTAGTTTCGTATGTTTTATTTAAGTATTTTTTCATGTTCCTTGGTTTTTTTAAAGAGCTCAAATCCCCTCCTCTTTCTCCTTTCCATTCTCGACCCATTTGAATGGCCATTATTTTTAACTCCTCAATGGCCCACTCCTTGTTACCCATGTTATATTTTAGTTTTTCTAAGTTAATATCATCTCTTTGCATTCTAACTTTCTGATCTTCTTCCTCTCTATCAGTGTAAAGGGAAGTTAGACTTCTTAATTCTAAATCTTCCTCTGAATAATCAATTATAGGAACTGCCCATGCTTTATTTTTTTTTGTTTGTTTTTCATATAAACTCTTGTTCTTCTGTTTAAATCTTCTATTTTCTTTATCATTTATGCCCTTCTTATATCTTCTAGGTTAGCTACTGCCCTCTCTTCTTCTATATTCATTTTCTTATATTCAATAAGTTTTATTTCATTTGCATCATTTTTCTGTTCTTCAATATGAGCAGATTGGGGTTTTATTTGATATCTCACTAACTCCCCCCCTTTCCCGCAGCCATAAATCTCTCCTCCATCATCTGTTTATTTTCCTCCATCATTTTTCTGTTCTTCTTCTTCTTCTTCTTTTTTTTAAAAAAAAATTGTTTTATTATTAATAACCCTCTCTTTTGGCGGAGGAATACCATTTTTACAACCTACATCTACCCGTAGCCCTCTTACACCCATCTTAACCTTTAACATACTAGCTAACATATTGGATATTAAAAAAACTTTCTTAAATAAGCATTTATTCATTTTATAAATTAAACTAGAATAAGCTGGAGGCTTTGCTCTAGTTTATCTAGCCTCTTAAAATCCGTCTATTTTCGGCCCATCTTTCATTTTATTTCGTGTGTTGTTTGGCCGTTTCCTATGCTCAGCATCTGTCCTCGTATCTTCACCATGTCTCAAGTGTTGTTATTCACGTCATTCACGAATATTTATCAACCATCATCCTTCTTCTTGTATACGCTCCAGTGCATGTAATATGCAAAGAAAATGAGCATGCCTACAATATAACTTATCTACCCCATTCCCCTTGTCCCTTGTTATACTTATACAACATTTATTAATTTTCTTCATTCATTCTCATTTTCTTTGCCGCGCCTTTTAATTGGAGTGCTCTGTCTATACCGCTTTTCACGAGCTGCAGCAAGACCTAAGACTTTCTGCATGACTCTCAAAAAATATAAGAAATAAACCAGGTATTACAGATAACTCAACCAATAAACCACCTCCGAGCTCGTATAAGCCGCACGAGTGTTGATCACCCACAGGGCCAGGTGATCAGTCGAGAATCAACTCGGGAAGCAATCCAGTAAGCCAGTAATAATCAACTTATAATCGTATGTTCTTATCAAGAGCAATATATATATAAACTGCATTATTTAACCTATGAGACATCCGCAAAGTTAACATCTTAATCCTGCAAATATATAAACACGAGGGACCATCGACAGTTTAGAAAAACAACCGCATAGATTAACATCTTAATCCACGGCAATTTAGAAAAACAAAAAGCACCATCGACAGTTTAGTATTTTAACATCTTAATCCTGCAAATATAATACATAAACCCAAAGGACAAATGCATATCTATACGTGTGCACAACCTACCAACCAAGACCATGCTATGGAGTTGTGTTGCTGAGAAAATAAGCACCTTTGCATATCCAAGAATCCCATGCTTTAGAACTCACCTACTTACTTCTTTTTTGATTATTTAATCTAAATTTTAATCTAAATTTTATTTTAAATTTAGCTCAGCCTCCACCCTTCCTAACTCTTACATAAGAAAAAACCATCTTATCTAATCTCACTAAGCCTTTTAATTTTTTCGGCATAGAATCCTCATCGAATTCTATTTCTCCTTTTTCCGAGCCTATCCTCGCAAGATTATCTACTGGAGTGTTTACCTCTCTATATATATGCAGTATTGATGCATTTAGTATATTTTTAAGCTTCATTATTATTTCTAATTCTTCTTCATATTTCCAAAGAAAAATTCTTCCTATTACTAAATTAAATAATAACATCGAGTCTACCTGTATTTGAATATTTTTATATTCCAATTTTTTACATACATTTAAGCATATTCTTAATGCCCTAATTTCTGATTGTAGAGCCGAGTCTGCTATACTAACCGAGGTAAATACTTTCATGACTATGCCTATGGAATCCCTTATTAACCCACCTCCCCCCCGCTATTCCTGTATCCCTATTGAAACTTCTATCCGTGTTTAGGGAGAATTTTCCTTCAGGGGGCCTAACACAACTTATACTTTTTGCCCAGTATTGTTTGATTATTTTTATATTAAGACCATATTCCCTTTCCGCTTTCTTATCTATAGCTAGTTTATCTACTATAATGAGCTTAATATTTGAAATGTTACTTACTTCCTGCTTACTTTCTTGTAATATATCTTTTTAATCCATTCACTTTCCTTCAAATCTACTCCTATTATGAGCTTTCCATAAACACCATATTACTACATGAGGTAAATTCTTAATGAGCCAATTTCTAGTAGGGGTAATAAAAACTACATTTTCCCATTTTTTAATTCTTTCTATTAGACTCTCCTCTATATTACTAATTTGTTCATTTCCTCCAAGTCTCTTCCAGACTTCTGCTGCAATTTTTCGTCTCGAGAATAGGTGGTCCATTGATTCTACTTCTACAAAGCAGCATTCGCATTTGGACACTATTTTTATGCCCTTTCTTTGCACATTGGTATCCACTGGTAATGCATTTGCTATTGCTTTCCATGCTAGCGAACACATTTTCTGTGGGATACCTGCTTTCCAGACCCATCTAGATATGAGTTGAGTAGGTTTTTTTTTCCTAATCAACTCCTTAACCGATTTCAGTGTGAAATTACCTTGTGGTGTGAGGGTCCATTTCCAACCACTCTTTTTTAATATTGAGTGTGATTCTACTATCTCTTTTTTATTTTTCTAGAGCTTTCCAATTATTTGATGCCTGCTTAAGCCTCTGGTTACTTTTTGCTAAATATTTTGACTGCATATATTTTTCCCAAAGACTATCATTCTCAATCAGCCTCCACCATCCTTCACAATCCCAGGCGGTGGCCATATCCTACAAAGTAATTATTCCTAGACCTTCTTCAGCTTTTGGGTAGATATGTCCCTCCAGTTTTTCCAGTGGATTTTCTACTTCCCATCTTTTTTACCCCATAAAAAATTTGACATTTCTGATTCTAATTTATTCAAGAATTTATTCCGAGGATGTATTACAGATAAGATATGTACTAGTATTCTTTGTAACACATGCGAGATTAATGTGATCCGTCCCCCGAACCTTAATAGATCTTCTTTCCATCCTGCTATTTTCCTCCTCATTTTATCTTGTAATGGTGTTAAATATTTCTCTCTCAATCTACCTTCATATATTGGACAGCCTAAGTATGTTAAAGCTCCCTTATTATGTATAAATCCAGTTATGTTTTTAATCTTATTTATCACTTTCTCTGTAGACTTTTTAGCCAGCATAAACTGACACTTCTTTTTGTTTACAACCTGACCTGTTTCTAATTCAAATAATTGTAATAATTCTATCAGATTTATTATATAATTTTACTTGAATTTGTAAAAATAATTAGATCATCAGCATAAGCGAAACATCCTATTCTCGGGGTATTATTTGGTTGTCTAAAAGGTAATATATTACCTTTTGATATTCTTTTGTTTAAATTAAGAATAAGCAGATCTAGGTACATATCGAATAATAAGGGGGATAATGGATCCCCCTGTCTTAGGCTTCTTATGGGTTTAAATTCATCACCTATATTACCATTTATAATAATTCTAACCCAAGCACTTGAGATGCATCTATATATTATGTCAATACATAATTCAGAAAAACAATATTTTCTTAAAATGTAACAGAGTGTATTCCATTCAACTCTATCGAATGCTTTAGACAAATCCAACTTGATTACTAGATTATTACATCTTGTTTTAGTTGCAATTTCTTTCATCATTTCTGAAGCTAATCTAATATTTTCAATCATTAGTCTATTTTTAACAAATCCGGTTTGCTCTGGTGATATAATTAATGGAAAAATATTACTTAATCTGTTTTGAATTATTTTAGCTAAAATCTTATAAATCACATTACATAAGCTTATTGGTCTAAAATCCTCGCATAGCTGAGAAGCTTCTTTTTTAGGGATTAAAACTATAAATGAGTTTGCCCAAGCTTTAGGAATATCTGCTCCAGCAAAGAAACTAGCAATCATTGTAACTAGATCATTTTTAATAATGGGCCAGTTTAGCTGAAAAAATAATTATTCCAGCCATCTGGTCCCGTTGCACTGTCTTTATCAAGATTAAAGACTGCAATTTTTACCTCCTCTTCTTCTGGGATCCTATCTATCATTTGATTTTGTTCTTTCATAATGGAAGCCCCGATCTCTTGTAATAAGGAGTTCCCTTCATGAGGCATTTGACCACACAGGTGGGATTTAAAGAAGTCCTCAAAGAGGGTACATAATTGTGTTTCTTCTTCTATCGATTTTCCTTCTTTTTCTTTTAGACCTTTAATTTTATTTTTCTGTGTTTTTATTTTGCTCATGTTGTGGAAGAAATTGGTGTTTCTATCATCATCTTTTAACCATTTAATTTTTGCTCGTTATTTCCAATATATCTCATCCATATGTAATTTTAAACTCAATTCAGCTTTAGCCTTGTTTAAAACTTTCCTAATTTCTTCGTCATTTTTATTATCGTATTCTTTTTCTAGATTTTCTACTTGTTCCTCTGTTTGCTTTATTTGCTGATTTATATTTCCGAAGACTTCTTTATTCCAAGATTTTAACTGCTTTTTTAATCTAAATAGCTTTTTCATTAGAACCTGCATCGGTTTACCCGATGCAGGATCTAACCAAGAATCTCTTACCAGTTTTTAAAACTCGGCATGTTTTCCCCATATGTTTTGAAATTTAAAGCTTCTTGTACCTCGTTTATTGTTGCGAAGTGTTATGAGGAGTGGAGAGTGGTCTAAACAAGTTCTGTTTAAATGTCTAAGCCCTGTAGTCCCGTGTGAGGCTACCCACTTCGCATTACACATTACTCTATTCAGCCTGGCCCAAATTGCTCCTCTTTTTCGCCAATTATTACACCAAGTATAATTTGAGCCAGTGAAATCTATTTCCATCAAGTTAGAATTAGAAATCGCCTCATTAAATTGAGACATTGCTATTGTGTTAGGGGTTTTCCCCCCCTTCTTCTCGAAGGCACTTCTTGTAATATTAAAGTCTCCTCCTATCAACCAGGGAACATTTTTTGCTGCATTTCTTCCCATAAGACTAGTCTAGATTTTTTATCATTTTTAGCATATACTACCGATACTATGTCTTTGGATATTTTAAAGTGCACTATTTGTTCTGTATCTTTTAATATTTCTATGTCTAAATAATTATGCCACATAATCCAAAGTTTACTATTTAGGTTAGAAAATGAGTTATTAAACCCTAGTATTCGACTATATTTAGTTAGTTGTTCCTGTTGAATCAAAGGTTCTGCAATTACAACCAATGAAATTTTATGTATTTTAATCAATTATTTTAATCTATTTATCGAGGGGTTGTTTGCCACCCCTCTAATATTCCAATATATGTAACTATCCATTAAAACCTAATTTAGTTTGTGATCTAGTTGTGCATTTGGTTTCATATGTTTTGTCTAGATACTTCCTCATATTCCTTGCACTCTTGGGTGCAATTGATTGAGCTATTTCCTTGTATTTCCCTTGTATGCCAAGTTGCATGACCATTCTTTTTATAGCTTCCATAGATTGAGCCTTTGTAAGTTTTCCCCGTCTATCATCATACATTGCTAGGTCATCCTTTGCCGCTTCTATATAGCTATCTTCATTTGCTTCTACTCTACCAAATGGAGGGCAACTAAATACCTCTGAGTCTACTTCTGGAAAATCCAGGAGATCCTCTTCTATCCAACTATAATCCTCTATTTTTTCTTTTAAAACCCTTCTAAGTTTATTTTTTCTAATTTTCTTCCTTCTAACTATAACTTCCTCCCATCCCTCTTCCTTATTTTCTACGATTCTGCCCTCTATGCTTGTTACTAAATCATTCTGCCTTCATATATATCTGAAAAATAATTCTCTTTTTCTCTCACACTCTCCTCTTTTTCCTCCACTAAATCTTCTATCTCTCCATGTTTCGGGACCTCCTCCTCCCTCCTTATCCATTTATCTACCCTCTTTCTTCTAAATTCCTGCCATCATTCCTTATTTATTTGTTCAGAACCCTTCTTACATTCAGACATGTCATGCCCGATTCTTTTACATGTTAAACAAAAAGAGGGCAAGTTTTCGGGAATGGCAGTTTGCCAAAACCCCTCGTTTTGCTCCTCTTCCCGGCTGCCAATCCAGATCTTGTTAGGGAGTGGTGAGGATATGTTGCATTCTACACAAACACGAGCCTGGTTTGGTCGTGTCATGGTTACAGACGCCTTATCCCTTATCAATGGCTTACCAAAGCAAGAAGATATTACAAAGAGAGAGTGAGCATTGAACAAATATAATGGGAGGTTCGGAAGAGAGAACCATACCGGGGCAAGAGGCGCCTCCTCCAGTGGACTGAAATCCTTCGTCCATTTCAAAACGCGCATGGGGTAGCCATTAACTTGTCACAATCCTCTATGCCACAAACGATAATAATCTTCAACATTAAAACACTGCAAGAAGATATGTTTTGCATCATAATCGGCTAGTTTAACTCTTCCCGTGAGCTTGAGAGAGGAGACGAATTGTTGCATCTTATTCGGGCGAGGCCTGCCGTGGGAAAACTTCCCGATGAGCATGTATTCGTAAGGCGCCATGTAGTTCCTCATCTCCTCGGCTGAAAATAAAACCATGGGACTCCCGTTTTTTTTTTCGAATATGCGTGAGGGAGGTGCGGGCTTTCTTGTAATCGAGGCAAAAAACTTATTTTGTAATGATAAGTCATTTTGCTCTATTTTGAGCTTGAAAGAAGCTTGATTTGAGCAAAAATGACGATTTTCTCTCTTTAGAAAGTGGGAATTTCTCTCTCTAGAAGTTGAGAGCGTTTTTTGAAAAAACCGCAAATGTTTTTTTTTCTTTCTTCTTCTTTTTAAAGATATTTATTTATTAATAACCCTCTCTTTTGGCAGAGGAATACCATTTTTACTAGTTAGAAACTACCCTTTATCCCTCTTACACCCTTATCCAATTCCTAGCTAACTTGAAGAATAGAAATTAAATCTAATCTATTGATAGATTTTATCTGGGGGCATCTATTGCACCCGTGTCTCTATGCTGCAATCTTGAGGCTCCTTTTATGTAATTTTCATCTCCATACGGACGTGTGCTTGCATTTTCCCCACTTTGTATGTTTGAAACTCCTTTTATTCGCTAGCTCCTATATTAAGGAAATTAGGTGTCCTTCACTTGGTCCTCCTTATTCAGCTATGGTTTTTTCTCTGTGACCTGCAACCAAAAACACATTCCGACATAGAATTTTCCTCATTTTTATACCTGGAATTTGCTGCTGATTTCCAAGTCTGGTTGCTCCTCTTTATCCATTTAAGTCTTTTATAATTAAATCCTGTTAAGCTTGAAGCAATGATTGAATCTTTGAGGATCTTAAATCCCTGTTGAGCTTTTTTCCGGAATATCCAGCTTTAAAAAATAGCAGGCCTATTCTATGCCCTCACCTCCTAATACTCTAACATCCTTATTAAATAACACATGACCTTGATATAAACTCCATACTCCAACAACATAAACATTACATAAGATGAAACATAAAAGAACAAGAAAGCCACAGTCCTTTACATGTACACAAGCAACAAAAATAGCCGCCTCGTTCCTCCATTCTGAATTTTCTGCAACTTTAAGTGGAGAACTACGCTGCTAAGAAAACAAACACCTATACATCCCATGTTTCCCAAGAATTACCCTACTTTAGACCCTATCTTATTGTTTCTAATTAGTTTACAAAATCCTAGTTCTATTTTAAAATTCAATACAATTTCTTCCCTTCCTAACTCTCACATAAGGAAAAGCTATCTTGTCTAAACTAACTAAACCTTTTAATTTCTCCGGCATAGTATCTTCATCATATTCTATCTCTCCTTTTTCCGAGCCTATTCTAGCAAGATTATCAGCCGGTGTGTTTACCTCCCTATATATATGCAGTATTGATGCATTCAAATCTTTTATAAGTTCCAATATTATTTCTATTTCTTCTTCATGTTTCCAAAGAGAGAATTTTCTTGTTACTAAATTAACTAATAGCATTGAATCTACTTGTATTTGAATATTTTTATATTCTAATTTTTTACATACATTTAAACCTGTTTTTAATGCCCTAATTTCAGAATGTAGGGGCGATTCTACCACACTAATCGAGGTGAATGCTTTTATTACTATTCCATTAGTATCTATTATTATTCCACCTCCCTCCACTATTCATGTGTCCCTGTTAAAACTCCCATCTATATTTAATGAGAGTTTTCCTTCAGGGGGACGATTCCATCTAATGCTTTTTGCCCAATATTGTTTGATTACTTTTATATTAATATTCCATTCCCTCTCCACTTTCTTATTAATGACTAGATTATCTAATATAATAGGCTTAATATTTAATATGTTACTTACTTCCTGCCTAATTTCTTGTATTATATCATTTAAATCCATTTTCTTTCCTTCGAATCTACTCCTATTACGAGCTTTCCAAATGCACCATATTATTACATGTGCCAAATTCTTATTAAGCCAATTTCTAGTAGGGTTACTAGAAGTTAAATTTTTTAATTTTTTGATTCTTTCTATTAAATCATCCTCTATACTACTGATATGATTAGAATCTTCAAGTTTCTTCCATATTTCCATTGCAATTTTACCTCCCGAGAATAGGTGATCCATTGATTCTTCTTCTGTAAAGCAGCATTCACATCTGGATACCATTTTAATGCCTTTTTTTCACATTCATGTCCACAGGGAATGCATTAGCTATAACTTTCCATGCAAGTGAGCACATTTTCTGTGGGATGCCTTCCTTCCAAACCCATTTAGATATGGGCAGAGCTGGTTTTTTTTCCCTAATCAATTCCTTTGCTGATTTTAATGTAAAATTACCTTGTGGTTTAAGGGTCCATTTCCAACCACTCTTTTTTAATGTTGAGTGAGATTCTACTATTTCTTTTTGTTTTTCCAGAGCTATCCAATTATTTGAAACTTGCTTAAGCCACTGTTTACTTTGTTCTAAATATTTTGACCTCATGTATTTTGCCCAAAGACTATCATTTTCAACCAGCCTCCACCATCCTTTACAGTCCCAGGCAGTGGCCATATCCTGTAAAGTAATTATTCCTAAACTTGCTTCTGCTTTCAGATAACAGATGTCTCTCCAATTTTTCCAGTGAATTTTTCGCTTCCCATCTTTTTTGCCCCATAAAAAATTTTCCATTTGTGTTTCTAATTTATTTATTAATTTTTTTGGAGGATGTATCACAGATAGAATATGTACCAGAGTACTCTATAACACATGCGAGATTAATGTGATCCGTCCCCCGAAACCTAGTAAATCTTCTTTCCAGCCTGCTATTTTCTTCCTCATTTTATCTTGAATTGTATTAAATATTCCTCTCTAAATCTTCCTTCATAAATTAGGCAGCCTAAGTAAGTTAAAGCTCCCTTATTTTGTGAGAAGCCAGTTATGTTTTTGATTTTATTAGTTACCTTTTCTGTAGCCTCTTTTGCCAGCATAAACTGGCATTTCTTTTTATTTACTACCTGTCATGTTTCTAGCTCAAATAATTGTAATAACTCCATTAAATTCATAATAGATCTTTTACTTGCATTTGTAAAAATTATTAGGTCATCAGCATAAGCCAAGCAGCCTATTTGTTGAGTATTTTTTGGTTGTCTAAATAGTAATATTTTCCCTTCTGACATTTTTTTATTTAAATTCATAATAAGCAGTTCTAAGTATATATCAAAATGTAAGGGGGATAACGGGTCTCCCTGTCTTAGACTTCTTTTTGGTTTAAATTCCTCCCCTATATTTCCATTAATAATGATTCTAACCCAAACACTTGAAATGCATCTATATATTAAATCATTGCATAATTCAGAAAAACCATACTTTCTCAAAACATAACAAAGAGTGTCCCATTCCACCCTATCGAAAGCTATAGATAAATCTAGCTTGATTACTAAGTTATTGCCTCTTGTTTTAGCTGAAATATCTTTCATCATTTCTGATGCTAACCTTATATTTTCGATCATTAATCTGTTTTTAATAAATCCTGTTTGCTCTTGTGATATTATTAATGGAAAAATATTACTTAATCTATTTGGTATAATTTTAGCCAAGATCTTATAAATTGCATTACATAAGTTTATCAGTCTGAAGTCTTAACATATCTGTGGAACTTCTTTTTTGGGAATTAAAACTATAAACGAATTTGCCCAAGCTTTAGGAATATCTTTTCCAGCAAAAAAACTAGCAATTGTTGTGACAAGATCATACTTAATAATGTGCCAATTGAGCTGGAAAAAGTAATTATTCCAGCCATCTAGTCCCGCTGCACTATCTTTATCAAGATTAAAGACTGATATTTTTACCTCTTCTTCTTCTGGAATCTTTTCCATCGCTTGATTTTGTTCATTTGTGATGGAAGTCCCTACTTTTTGTATTAAATGGTTCCCTTCATGAGGCATCTGACCACACATGTGGGATTTAAAGAAGTCCTCAAAAAGGGGTCCAAGCTGGTTATCTTCTTCTATCCATTTACCTTCTTTATTTTTCAATCCTTAAATTTTATTTTTCTGTGTTTTTATTTTACACATATTATGAAAGAATTTTGTATTTCTATCTCCGTCTTTTAACCATTTGATTTTTGCTCGTTGTTTCCAGTATATCTCCTCCATATGTAATTTTAATCTCAATTCAGCTTTAGCCCTATTTAAAGCTTGTCTTGTAGCTTCTTCATTATTATTATCGTATTCCTTTTCTAGTTTTTCCACTTGTTCTTCTGCTTGTTTTATTTTCTGATTTATATTCCCAAAAACTTTTTTATTCCAGGATTTTAAGTGTTTTTTTAGCCTGTGTAACTTTTTCTTTTTCTTCTTCTTCTTCTTTTTTAAAAAGCATTATTTATTAATTATAACCCTCTCTTTTGGCGGAGGAATACCATTTTTACAAACTAACATCTACCCTTAACCCTATTACACCCATTATTTAACAAAAACTTTAAGAATTACATCAATCTAAGTGTATAAATTTATTGAGAAATGCTTTTGAGATTCTTGAATTCTTCCTTTAAGTTTCGAGGATTGAATCTTCTTTCTAATGATAACAATGATGAATCTTTATTCGTCTTGCAATGATTGGTGCAGCCTTTTTTAGAGTCCATGACTCTTCAATGTCTTGTAATATATGATCTTCGATTCTTCATGCTGTAATTCTACTTAGCTTTTTTAATTTCAGGTGGAATTCTGCTTCATGCTGGGATTATTCTTGTAATATATAATCTTTGAGAAATGCTGGAATTCTACTGCTTTTTTAATGTATCCCGCCTTGAATATCAGCATGTATGTTCGTGCCTCTTTTAATTTCTGCTTAGCTGCTTTGGACTCATATATCAAGCTTCTGCCAGATGTACTTGTTAATCAGCAGCTCATATCTTTTAATTTCTGCTTATCCTTCAAATATTCTAGCCTGCATAAAATCAAGAGCATAATATCCGTATAACATGATAGCCCATTTACCACATTTACCTAGATATTTCAACCAGAAAATTCAGCAGCTTTGGTTGTATCCTACCAGCAAATTCTGTATCTTTCCATATCTTGAGCTGTATGAGTTCCTTGTTTGGCTGCCTCCCTCCATGCTTTTTAATCTTTGATCTTCATTTACACTACTATTACAATACTTTACATGGACTCCATACTTAACACATCTCAACAAAAATTAACCGACTCCAGCAACTTTTCTAAAGTAACAGTAACACAGACTCCTCAAAAACACAGCAGACCACTTTTAACAAATAAACAGACTCCATACACAGACTCCATACACATATAATAAGAAAAGTAAACCAAAAGACAGCTGGCACTATCTTTTATCCAGCTCTGTATCAATCAAATACTTAGTTACCTGCAAGAAAAATCTACATGCGTATATATACTCTGCTCTAATATCAAATACCCCATCTATTGATCCTTCAAAATTAACCTTGCAATGTTACTATTCTTTTTTTTTATGTCTGTAAAACAGAAAAATCACAGTGCATAATATAAAAACCTGATGTTATTGTCTTTTTAAATCCTGAGAACTTACCCGGCAGTACTTTAGTGTATCCCAAATCATAGTAAACATTTCTCAGGACCAGGATGGAACAATGAGGGTAGGAACTTTATTTTGTTTATTAATTATACAGAAAACATGCACACACATAATAAACACAAAATAGCCCTTGTAACTAAAAACTATTATTTTTAATTTTCCTAATATAAGGGAAATCCTTGCTATCTAATTTAATAATGCCAATAAACTTTTTGGTAAGTTATCTTCCTTATACTCCTGATCTCCTCTCTTTCTACCATCTTTAGATAATGCATCCGCCAAGGCGTTAGCTTCTCTAAAGATGTGTTTTATGGTGAAATCTAGAGAATTTAAATCATGCAGAATTTCTTCTATCTCATTTTCATATTTCCACATAAATGACTATTTTTTAATTAGATTTACAACTATTTTTGAGTCAATTTGAATATCTACGTTATTAATGTCTAAGTTTTTACATATTCTTATCCCCTCTTTTAGTGCTAATATCTCAGCATGTAAAGCCGACGATGCTTGTAATCTCCTTGTGAAAGCTAATATTAACTTCCACTTCGAGTTTCTAATTGCTCCTCCTCCTCCAGCTTCCCTCATATCTCTATCAAAACTACTATTTGTATTTAAGGTAAAAATTCCTCTTGCTGGTTTTTCCCATCTTATGCTAATTATTTTAAAATGCTTTGGTGGTTTTTCTTTTAGTTTCCAAAAATGTAAAGTATCCATATCCATCTTTGAACCTTGAGTTTTTATAGGGCATATCTCTGAAATTCTTCTTGTTTCCTCTTTTATTTCTTTCCAGATATCTTCCACCCTGATATTATGCCTCTCGAATCTACTTTTGTTCCTAGCTTTCCAAATGCACCAGATAACTATTGGTGGAACATTAATTATAATCCATTTCTGTGCCATACTGGGAACTTTTGAGTTACACCATTTTTTAAATCTACATTTTAGTGGGAGATGTTCATATTTTATCTGCATTTCTAATGCTAGTCGTTTCCATATTTCTGCTGCTACTCTCCCTTCTGAAAAAAGATAATCGAATGTTTCGATCTCATTTAAACAACATTCATATCTAGAAACTAGCAGAATTCCTTTCTAATTTAAATTATTATAAATTGGGATAATATTAGATAAAACTTTCAACATAAAAGTTTTAATTTTTTGTGGATTGTCATTATTCCAAGCCCATTTGAATAATATTTGTTCTTTTTTCTTTTTTCTTAAGACATTTTTCACTATTTTAAGTGAAAATGTGCCTTCCGGATTTAAGGTCCATCTCCATCCTTTTTTCATGTGATTAGAGTAATTTTCAACTAAATCCCTTTCTTTAATCATTTGATTTCAAACCTGTGAACTCCTACTTTTATTTTTAACTTTATTAGTATCGTCCTTTATGCAATACTTTGACCGCATAAATTTAGACCATAAACTTTCATTTTCTTTTAAGTTCCACCATCTCTTGCTTGCCCCTGCTTTAGCTAAGTCAATGATATTGACAAAGCCTAGACCGGCTTCTTGAACAAGGCAACATAAATCCCTCCATTTTTTCCAATGAAGTTTATGTTTACCCTCTTTTTTACCCCACAAAAAATTGGCTAATTCTTTTTCAATTTCTTTTATAAGTTTGCTTGAAGGCTACGTGATCATAATATTATGCATAATTAAACATTCTAAAACATGTTTTATAAGAGTTATTCTGCCCCCCATACTTAGACATTCTTCTTTCCATCCTGAAATTTTCTTTTTTAATTTATTTATTAGAAGCGCTAAGTATTCTATCTTGAACTTTCCTTCATAAATCGGGCAACCTAGATAAATCATTTCTCCTTTTTTGTGAGAGAAACCTGTGATATTTTTAATTCTATGTGATAATGCAGTTGGGGCTTTATAAGATATCATATATTGACATGTTCTTTTATTTAATTTTTGACCTGTTTCTTCCTCCATGCATTTTAATAAATCTATCAGATTACTTAATGATTTACCACGTCCATTAGTGAATATCATTACATCATCTGCATATGCCAAACAACTTACAAGTGGGGTGTTCTTCGGCTGTCTAGATGTGCCTATCATGTCATTTATCATTTTATTTTTAAGATTAACTATCAAGAGTTCCAGATAAATGTTAAATAGTGATGGCGAGAGCGGATCACCTTGTCTTAAACCTCTAACTGGCTTTATTTTCTTTCTTACTTTCCCATTTGTTATAATTCTTACCCATGTGTTTGATATACATCTGTAAATCAGATCTATCCATGTTTCAGAGAAACTTATTTTTCTCATCGTTGAACAGAGAATACTCCATTCAACTCTATCGAATGCTTTGAAAAGATCTAGCTTAATTAATACATTATTACCTCTTGTTTTAGTTCCTATTTCTCTACACATTTCTTTTGCCAAGCAGATATTATCCATAATCAATCTATTTTTTATAAAACCAGTTTGTTCTTCTGAAATAATTTTAGGTAATAGCAATGCTAATCTATTTTGCAGAATTTTAGCTAAAATTTTATATATTGAATTACCAAGATTAATTGGCCGAGAGTCCTCGCCTTTCTGTGGATTTTCCACTTTCGGAATGAGAATAAAATAAAAACTACCCCATTTTTTCCTATTTCAACTCCACATAATATGCTAATTATGGCTTTTTCTAAATCTTTTTTTATTATTTTCTATCAAACCTGAAAGAAGCAATTGTTCCAACCATCTGGGCTAGCTGCACTGTCTTTGTTCATGCTAAAAATTATGGTTCTGATTTCTTCTTCTTCAGGGAATTTTGTAAGCATATTATTATCATCTGAAGTAATTTTATTCTCAATGTTTTGTATAAGTATGTTACCTTTTAGTTCACTTATTCCACCTAAGTGATTTTCAAAAAACTTTGTAAAGTAATTTTGTATATCTAAGTCTTTTTCAAGTCATACATTCTCATTATTTTTTATGCCCCTAATTCTATGTTTTTGATATTTTAGTTTAGCAGCTTTTTGAAAAAACTTTGTGTTTTTATCTCCTTCTTTCAACTATTTAATTTTCGCTTTTTGTTTCCAAAATACTTCCTCCATTAAAAGTTTTAATTTTAATTCCGCTTGTGCCTTGCTAAGAGCTCTTCTATTGTTTATGCTTTGGTCTATTTCAAATTCTATTTCACTTTTTAGTACTAACTCTTCTGCATCGTTTATATTTTTAATTATATTTCCAAATGTTTCCTTATTCCATTTTTTTAATTCAACCTTTAATCTACTCAATTTGTTATTTAGAATTTGAATCGGGTTTCCTGTAACCTCAATATTCCAGTAGTCCTTTATTTTATTCAAGAATTCATGATGTAAACACCAAGAATTTTGAAATCTAAAGGAACCTCCTGTGTAAGTTATTTTTTTAACAGAAATCAATGAAGGACTGTGATCAGGGCAGGTTCTATTTAAGTGTTTAACCTCTGTAGAACCAAATTGTTCTAACCATTTCAGATTAAATAAGACCCTGTCTAATCTTGCCCATATTGTGCCCTTCTTTTTCCAGTTATTGCACCATGTGAAAGATGAGCCATTAAATTTAACTTCTATTAGATTAGTTTTATTTATTATATCATTAAAGTGAGTCATCCCTCTCTTATTTGGTGATCTACCACCCTTCTTTTCATTAAAGTTTCTAATCGTATTGAAGTCTCCACCTATTATCCCGAGCTTATTTTCCAAGGCAATTTTTCTAATTTCCTCCCATAATTCTTTCCTCTCCTCTCTTTTATATTTGGCATAAACTATCGTTATTATTTCATTTTCATTTTGACTTAGACTCAAGTTTATTAATTGATTAGTATCTTTTAATATTTTTATGTCTAAATTATTTTTCCACATTATCCAGATTTTACCGTTATTATTAGAATAACCATGATTAAATCCTAAAATGATTTTATAGTGTTCTAGCTGAGTTTTTTCCACCATCGGTTCCACAATTAAATCAAGGTTAATTTTATGCATGTATATTAGTTTTTTTAATCTATTTCTTGAAGGGGAGTTTGCAATTCCCCTTATATTCCAATAAATGTAATTATACATTCTTTATGGATTTGGCTTGCGCTCTAGTAGTGCATTTGGTCTCATATATTTTATTTAAGTGTTTTTTCATGTTCCTTGGTTTTCTAAGTGAACTTAATTCTCCTCCTTTCTCCACTTTCCATTCTCTATTAACTTGGATTGCCATTATTTTTAGCTCTTCAATTGCCCAATCCTTGTTTCCCATTTTTTGTTTTGTTTTAAAATTTTCTATATTTATATCATCTTTAGTTGTTCTCACCTTCAGCTCATTGTCCTCCCCATCCGTATAGAGGGAAGTCAAGCTTTTTATTTCAATTTCTTCCTCCGAATCCTCTTCAGCAAGGACAACCCAACTTTTATTTTTTTGGGATTTAGTTTTCATTTGAATTCTGGTTCTTTTATTAAGTTCTGAAATTTTTCTAATCATCTCCCTCCTCTTAACCTCTTCTATTTCTGCCCTTTCATCTTCAATATTCGGTTTGTTATATTCAATTAGTTTTAGTTCTTCAACCTCACCATTCTGTATTTCTAATTGAGCAGTGTGAGTATTTTGTGGTTTTTTTTGATATCTAATCATTTCTCCTCTTCTACCTATTGCCATTTTTCTTTCCTCTTGTTTTAGTTTATCATATGTTCTTTTTTTGTTCACTAAGCAAACCTCTATACTGTGACCCATCTTTTTGCAGCAAGAGCAGAATGGAGGGAGGTATTCTGGAATAATTTGTTGCCAAAATCCCCCTCCATCTATACTTCCAATCCAGATACGATTAGGTAATGGCTTCTGTAAGTCCACCTCAGCACAAACACGTGCAACACTCGGTCTAGAGAGTGTTGCAGTCGCACCATCAAGAAGAAGAGGAGAGCCAAGCACACAAGCAATACGGTATAAAGCATACTTATCAAATAGATGAATTGGAAGCATGGGAAATAGCAGCCATACTGGGGCCAAGGAGGATTCTTCCTTCGTCGTGAAGTTTGGAGTCCACTTGAACGTTCTCATGGGATAGCCCATGATATACCAGACGCCTTTCAACCATAAACGATGAAAATCCTCTTCGGAATGTAGTTGTAACAGCACGTGTTTATCGTCTATAAGCCTGATTTTGATCAATGCTTTGAGCTTCAATGATTCAAAGAAGGAGCGAACATCATCGATACGAGGTCTACCGTGCGAGAATTTACCCATAAGTGTGTGTCTGTGAGGTTCAGAGAGCATTCGAAGGTCTTCGGAAGAAAAAAATATCGAGGGTTCCTCGATATTTTTTTTTCTTGAGTGTCCGAGGAAGACGAAGGAGGCACGGTCTTCTTAAAAAAATCCGAAAATGACTTCTTATTAACTAAGAAATCCATAACCTTCAAAAACAGCTTAAAATTTGCTTCTTCCTCCACAAAAATTGCAGTTTCTCTCTCTGGAAAAAATTTTATCTCTCTAGAAAGTTGAAAGCGATTTTTGAAAAGAAAAGAAGAATTCTTCTTCTTCCTCTTCTTCTTCTTTTTATGATTTTATTTTATTAATTATAACCCTCTCTTTTGGCGGATGAATACCTTTGATACAAACTATCATCTACCCTTAACCCTTTTACACCCGTGCTTCAAACTAAAATAAAATTTCATTTACATCAATCTAATAGTATTTGACCCTATATTGTTATGCTTGTGTCATTCCATATACTTTCTTTCACTTTCTTGCATGTAAATGTTAGATTCTGATTTTAATAGCTGGCTTTCTATTGAATAATTAATTGTATTGCTTTCTTCGATCTCTCATAAATTTATTGCCTCTTTCTATACTTTCAGAATCTTCTCGAGTGTCATGTTTGTTTTTAATCTACATTTTTAATGTGCTTTACAGATTTGTCCATCCAGCTTCTCATGTCGCCTCATGTGCCCTCACATTCTGCCGATCAAGAACCTTTTCTCTAGCAATCCTGCAAATTCTCTGCCCTGCATAAAATCAAGTGCATTATACCTATAAAATAATTCATTTGCCCGCCCTTCCCTACACAAACCAAGTTACAGGTTCAGATTCTGTCAAGTTGACTTGGTGTGTTCTTTGATCGTTCCATAGATGTTCACATTGTTTGTCCTGCCTGTCATTCTTCCATCTTTTTCTGTATACATCTTCTATTCTACTTTTACATTGTATTATATTGACTACACTTAACACAGACTTATAGATTTCCTGCATAAATAGTTATTATAACACAGACTTCCGGGCATTTAACACAGACTTCCAGTAACGAAAAACCACATAAACTAAGTATTTAACATAGACACTTAAGCATAGACTCAATGAGCATGGGAGGCACAGGCACCAGACAGTTCTTCGACAATGTCACAGGCAGAGGAAGACTTTAGATGCTTTTGATTTGAACACGTATGTTCCTGTAGAAACTGTGTACATATATATAAATCTATTACCCTATTCCCAAGTCAACCCCCCCCCCCCTAATGTTATTTCAGCATAATTCCGGTTGCTTCTTTCCTTTTAAACCTATAAAAATCAAGCAAGCCACGATGCATACTAGAGAAGAACTTACCCGTATATCTCTTTTAAGGATGCACCAATCACAATAATTATCACCCCTCAGGACCAGGGTGAAATATTAAAAGAAAAAGGAAAAAAAGAAAAAAGAAAAAATCCACGAGATAATACTTATGAGTAGGTGTGATTTTTGATCTTCCTAAAATACGGAAAGTTTTTACTATCTAGTTTTAAAAAACCAGTATATTTTTTTGGTAAACTCTCTTCATTATATTCCTGATTACCTTTCTTTCTTCCCTCTTTTGCTAATATATCTGCTAATGCATTGGCTTCTCTAAATATGTGCTTTATAGAAAAATTTAGAAATTTCATTTCATGTAATATATCATCTATGGCCTCTTCATATCTCCACATCTTTGTTAGCTTTTTAATTAGATTTACAACAATTTTCGAATCAATTTGAATATCTATGTTTTTAATTTCTAAATTTCTACATATCTTAATTCCCTCTCTTAATGCTAATATCTCGGCATGCAGTGCCGAAGAAGCTTGCATCTTCCTTGTGAAGGCTAGAATTAGTTCTCCTTCCGAATTTCTTATTACACCTCCCCCTCCTACTTCTCCCATGTCCCTATCAAAGCTACCATCTGTATTTAAAGATATCCTACCTTGTGATGGCTTTTCCCATGTTATACTTATTGTTTTAAATTGTTTAGGACGTTTTTCTTTTAGGTTCCAAAAGGATAAAATTTCTTTATCCATCCTCGAACCCTGAATTATTATAGGACTCGATTCTGAAATTTTTCTTGTTTTCTCTTTGATTTCATTCTAGATATCTTCTATTTTCATATTATAACCTTAAAATCTACTTTTATTTCTAGACTTCTAGATACACTAGAAGACTATTAGTGGTACGTTAATTTTAATCCATTTCTGCGCTGCACCAGATACTTTCAAATTAATCCATTTCTGACGCCTACCTTTTAAAGTAAGATGTTCATATTTTAAATGCAATTCCAATCCTGATCTCTTCCATATTTCTGCTGCAACTCTACCCTATGAGAAGAGATGATCCAGTGTTTCATTTTCATTTAGGCAGCACTCACATCTAGATACTAGCTTAATTCCTTTCTTCTTTAAGTTATTATCTAATGGGATAATATTAGATAAGACTTTCCACATAAAAGTTTTAATTTTGTGTGGATTATCATTATTCCAGGCCCATTTGAATAATGTTTGTTCATTCAGCTTTTTTCTTAACATATTTTTCACTGATTTGAGCAAAAAAGTTCCATCCAGACTTAACATCCATTTCCATTTTTTTAGAGTGGATAGAATATGTGTCAACTAATTCTTTTTGTTTCAGCATTTGTGTCCAAATCTGTGTACTTTTGCTTTTGCTTTTTACTTTGTTGATGTCATCTTTTATACAGTACTTTGCCCGCATAAATTTAGACCATAAGCTGTCATTTTCTTTTAACCTCCACCATCTCTTGCTTGGCCCTTCTTTGGCTAAATCACTGAGATTTATAAATCCTAGTCCAGTTTCTTGAACAGGATAACATAAATCTCTCCATTTTTCCAATGTAGTTTATATTTTCCCTCCTTTTTTCCCCATAAAAAATTAGCTAATTCTTTTTCAATTTTTTTAATAAAGATAACTGAGGGTTGACTGATCATAATATTATACATTAGTAAGGTTTCTAAAACATGTTTTATTAAAGTAATTCTACCCCCCATACTTAGGCATTCCTCCTTCCATCCTAAGATTTTCTTTTTTAGTTTGTTTAATAAAAATTCTAGATATTCTAATTTAAATTTTCCTTCAAATATTGGACAACCTAGATAAATCATTTTTCCTTTTTTGTGGGAGAAACCTGTAATATTTTTAATTCTATGAGCTAATGCAATTGGAGCATTATGTGGTATCATGTATTGGCATTTTCTTTTGTTTAGTTTTTGGCCTGTTTCTTCTTCCATGCATTTTAATAAGTTCATTAGATTATGTAGTGATTTCCCACTACCATTGGTGAATATTATTACATCATCTGCATATGCGAGACAACTCACTAATGGAGTGTTCCTTGGCTGTCTAAATGTACCTATCATGTCATTCATCATTTTTATTTTAAGGTTAACTATTAATAGTTCGAGATAAATGTTAAATAGTGACGGCGAGAGCGGATCACCTTGTCTTAATCCTCTAACTGGTTTTATTTCCTCTCCTACTTTTCCATTTGTTATAATTCTAGCCCATGTATTTGATATACATTTATAAATTAGATCTATCCATGTTTCTGAGAAAGCCATTTTTCTCATAATGGAGCAGAGGATATCCCATTCTACCCTATCAAATGCCTTGGATAGATCCAGCTTAATAATTACATAATGCCCTCTTGTTTTGGATCCTATTTCTCTACACATTTCTTTAGCCAAGCAAATATTTTCTATTATTAATCTATTCTTCATAAAACCCGTTTGTTCTTCAAAAATAATTTTAGGGAAAATCATGGCTAATCTATTTTGTAAAATTTTAGCAACAATTTTGTAAGTTGTGTTACATAGACTTATTGGTCTAAAGTCTTCACCTTTCTGTGGGTTTTCTATTTTAGGAATGAGAATAATATGAAAGCTTCCCCATTTCTTTCCTATTTCAGCCCCACAAAATATACTATTTATAGCTTTTTCTACGTCTTTCTTTATTATATCCCAACAGACTTGAAAGAAGCAATTGTTCCATCCATCTGGTCCAGCTGCACTGTCTTTGTTCATACTATAAATAGCTATTCTAATTTCTTCTTCTTCAAGAAATTTAATTAACATATTATTATCTTCTAAAGTAATTTTATTTTCTATATTTTTTAGAAGTAAATTTCCTTTTAGATCCTTAGTTCCGCATAAGTGATTTTCAAAAAACATTGCAAAATAATTTTGTATATCTAAGTCTTTTTCAAGCCATTCTTCCTCATTATTTTTAATACCTCTAATTCTATGTTTCTGGTATTTTACCTTAGCTCCTATTTGAAAAAATTTTGTGTTTTTATCGCCTTCTTTAAGCCATTTAATTTTAGATTTTTGTTTCCAAAACACCTCTTCCATTAATAGTTTTAGTTTTAATTCCGCTTGTGCCTTGTTTAGAGCACTTCTGTTATTTGTATTTTGGTCTATTTCAAACTCTAATTCTCTTTTTAATACTAGTTCCTCTGCTTCTTTTATATTTTTAATTATATCTCCGAATGTACCCTTATTCCATATTTTTAATTCAACTTTTAATCTATTTAGTTTGTTATTTAGGATTTGAATAGGGGTTCCTAGTGTCTCTTTATTCCAAGACACTTTCACCATTCCTAAAAAATCATGATGTAAACACCAAGAATTCTAGAATTTAAAAGAGCCCCCTGTGTAAATTAATTTTTTAATGGAAATTAAAAGTGGGCTATGGTCAGAACAGGTTCTGTTTATATGTTTCACCTCTGTAGAGCCAAATTGTTCTAACCATATTGTGCCCTTTTTTTTCCAGTTATTGCACCATGTAAATGGAGATCCTAAGAATTTAGATTCTATTAAATTTGTCTTATTTATTATATCATTAAATTGAGATATACCTTCCTTATTCGGAGATCTACCCCCCTTTTTTTTCATTAAGATTTCTTACTATATTAAAATCACCTCCAATGATCCAGGGCTTATTTTTAATTGAAATTTTTTCTATTTCCTTCCATAATTCTTTTCTTTCCTCTTTTTTGTATTTTGCATAAACTATTGTTATTATTTCGTTTTCATCCTGACTTAAACTTAAATTTATTAATTGATTAGTTTCGTTTAGTATTTTTATATTTAAGTTATTTTTCCATAATAGCCAAATTTTTCCATTATTATTAGTGTATCCGTGTTCAAATCCTAGAAGTTCTCTATATGCTCCAGCTGAATCCTTTCCACCATAGGTTCAGCTAACAAAATTAATTTTATTTTATGCATAAATATTAATTTTTTTAATCTATTTCTTGAGGAGAGATTAGTTATTCCCCTAATGTTCCAATAAATATAATTATACATTCTTTATGGATTTAGCTTGTGCTCTAGTGGTGCATTTGGTTTCATATATTTTATTAAGTGTTTTTTCATATTCCTTGGTTTTCTTAGTGAGCTTAATTCCCCTTTTCTCTCCTCTTTCCAATTCATATCCAATTGAATAGCCATTATTTTTAATTCTTCGATTGCCCAATCTTTATTCCCCATTTTCTGTTGAGACTTAAGTTTTTCTATATTGATATCATCTTTATTAATTCTGAATTTCTGCTCATTATCCTCACCATCCGTATAGAGGGAGGTTAAGCTTTTAATTTCTAAATCATTTTCTGAATATTCTTCAACCATCACTGCCCAACTCTTATTTTTTAGTGGCTTGTTTTTCATTTGGATTCTGGTTCTTCTATTTAAGTCTGAAATTTTTTTAATCATTTCTCTCCTTTTAAGAACTTCTGTGGGCGATTCTGCACTCTCTTCTTCATTATTCAGCATTTTATATTCAATTAGTTTTAAATCTGTATCTTCATCATTCTATTTTTCTGTTTGGACAAGAATTATTAGTTGAGGTTTTTTTTGATATCTAACCATCTCACCTCTACTTACCTCTGCCCTTCTCCTTTCTACCAGCTTCTATTTATCTTCATTTATTTTTTTATTAGCTAAACATATATCTAAAGCATGCCCCAATTTCCTGCAACAAGAACAAAAGGAAGGGAGATATTCTGGTATAATATGTTGCCAGAAACCTCCACCCTCTGTGTTTCCAATCCAAATGCGGTGAGGGAGGGTCTTCTGTAAATCCACCTCCACACAAATTCGAGCTACACTCGGTCTAGAGAGTGTAGCAGTAGCACCATCAAGAAGAAGAGGAGAGCCCAACACACGCGCAATATGATATAATGCAGTTTTATAAAAATAATGAATCGGAAGCATGGGTAGAAGAATCCATACCGGGGCCAAGGATGATTCCTCCTTCATGTTAAATTCTGGAGTTCATTTGAAAGTTCTCATGGGATAACCCATGATATACCAAATACCTTTCAACCATAAACGATGGAGATCTTCCTCAGAATGTAATTGCACAAAACATGTTTATCATCAATGAGCCCTATTTTGATTAATGTTCTGAGCTTCAATGAATCAAAGAAGGCCCGAACGTCATCAATACGAGGTCTACCATGCGAGAATTTCCTGATGAGTGTATGTTTATGATTAGCAGAGAAGTTTCGGACATCCTCGGGAGAGAAGAATATCGAGGGTTCCTCGATATTTTTTTCATGTTTTTGCGAAAAATTCGCAATAGGGGGGACGTTCTTCTTAATACAATCAGAAAAGGACTTCTTATTAACTTAGTAATCCAATTCCATTGAAATCAGCTTAAAAAATGCATCTTGTTCCACAAAAATGGCAGTTTCTCTCTCTATAAATTCTGTTTCTCTCTCTAGAAAGTAGAGAGCATTTCAAAGCAAAAAACCCACGTTTTTTTCTTTCTTCTCTTCTTCTTCATTCTTCTTCTTCTTCTTCTTCTCTTCTTCTTCTTTTTAAGTTTGTTTTTTATTATTTGTAACCCTCTCTTTTGGCGGACGAATACCTTTTTTACAAGCTACTTCTACCCTTTACCCTCTTACATCCATGCCTCGTTTCTAGTGACTATCTTTAATATTCTTCCTAACATTTACTAAGATTACAAGTCCTAAAGAGTGCTCATTTGTTCTGCTTATGAGATCTTCTGTTTCTATCCCCTGGAGCACCCTGATGTGTTTTCTTCTTTTCCTGGTGTCCATCTACTCCATGCTTTATTTCCCATATTCCCTGCAATAGGGCAATAATAGAAATATATCCATTTTTCAAATTACCTTTGTTCTGCGATGCCCCAATTGCCTGCTCTCTATCCTTGCCCTTTCCCTTCTATATTTGCTGAATTCTTTATGCTCCCATCTAGAGTACCGTATCAAGTCCCTTTGCCGCATCTTGAGCCTTATCAATCTTCTATACTAGACACTTACTTAGCCTAATGCTTTTTATTTAACATAACACATGCATTATATAAATTACATGCATCTTGTACCTCTCAAAACACACGTTTAAACCAGAAATATATATATAACACATGACTCTATAAGGCTGATACAGATTCATGTAGTCTTCAGGATATTTACACTTCAAGAAGACATGAATTGATGGTCCGATTAGAGCTTTCCTGCAAGTAAACCATAAAAAAAAACAAACACAAACCACAAAAATTCCAGCCCTTATCTTTTGCCTTCTATTTATCTTTGCATGGACAGAAATTCCCCTGCAGAGTTAGTTAGTTTTAATTCTTTATCCTACCTTCCTTGGCTGTTTTGTTTATTCTTATGTAAGGAAATGCCATTTTGTCTAAGCATGCTATTCCCTTTAATTTATGTGGCATTGACTCTTCGTCATATTCCATCTCTCCTCTGGTTGAACCTATTCTAGATAGACTATCCGCTAGATTATTAGCCTCCCTATATATATATATGTGTAATTGAAGCCTTCAGCTCATCTAATAGGCTGAGAATTACTTTTAGATCCTCTTCATACCTCCATAATTTTTTTTTAATTACTATTTCAACTAACAACTTCAAGTCTACCTGAACTTGTATGTTTTTAAAATTTAACTTCTTACATATCTCTAATCCCGATTTCAAGGCTTTAATTTCTGATTCCAGGGCCGAGGAGGCTCTACTGGCACGGGTGAAAGCTTTTTTTACTGTCCCTTTATAATCTCTTATTACCCCTCCTCCTCCTACTATTCCAGTATCCCTGTTAAAGCTACCATCCGTATTAAGTGAATATTTGCTGACCGGTGGACTATTACAGTATATGCTTTTAGCCAATTGCTGATTTACTACTTTAAAAGTGAGGTCGCATGTTTTCTCGAGATTCTTATCTTTGTTATTATTCTTTATTTTAATAGGTTTTATACTAGATATATTACTTATCTCCTTTCTAATATCTTTAATTATTTCTATTAAATTCATTCTTATGTTTTCAAATTTACTTTTATTTCGAGATTTCCATATGCACCAGATAATTACGTGCAGTAATTTCTGATTAAGCCATTTTCTAGTGGGGCTTTTCGTAGTTTCACTTTACCATTTTTTAAATTTATCTATTAACCCATCATCTTTATTACTTATTTGTTTTTCTCCCTCCATCTTTTTCCATATTTCCGCTACACTTGTCCCGTTGGAAAATAAGTGATCTGTTGTTTCAACTACTTGTAAGTAGCATACACATCTTGATGTCATTTTTATCCCTTTTTTTGAACGTTCGTATCTACCGGAATGGCATTCAGTAGAAACTTTCGTGTGAACGAGCTCATTTTTTGCGGGACATTTTCTTGCCATACCCATTTGAATAAAGTTTGAGCAGGTTTTTTCTTTCTGACCAGATCTTTTACCGACTTTAGAGAGAAATTTCCTTGTGGCGTTTAAGTCCATTTCCAGCCACTCTTCTATAGTGTGGAGTGTGAGTCTACTATCTCCTTTTGTTTTTCCATTGCCTTCCAGCTGTTCGAAGCTTTCTTAGGGCTCCTGTTCCTATAATCTAAATATTTAGCCCACATGTATGTTGCCCATAGATTATCACTTTCTTTAAGTCTCCACCAACCTTTGCAATCCCAGGCAGTGGCCAAATCCTGTAGGTTCATTAAACCTAATCCTGCTTCTTCTTTTGGGTAACAGATGGTTTCCCAGTCCTTCCAGTGTAATTTATTTCTCCCTTCTTTTTTACCCCATAAGAAATTGGCCATTTCCGATTCAAGTTTCTTAATAAATTTCTTAGGGGGATGAATAACTGATAAAATGTGTATCAATGTACTTTGTAAAACGTGTGAGATTAGCGTTATCCTCCCCCCAAATCCCAGAAGCTCTTCTTTCCAACCTGTTATTTTCTTTCTTAGCTTATCCTGGAGAAAAATTAAATATTCTTCTTTCAACCTCCCCTCATATATCAGATATCCTAAATACATTAATGCTCCTTTAATTTCTGAAAAACCTGTGATGTGTTTAATTTAATTTACTACCTTTAATTTTGCATTTTTGGCGAGCATAAACTGACATTTACTTTTATTTACGACTTGACCTGTTTCATTCTCAAATATTTGAAGAAGATCTATAAGATTCCTTAATGACTTTGTACTTGCATTTGTAAAAATTATAAGGTCATCTGCATAGGCTAAGCAGCCTATTCTGGGTGTATGCTTTGGTTGTCTAAATGGTATTATTTTACCTTCTGTCATTCTTTTATTCAGATTTCGAATTAATAATTCTAGATAAATATCAAAGAGAAGGGGAGATAACAGGTCTCCTTGCCTTATACTTCTATTTGGCTTAAATTCCTCACTTATCTTTCCATTTACAATCATTCTTACCCAAGTACTTGAAATACATCTGTATATAAAATCTATGGTAAACTCAGAGAATCCGAACCTTCTCATCGCAAAACAAAGGGTGTCCCATTCTACCCTATCGAAGGCTTTCGATAGATCAAGCTTAACCACTAAATTGTTTCCTCTAGTTTTACCTCCTATCTTTTTCATCATCTCGGATGCAAGTTTTATATTTCCGATCATTAATCTATTTTTAACAAATCTCTTTTGTTCGTGAGATATTATATATGGTAAAATTGAGCTTAGTCTATTTTGTAAAATTTTTGCTAAGATTTTATAAATAGCATTACATAAACTTATATGTCTAAAATCCTCACATTTCTATGGCGATTCTTTTTTTGGAATTAATACTATATATGACTTTGCCCATGATTTTGGGATTTCCACCCCTACAAAAAAACTAGCAATTGCGTGGACTTGATCAGATTTAACAATGTGCCAGTTTGACTAAAAAAAATAGTTATTCCAACCATCCGGTCATGCAGCACTCTCTTTATCCAGGTTGAATACTACCGCTTTTACTTCTGGTTCTTCCGGGATCAATTCCATTATTTGATTTTGCGCTTCCGTGATGGTTGCCCTAATCTCATGCATTAGAGAATTTTCGGCCCTATGTGACTGACTGCATAATTGGTTTTTAAAAAATTTTTTAAAAAGAGGTCCTATTTCCTTTTCTTCTTCTACCCATATTCCCTCTTCATTTTTTATTCCTTTAATTTTATTCTTTTGGGATTTTATTTTAGTCATATTATAAAAGAATTTGGTATTTTGATCTCCATCTTTTAACCATTTTATTTTTGCACGCTGTTTCCAGTAAATTTCTTCCATGTGTAATTTCAATCTTAATTCTCCTTTAGCCTTACTTAAATCTAACCGAGTTTCATTATTATTAGTGGTGTCAAACTCTTGTTCCGACTTAGCTACTACTTCTTCCGCTTTTTTTAACTCCTGATTTAGATTTCTGAAAACCTCTTTATTCCATGTTTTTAAGCTTGATTTTAATCTTAGTAGCTTTGTTGTTAAAGCTTGCATCGGCTTACCCATCGCTGGCTCTTTCTAAGACTCTTTGATGAGACTGTCAAAGCCTACGTGCTTAACCCACATATTTTGGAATTTAAAATTAGGCGTGCTTCCCTGATTCCTGTGTATTGTGATAAGCAGTGGGCTATGATCAGAACAAGTTCTGTTTAAGTGTCTTATCCCCGTAGTCCCATGTGAGGTGAACCACTCTGTATTACACATAACCCTATCTAGGCGTGCCCAGATGACTCCCCTTTTTTGCCAATTATTACACCAGGTATATCTTGATTCAGTGAAATCTATTTCCATTAAATTGGTAATGGCTATTGTGTCATTAAACTGATTCATGGCTACCTTATCTGGAGGTTTACCACCTTTAATTCTCTTGAGGACTTCTAATTATATTAAAGTCCCCTCCTATGATCCAAGGAGAGTTTCTACTTGCTATGTCTTTCATCTCCTCCCATAAAAATAACCTAGATTGTTTATCATTTTTAGCATACACTGCTGAAATTATTTGATCTATATTCTTATCTAATTTGAAGTGTACTATCTATTCAGTATCTTTTAATATTTCAATTTCCAGCTTATTATGCCATAGAATCCAAAGTTTGCTATTTAAATTAGTATATGCATTTTTAAACCCTAAAATTTCACTATATTTAATTAATTGATCTTGCATGACCATTGGCTCGGCAATAACCACTAAAGATATTTTATGTTCTTTAATTAAAAGCCTTAATTTGTTTATCGTGGAGCTATTAGCTACTCCCCTAACATTCCAATATAGGCATCTATCCATTAAAACATAATTTAGCTTGAGCTCTAGTTGTACACTTAGATTCATAAGTCATATTGGCATATTTCTTCATGTTTTTTACAGTTTTAGGAGTGTGAGTAATTTCATGCATAATCTCATTATATTTTACCTATTTCCCGAGTACCATAGCCATTTGTTTCAAGGCCTCCATAGATTGAGTTCTTGAGAGGTTACCCCAATCTTCCTTATAGATTGATAGGTCATCCTTGGCAATCTCCTCGAGCTCCCCTTGAGATACATCGCCCTTGTTATGGTCATCCATAGATCATCCATAGATTGATAGGTCATCCTTGAGAGCTATCTCTTCTTCTTTTTCTTCTTCTTCTTCTTCTCTTTCTTCTTCTTCTCTTTCTTCTTCTTCTCCTTCTTCTCTTTCTTCTTCTTCTCCTTCTTCTTCTTCTCCTTCTTCTTCTCTTTCTTCTTCTTCTTCTTCTCTTTCTTCTTCTTCTTCTTCTTCTTCTACTTCTTCTCTTTCTTCTTCTTCTTCTTCTTCTTCTTCTTTTTTAAAAAGGTTGTTTTATTATTATTATCACCCTCTCTTTTGGCGGGGGAATATCATTTTTACAAACTACTTCTACCCTTATCCCTTTTACACCCACTTTCAACCTAATCTAAAAATAAAAGAAATTTTAAGTTAATGAAATATCCTTCTATCTTTTGCCTATTAGGCTTGCTTGATCTCCTTTTGTATCTTTTAAAATCATGTATTCTGCCAAGGTCCTATATTTGAGTCCTTCTTTTCCCATGCTTTAGTCTTTATAATTGCTCCCATCTTCTGCTTTATTTCTGAGTAAGGAAATGCTCTTCTTGTCCCTTATGCACCGTGGAGCTTTCTTTCGTTGCATTCTTCAAGGACTCGTCTATCTCCATTCTTTCAATAGCTGCAACTGACAATAGACCGACTCACATGCTGACTTAGACTCAACTTACATATCTATATACATACTCAAGACCAATCACATACACCATGCGCAGCCGCCAACTACATCTTGGTAACGAATTCCAGCTTTCACACTCAAAACAGACTCAGAACAGACACAAAAACAGACACATCCTCATCCTTAAAATACCTATACTTACTCCTAACAGATTCCTCGAAACAAAGCCAACATAGGCAGACGTTTCCATGCCTCTCTAATCTTGTCCAGCCTATCTCTTTTCACTTAGCCTGAGCTGAAAATCAACAACCTTATAGCAACATAAACATTAAATTTAAAACCTTTCATGACCCCTCTAGACCAGGGTCATATTCCATACATTCTGTTAGTCAGTATTTAATACTTCTTACTCTTTTTAATTCTTTCATTTTCAAGCTTTAACCTGAAAATTAAACAAGAAAACACAACCAAACAATATATTGATTTACAAGCTCTTTCCTTTTTCGATTTCCCTCAGGACCAGGAAGCCGTATAGCTCTTCTCTTATCTCCCTACTAACTGCAAAATAGTACATTAGAAAACAATTTCAGCCCTTTACAGGGCATAAATAAGTATTCTTTCCCTTCCATCTTTTTTTTTTTAAATTAATTCATAATTTTTGGATTCTAATATACGGAAATGCAGTTTTATCTAATCTTATCATGCCTATGAATTTATCTGGTATATCCTCCCCTCTAAATTCTTGGGTCCCTTTTTTCATTCCTTCTTCAGCTAATCTGTCTGCAATCGTATTAGCTTCCCTATAAATATGTTTTATTTCTCCTTTTATTTCTTTTAGAATATTTTTACTATTTTCAATGTCTTCTTCAAATTGCCATAAATATATTTTTCCCTGCACTAGGTCCGCTATTATTTTTGAATCCACTTGTGCTTGAATCCTTAGATAATTATTTGTTTTACAAATTTGCAAGCCCTTTTTTAGGGCTATAATTTCTGCATGCAAAGTAGAAGATGCTTTAGCCCCCCTTGATGTGAACGCTTTTAGTACGTTTCCCTCTGCATTTCTTATTAACCCTCCTCCACCAGCTTCTCCCATTTCTCTCTTAAAGCTCCCATCAGTATTTAGTGTTAGACTGCCCTGCACAGGTTTATTCCAGTTGACAATTTTAATAGTTGGCATTTATCTTACTATTGTTACAAGATGTCATTCCTTCATTCTTTCTTCATTTATTCCCCTATTTTTCACTTTTATTGGGTTGCAAGCAGTGATGAATGCACTTTCTTTTTTGATTTCTTCCAGAATATCATTATGTTCCATTTTTATATTATCAAATCTACTTTTATTTCTAGCTTTCCATATGCACCAAAGCGCTATGTGCGGGAAATAGCTTCTCATCCATTTTAAAATATTATTCTTTGTTGGCTTTTTTGACCAGTTTTCTAATCTATTTTTCAATGTAAATGTGCTTCTTTCAATATCTGCTTCAATTTCTAATTTATTCCACACTTTTGCTGCTATTTTACCCATAGAAAATAGGTGATCCGAGCTTTCTATTTCTTGATGGCAGCATTCACATCTGGATGCTAGTTCTATTCCTTTCTTCTGAATGTTCACGTCTACAGGGACAATGTCTGACATAATATTCCACAAAAAAACATTTATTTTTTGAGGCAAAACTTTTTTCTAGAATACATATGATTGTAAAGGTCTTCTGCTTCGTACTAGCTCTTTAGCACTTTTTAATGTGAAGTTTCCATTTGGGTTTAATGTCCATTTCCACTCACTTCTCGTTAATATTATGTGTTTTTCTACAATGTTCTGCGGTTCACACATCAATTTCCAGCTTTTAGATGCTTTTTTCATATTTTTAAATGCATTATTTCCTAACCCATATTTAGCTTTCACGAATGCCGCCCAGATATTTTCGTCTTTTTTAACTCCCCACCAATTCTTGCATGCCCACGCTTTGGCTGTATCTTTTAGGGTGACAAAGCCTAAACCTCCCTCCTCTTTTGGGTAACATAAATCTCTCCATCTTTTCCAGTGCAGCTTATTTTTTCCTTCCCTTTTTCCCCATAGAAAATTAGCCATTTCTCTTTCTAATTTATTTGGAGGTTGTGCCGTCATTAAGATATGTATCAAAGAACTATGCAGCACATGAGTAATTAAAATGGTTCTTCCTGCCATATTTAATAGGTCTTTTTTCCAACCGGCAATTTTGTGCCTTATCTTATCCAATAAAAAGGAAAAGTATTCCTCCTTTACTCTTGCTTCATAAATTGGGCATCCCAGATACATTAATGCTCCTTTACACTGCACAAATCCTATAACCCTTTTAATCCCGTGAGCAATGATTTCTGGTGTTTTAGCTGCTATCACAAATTGCCATTTGTTCATATTCAGCTTTTGTCCTATTTCCTCTTCTAGTGTTTGTATAAGCTCCATCAGGTTTTCCATTGATCTGCTACTGGCGTTTGTAAATATGATCACATCATCTGCATATGCCAAGCAGCATATTAATGGCGTGTCTTTGGGCTGTTTATATGCTAACATGCTGTCATTTCTGACCTTCTCCTTTATGTTTACTATGAAGAGTTCTAAATAAATATTGAACAAAGAGGGAGATAGTGGGTCCCCTTGCCTGAGACCTCTGGTTGGTTTAAATTCTTCACCTGCTTGGCCATTTATAAGGATTTTTACCCATGCACTAGATATGCATCTATATATAATATCTATCCAAAATTCCAAAAACCTCATTCTTCTCATTATATAACATAATGTATTCCATTCCACTCTATCAAATGCCTTAGCTAAATCCAGTTTCATGATTACATTATGACCTCTCACCTTAGTCCCAATATCTCTTATCATTTTCAATGTTAAATTGATATTTTCTATCATCAGCCTATTTTTGACAAACCCTACTTGTTCAGGGTCAATTATATTAGGTAAAATCGTGCTCAATCTTTTCTGTAGTAATTTAGCTAAAATTTTATATATGGTATTACATAAGCTGATTGGTCTGTAATCTTCTCCATTTTGTGGATTTGTCTTTTTAGGAATCAAAACTATATATGAACTGGACCATATTTTTGGGATTTCCGCACCCACGAATATCCAGTTAATAGCTGCTAATACTTCTTTTTTGATTATATTCCAGCTTCGTTGGAAGAATTCATTGTTCCAACCGTCTGGACTTGTTGCGCTATCTTTATTTGCATTAAATATTGTGTCCTTCACTTCTTCTTCCGTAGAAAATTCTGCTAAAATTTTATTGTCTTCTTGCGTAACCTTTTTTTTAATTTTCTCCATTAGTGTGAAGTTTCTATTAATATTTGGCCCACTCAGATGTCTTTTGAATAAACCTTCTAATTCGATTTTAATATCTTCTTCCTTTTCTACCCACTCTCCGTTAGCTCTTTTAAGTCTTTTTATTCCTAGTCTTTGTGATTTGATTTTTGCCATAGTATAGAAAAATTTCGTGTTTTTATCTCCATCTTTTAACCATTTAACTTCCGCTCTTTGCTTCCAGTAAATTTCTTCCATATGCATTCTTAGTTTTAATTTGGCTTTTGCTCTATTAACTACTTTCCTGGTTATCTCATCTTGTTTATCTTCATATTTACTCTCTGCTACTACGACTTTCTACTCCGCCTCTTGAATTTTCATAGTTACATTACCAAACACCTCCTTGTTCCATTTATTAAGAGCCAAACGTAGTGCTCTCAATTTTTGTCCCAATATTTGCTTAGGATTACCTAGTGTCGGTTTTTCCCATGCATTTTTAACTATAACTTCAAAATCCTTGTGCAAGCCCCACATATTTTGGTATATGAAGGCCTTCTGACCTCCCTTTTTCTTTCGAAGGCTTACCAAGAGTGGGCTATGATCTGAGCAGGTTCTACCTAAATGTTGGACTTTAACTTCCCCCATAACATCTAGTCATTTTGCATTGACTAATACTCGATCGAGCCTCGACCAGATCGCTCTCCTATTCTTCCAGTTATTACACCAAATGTAATCTGAACCTAGGTATTCTACTTCCATTAAATTTGCATTTGCAATAGCCTCATTAAATTGAGACATTGCTACCGGGTCTGGTGTCCTACCTCCCTTCTTCTCCGATGTGCTTCTAATTGTATTAAAGTCTCCTCCTATAATCCACGGGGACTTCGTAACTGCTAATTTATTCATCTCGTGCCAGAGCATTTTTCTTTTTTCTTTCGCGTTACTTGCGTAAACCACTGAAATAAGAATAGTCTCTGACTGCTTACTCATTTTAAAGTTTATTATTTGATCATTTTCTGATAAAATTCCAATGTCTGCGGGGTTATTCCACATAATCCATAATTTGCTGCTGTGATTCGAGTAGGCCTTTTGCATGCCTATCCTCATTCTATATTTATCTATCTGATCTTTTGTTACCAAAGGTTCAGCTAAAATTAGTACTTTAAGTTTGTGTATTTTAATTAAATTTCTAATCCTATTTATCGTAGGAGCGTTCGCTACTCCTTTTATATTCCAATATAAGCTATTCATTTTAAGTGTATTTGGCTTGCGCTCTAGTAATGCATTTCGATTCATATTTCATGTTAGCATATTTTTTCATATTTCTTATAGTTTTGCTTGTACTCGGTGGGGCTTGCTCTACATTCTTTATCTTTTTTATCTTTTCTAAACTAATGTTTAATTTCATGATCTCTACTAAGGCTTTTTCTCTATCTTTTGGTTCGTGTCTAAATTTCTGTTTTTTAAGCCACAGGTCATCCCTTGCTGCATTAAAATCCAGCTTGTTTTCTTCATCGGTGTTGCTGGACAATGGCCAGCTTTTTACCTCCATTTCCTCTTCTGAAAGTAAGTCATCCTCAGCCCAATCGTATTGCTCTATTCTTTCTAATAACTGATTTTTCCTCCTTTTAAACTTAGTTCTTTTCCTCCCTGCTCTTTCTACCCCTTCCACCTCTCATGGTATTTTCTCTAGCCATCCTTTAATTTCCTTCATTCTATCCCTCCCCTCTACCCTCCCTTCCCTTCTTCCTAGCCCATCTCTCTCCTCTCCTTCCATTTCATCATTTTCTCTCTCCTCCATTGGTTCTTTCTCATTTTTGCGTTCTTCCTCTTTGGCCTCCTGTTCTGACTTCTTTCCTTCCTCTCGGCCCTCTTCTGCCTCGCCCTTCCTATCGTCTTTCCTTACCCATGCCTTAGCATTATTTTTCCTCATGTCTATCAGCATACAGGCCTCCTCTGCGTGACCCATTTTAAGACAATTCGAGCAATAAAATGGCATGTTTTCTGGAACTATATTCTACCAGAATCCTTGCTCTAAGTCTTTGCCTACCCATATCTTGTTCGGTGGAGACTTCTTTCAGTTAACCTCAATAAGAATTCTAGCTGCACTTGGTCTTGTCATGTAAACCGTGGCCTCATCAATCAGCCACGGTTTACCCACACATAATGCTATAGAATACAGAAAATGCTTGCTAAATAAATGTAATGGAAGCTTAGGCAGTGTGAACCATACCAGGGCATTTGCAGGCTCCACAGTTGGTGAAAAATTGGGCGACCATTTGAGGATGCGCATGGGGTATCCAGCCATGCTTCATTGCCCTCTAAGCCATAACCTCAGGAAGTTGTCTTCTTCCTTGAGTTGAAAAATGGCGTGCTTCCCATCGTATATGGCTATTTTCACAACTTGCCGTAACTTCAGTGACGCGATAAATGCATATATTTCTTTATAGGTCGGCTTGCCATGAGAGAACTTCCCGATTAATGTAAGCTTGAATGGCTCAGCAAGCTTTTGAAACTCATCTTCAGTAAATAACACGGCAGGCGACGCCTCCTTTGCGACAAAGCTCGGGAATAGAAGCGCGGTCCCCTTGGAAATTGAACTAAATGATTTTTTATTAAATAGATGATCCGTTTCATCCATTTTTTGCTCAAAATTGAGCTCAAATCACCGTAAAATGGCAGTTTCTCTCTCTAGAATTGAACTTTCTCTCTCTAGAAGTTGAGAGCATTTTTTCAAAAAAATAGAGCGGTTTTTTTTTCTTCTTTTTCTTCCTTCTTCTTCTTCTTTTTTTAATTTTTGTTTATTAATTTTAACCCTCTCTTTTGGCGGAGGAATATCATTTGTACAATCTAAGTCTACCCTTGTCCCTCTTACACCCTTTCCTATCCTTATAAATTACAAATAAAAATACATTAATCATTAGCTTACCTAAAATAGTTTGACAAGTCTTTTTTTTCTATTCTTGCTTTCGATTAAATTGTTTCATGAAGAACTTTGATGCTCTATTGATCTTTTGATGCCTTCATTCTATTTCTATACTTGCCTTTGAGTGCTCAACCGTTGCTTCCTTGTTGTCCTTTCTGCCAATTTGCAAATGCTCCAACCTTCTACTTTACTTTTCCTGGAGTGTGTTGATCATGTCTTGGAGCTTTAATATACCATTGCGGGGCTCCCTTTTCTGCAATTTTCTGTTGCTCCCCTAGCCTGGGCAGCAAATTTTCTATTGTTCCGTTAACTCAAAAACAACTTTCCAAGATTTTTCAGCATCCTTCATTTCAGCCGCTTTGTCAGCAGCCTTCATTCCAGCAGCTTTTTTGGCAGCCTTTATTCCAGGAGGTTTTTTCGGTAGCATTCCTTCCAGCAGCTTTTTCGGCAGCCTTCCTTCCTGCAGCTTTTTCGGCAGCCTTCCTTCCAGCAGCCTTCATTCCAACAGCTTTCAATCCAGCATCCCTCCTTCCAACGGCCTTCATACCAGCCTTCATTCTAGTAGCCTCTTATAGCAGCACAGTGGTTTTAACATTAGCACAGCAGCTTTCATGTCCTCACAATAGCTTTCACAACAACACAGCACTTTCACAACAGCATTCACTTTAGTAGCAGCTTTCACTAGTTGCTTTCATACTGGAGCTTTCATACCACAGCTTTAAAGCCTCTCCCAAGCATCTGACAGACTCTATCTATTTCTATGTACTTTTGAAAACTTTAAATTAACATAGACACAGCTTTCATACCACACCATATCCACACATTATAACGCATCCAGAGTAGCATAAATGAAATAACATAAAATTAATACAGACTCTGAACATTAACATAGGCACTTGAGAATTTTTCGGATCCTTCTACTTCCTGACCTTGCTGCTAAGAAAGACAGAAAACAAACTACAAAGCAAAAATACCCAGTAAGCTTAGTTTTCTACAGAAACAGATCCTCCTCGCTGAATCCTATACCCCACTAAGCCCTTGATCATTTTCAAATATTTAACGTTTTTAATTAAATTTCTAAATTTTCATTTTATTTATTTAGTTTTTTTCCTTTTAACTCTTAGATAAGGAAAAGCCAATTTATCTAGCCTTGCCAAGACTTTTAGTTTGTCTGGCATAGATTTCTCGTCGCATTCTTGTTCTTTTTGAGTCATTCCTATTTTAGCAAGACAGTCTACTACTACATTAGCCTCCCTGTAAATATGTGAGATATTTGCATCTAATTCATTTATGAGATTTATTATTATCTCAATTTCCTCTTCATGCTTCCATAACGATATTCTTTTTGTGACTAAGTCAACTAGAAACATTGAGTCAACCTGAATTTGAAGGTTGTTAAAACCTAGTTCTTTAAAAATATGCAATCCTTTACTTAATGCAATAATTTCTGCATGGAGTGCTGAGGAAGCTTTTCCAATAAGAGTGAAAGCTTTCATGATATATCCTTGTGAGTCTCTTATTACCCCTCTACCTCCTGCAACACCTATATCTCTATTAAAGCTACCATCCGTAATGAGAGATAATTTGCCCACAGGGGGTTTATTCCAGCTTATTCTCCTTGCCCTATATGTCTTACTTTTATTGATAGTTAGAGACCATATATTTGTAACTTCTCTATTTATTTCTAAATTCTCAGCTTTTATCGGTTTTATATTAGATAAATTACTGATCTCTTTTTTAATATCTTTTAGAATTTCAACTAGATTCATCTTAATTCCTTCAAATCTACTTTTATTCCTAGCTTTCCATAGACACCAGATGATTACATGCGGGAGGTTTCGAATAAGCCAGTTTCTGACAGGGTTTTTTGAGGTTTTTCTTCCCCATTTTTTAATTTTTTCTTCCAGTCCTTCCTGACTAATACTTATATAATTTAATTTCTCTAGCTCTCTCCTAACTCCTGCTGCAATCTTCCCTTTAGCGAATAAATGATCTGTAGATTCTACTGCTTCATGACAGCAGTCACATATTGATACCATTTTTACTCCTTTTCTTTGAACATTACTATCGACTGGAATAGCATTGACAAGTACTTTCCATGCAAGCGAGCTCATTTTTTGTGGGATATCTGCTTTCCAAGCCCATATAAATATCTCTTGTGTTGGTTTTTTCTTTCTTACAAGTTCTTTTGCTGATTTTAAAGTGAAATTCCCTTGTGGGTTCAGTGTCCATTTCCATCCACTCTTTTTCAAAATCGAGTGTGATTCTATTATTTCTTTCTATTTTTCCAGTGATTTCCAAATGTTTGAGGCCTTCTTCAAGCTTCTAATCTTATCCCCTTCATATTTTGCTCTAATGTACTTCGCCCACAGGCTGTCCCCTTCCTTTAGCCGCCAGCACCCTTTACAGTCCCATGCTGTTGCTAAGTCCTGTAGGTAGGTTAAGCCCAGGCCTGCTTCCTATTTAGGATAACATATATCCTTCCAGTTTTTCCAGTGAAGCTTTAACCTTCCTTTTTTTTACCCCATAAAAAGTTAGCCATTTCCATTTCTAGTTTTCTAATAAATTTCTTGGGAGGATGAATAACTGATAAGATATGTACCAGAGTGCTTTGCAGAACGTGAGAGATTAGAGTAATCCTCCCTCCGAAGCCTAATAGCTCCTCTTTCCAGCCTGCCATTTTCCTTCTAAATTTATCTTGTAAACAAGATAAATAATTGTCTCTTAGGCGACCCTCATATATAGGGCAGCCTAAGTACATTAATGCCCCTTTACTTTGAATAAAGCCGGTGATGTTTTTGACCTTGATTGCAACTTTTTCCGTGGTTTTTTCTGCTAATAAAAACTGACTTTTCTTTTTATTTACTACTTGACCCATTTCTACCTCAAAAATTTGCAAGAGATCTATAAGATTCATTAGCGAACTTGCACTCGCATTTGTGAAAATTATGAGATCATCCACGTATGCTAGGTAGCCTATTCTAGGGGTTTTTTTAGGCTGCCTAAAAGAGATAATCTTACTTTCTATCATTCTTTTATTTAAATTATGAATCAGTAGCTCTAAATAAATGTCAGATAAGAGAGGAGACAATGGGTCCCCTTGCCTTAGACTCCTTTTAGGCTTAAATTCATGTCCTTTATTTCCATTCACAATGACTTTAACCCATATTCTTGTGACACATCTATGAATTAAATCTATGCATCTTTCAGAATAACCAAACTTTCTCATTACAAAGCAGAGTATGTCCCATTCTACTCTATCGAAAGCTTTTGATAGATCCAGTTTTACTACTAGATTATTCCCTCTTGTCTTCATCGCAATCTCTCTCATCATGTTAGAAGCCAATTTTATATTTTCAATCATTAGCCTATTCTTGACAAAGCCCGTTTGCTCTTGAAATATTATTTCTGGAAGGATATTACTTAGCCTACTTTGTATTATTTTCGCTAAGATTTTATAAATAGCATTGCATAAGCTGATAGCCTGTAATCTTTGCATTTCTGCGGTGATTCTTTCTTTGGAATTAACACAATAAATGAGTTAGCCCATGCCTTTGGAATATATGCACCTACACAAAAACTTGTAACTGCAGGAACAAGGTCATTTTTAAGAATATTCCAACTAGTCTGGAAGAAATAATTATTCCAGCCAACTGGTCCTGCTACACTGTCCTTATCTAGGCTAAAAATAGCATTTTTCACCTCTTCTTCTCCCGGAATCATTTCTAGGTTATGGTTTTGCTCGTCTGTAATGGATGCTTTGATTTCTTGATTTAAAGAATCTCCTTCATGCTTTATCGAACCACATAGATGATTCTTAAAAAAATCATCAAAAATGAATCCTAGCTTTCTATCTTCTTCCACCCATACTCCCTCTTCAGTTCTAATTCCTTTAATCTTATTTTTGTTAGTTTTAATTTTGCACATATTATGAAAAAACTTAGTATTTTTATCACCATCCTTGAGCCATTTAATTTTTGCACGCTGTTTCCAAAATATTTCTTCCATATACAATCTAAGCCTCAGTTTACCTTTAGCTTTACTTAATTCGTATCTAATTTCTTCATTTTGAGAATTATCATATTCTAATTCTAACTTTCCCACTGCTTCCTCTGCCTCCTTAATATTATGATTCAAATTTCCAAAAACCTCTTTATTCCATGTTTTTAAACATTTTTAAATCCATATAGCTTGTTCGTTATCACTTGCATAGGCTTTCCGATGGCAGGCTCTAACTAGGATTCTCTCACCACCTTTTCAAAATCTGGGTGTTTTACCCACATATTTTGAAAATTAAAATTACTCATTTTATACTGATTATTGTGAATAGAGATAAGCAAAGGACAATGGTCCGAACAGGTTCTATTCAAGTATCTAATCTCTGTGACCCCTTGTATGGCTATCCATTTCGGATTACACAGAACTCTATCTAACCTAGCCCATATTGCTCCTCTTTTCCGCCAGTTATTACACCAGATAAAGCTTGAGCCTATATAATTAACTTCCATCAGATTTGTATTGAATATCGTATCATTAAAGTGTGTCATGGCTGCAGTATCAGGGTTTTTTCCTCCTCTTTTTTCTTTCTCACTTCTAATTACATTAAAATCACCTCCAATAATTCATGGGGTGTCTTTTAGCGTTATATCCTGCATTTCCTTCCATATATCTAATCTATCTTTTTTATTATTTTTAGCATAAACTACCGAGATTATTTCCTTCGCATTTACATTTATTTTAAGGTGGATTACCTATTTTCTGTCTTTTATAATTATAATATTCATATAATTATGCCACATAAACCATATTTTACCATTTATGTTTGCATAAGCGTTATTAAATCCTAGTAGTTCTTTATATTTTCTTAGTTGATCTTTCTGAATCATCAGTTTAGCTATAGCTATCAAAGAAATTTTATGAATTTTTATTATATGTTTTAGTCTATTTATCGAGGGGTTATTCGTCACCCCTCTAATATTCCAATAAAGACATCTATCCATTAAGGGTAGATTTTGCTTGAGCCCTTGTTGTGCATTTAGACTCGTACGTTCTATTTAAATGCTTCTTCATGTTTCTTGAGGGTTTATGTATATTAGGAGTAACCTGCATAATTTGGCTATATTTTACCTATTGCCCGAGGTGCATGGCCATTATTTTTATAGCTTCCATAGCTTTATCTCTAGTTAGCTTCTCCAAATCCTCTTCATACATATCTAAGTCATCTTTTATTTTTCCTAAATCCTCCTCCCCATTTTCCTCTTTAACACCTAATTGAGGATAGCTGTGCACATCAGAATCCTCTTCTGGAAAGTCCAGAACATCATAATCAATCCAGTTGAAGTCCTCTTGCTTCTCCTTCAGAACCCTTCTAGGTTTGTACCTCTTTCCCCCCTTCCTCTTCACTTTCACTTCCTCCCAACCCCAATCTTTCTGTCCCTCTTCACCCCCTTCTAAACTTTCCTCCATTTCCTCCACTAAGTAGCTATCTCCTACCTCCTCTAACATTTCTGTTTTCCTATTACTGCCCCCTTTCTGTTCCAAACTCCCCCATGAATATCCTTGAGTTATCTCAAGTAATTCTTTCCTTCCCTGCATCTCTTCACCATCTACTTTCAGGTCCACCTTCCTAACCCATGCCTTCCTTACTAAAGCATTCTGCCCCTTCTCTTCTACTCATTTCCTACAATTTTCTTTATTATGGCCTAATCTTTTACATGCTATGCAATAGTGTGGCAAGTTCTCTGGAGTTACAGGCTGCCAGAACCCAGTGTGGTCTCCTTCTACACTGCCTATCCAGATTTTGCTTGGAGGTTGTGCTGATAAATTGCATTCTACGCATACCCTTGCATTATTGAGCCTTGTCATAGAGGATGTTGCCTCATCCCTTAGCATAGGTTTTCCCAGACAGGAAGAGATGGAGAATAGAGAATGCTTATTATATAGAAATAATGGTAGATTAGGTAATGAAAACCATACCGGGGCTATAAGAGCTTCCTCGTTTGGACTGAAGTTCATAGTCCACTTCAAAATTCGCATAGGATAACCATTTACATGCCACAGTCCCCTTGGCCATAAACGGTGGAAGTCGTATTCCATATGACATTGCAGAATCACGTGCTTCGCATCAAACTCGGCGAACTTCACCTTACCTTTAAACTTCAAGGAAACGATAAACGACTGTAAATCATGTGCTCGAGGTCTGCCATGGGAGAATTTCCCGACTAGCGTGTAGTCGAAAGGCTCTACAAGTCTCTGAATTTCTTCAGAAGTGAAAAAAACCACGGGGTTCCCGTTTTTGTTACCGAAAGTTGGAGGGGCAGGCGCGGGCTCTTTTAAAATTGAAGCAAAGGACTTCTTATTTGATAATTGGTCCCTTTTCTCCATTTTGAGCTTGAATATAGCTTGAAATAAGTAGAAATGGTGATTTTCTCTCTCTAGAAAGTGAAATTTTCTCTCTCTAGAATTGAGATCGTTTTTTGAAAAAACCACAAAAATTTCTTCTTCTTCTTCTTCTTTTTTAAAAAAGGTTTATTTTATTAAATATAACTCTCTCTTTTGGCGGAGGAATACCATTTGTACAAACTAGCATCTACTCATTTCCCGTTTACACCCTTATACAAGAAAGAACAAAAAAATCGCGAACTATATAACTTTTATGTTTATTTCTTTAGAAGTCTTTTATCAGTTTTTTATAATTTCTCTTATCTTTCTGTTTTGAGTCCCCTTACTATCTCCTTGTGCTTTGTCTAATCTCCTTTCTTGCTGCTCTTACGGTTTTGCTCTTTCTTTAAACTTCTTTCTTTAACTTCTACATTGCTAACAATTCCTGCAAAACATACTTGCAATGCATCTTGCCATTTACCATTTCTCATATGCTAACCTTTATTTTAAATGCCCTCTGCTTTGTTGTTTCAGATTCTCCAATGGAGTTTTTTCTGCCTTTTTTCAGCTCCTTTAACACACCTTTCTTTATCCTTTGACTTCTTTCCTTTAGCATCTCTTGCCTTTAGCTTTTCCAGATCTGAAAGGTCTCCTCTACTATTCCTAAACTCTACGTATACAGACTCTATTAACTTTTAACTCCATAAATTAACACATGACTCATCATTTCCTTTTATACAAGGTTTCGGATATAAGACTTGTATAATAAAGTTCAAATAAAATAAAATGACGAGGATTTTACACCCTTCAAACTTGATTGCCATATCTTGTAGATGCTGTCCTTTCTAAGCTTCAAACCTATTATGCTGCTAAGAAAACAGAAAATACCAGCTACTAACTATTATAAGTTTTCTGTATTTTTTACCTCCTTTTCCTCTTGCTCCTGTTTGACCTGTTGTGTATTCATTTGAATCTGGATCCCTGCCAAGAAGACTTCACAACAAGCAGTAATTTATTTCAAGTTATATGTATTCAATATTGTTATCCACTACTTGTATTATTTATCCCGCTTTGTTCTTGCTTATTCTTAGATAAGGAAATTCCTGCTTATCTAATCCAGCTATTCCTTTCAGTTTTAGCGGTAAAGATTCCTCATCATATTCTGCTGCCCCCTCTGTCAATCCTATTTTAGCAAGATTATCTGCCAGTGTATTCGCTTCCCTGTATACATGTGATATTGATGCATCCAATTCTTTAGCGAGATTAACTATTATTTCTATCTCCTCCTCATGCCGCCATAATACTAATTTTTTATTAAATAACTCAACTAGTAATATTGAATCTACCTGAATTTGCAGATTTATATATCCTAGCTTTTTGCAAATATATAGTCCTTCTTTTAGCGCCCTAATTTCCGAGTGGAAAGCCGAGGAGGATTTCCCAACAAGTGTGAAGGCTTTCCTAATGCTACCCTCAGAGTCTCTTATTACACCTCCTCCACCTGCTAATCCTGTATCCCTATTGAAACTCCCATCAGTATTCAGAGATAGCTTCCCTGCTGGAGGCTTATTCCAACTTATACTTTTAACCCAAAGCCGCCTAACTATGTTAATTGAGAGGTTCCATGTTTTCCTGACTTCTTTTTCTATTTCCCTATTATCTGTTATTATAGGTTTTATACAGGATATATTACTAATTTCTATCTTAATATCTTTTAAGATTTCTTCTGAATTCATTTTTATGCCCTCAAATCTATTTTTATTCCTTGCTTTCCATATACACCAAATTACTACGTGTGGTAAGTTTTGATTTAACCATTTCTTTGTGGGTGTTTTTGGAGTATCCCTCCCCCATCTTTTAATTCTCTCTATTAAAGTTATATTCTTACTATTTACTTGACTAAGACCCTCCATCTCTCTCCATATTTCTTCTGCAATTTTCTCTTCCGAAAATAAATGATCCAAAGATTATATTGCTTGATAACATCAATCGCATCTGGATACTATCTTTATGCCCTTTCTTTGAATATTCGTGTCTATAGGTAAAGCATTCACAAGAGCTTTCCATGCAAGCGAGCACATTTTTTGCGGAGTGCCTTCCTTCCAGACCCATTTAAAAAGTGGGTTAATCTGTTTTTTCTTTCGAATCAGATTCTTTACCGTTTTAAGTGTAAAATTACCTTGGGGAGTGAGGGTCCATTTCCATCCACTCTTCTCCATTTTTGAATGAGATTCTACTATTTCTTTCTGTTTTTCTAATGCTTTCCAATTATTTGAGGCCTTTTTCTTATTAATTTTCTCATGTTCTAAGTATTTAGCTCTCATATATCTCGCCCATAGACTATTATTTTCTTTTAGCCTCCACCATCTTTTACAATCTCAAGCAGCTGCCAGATCTTGTAACTTAATTAAACCTAATCCGGCTTCCTCTTTTGGGTAGCAAATATCCTCCCATTTCTTCCAATGTAGTTTATTTTTACCTTCTTTTTTGCCCCATAAAAAGTTAGCCATATCTTTTTCTAGTTTTTTCGTAAATTTCTTAGGAGGGTGAATAACTGAAAGAATATGTACCAATGTGCTTTGTAGGACATGAGAGATTAATGTAATCCTCCCCCTGAAGCCCAGAAGTTCTTTTTACCAACCTACTATTTTCTTATATATTTTCTTCTGTAGTGTTATTAAGTATTCTTCTCTTAATCTTCCCTCGTATATAGGGCAGCCTAAGTAAATTAGTGCTCCTTTGTTTTGGGTAAATCCTGTAATATTTTTTACTTTATTTGCCACCTTTTCCATTTCTTTCTTAGCTAACATAAACTGACACTTCTTTTTATTTACCATCTGCCATGTTTCTATTTCAAACATGCGTAAAAGGTCCATAAAGCTCGCTAATGATCTTCTTCTTGTATTTGTAAAAATTATAAGATCGTCCGCATAAGCTAGGCAGCCTATTCTTGGGGTATTTTTTGGTTCTCTGAACGGAATAATCTTTCCTTCAGACATTCTTTTGTCTAAATTTAATATTAACCGTTCTAAGTATATATCAAATAATAAAGGAGATAGCGGGTCTCCTTGCCTTAAGCTTTTTTTTTGGCTTGAATTCTTCTCCTTTTTTCCCATTTACAATAACTTTAACCCAAAGATTAGATACACATCTGTATATCATATCGATGCATAATTCAGAAAAGCCAAATTTTCTCATGGCATAACAGAGTATATTCCATTCCACCCTGTCGAAAGCTTTAGATAAATCTAGTTTAATTACTAAATTATCCCCTCTCTATTTACTTGCTAGGTCAATCATCATCTCGGATGTCAGTCTTATATTTTCCATCATTAACCTGTTTTTAATGAAGCCCATTTGTTTTGGGATATTATAGAAGGCAGGATATCACTTAATCTATTTTGCAAAATTTTTGCCAAAATCTTATATATCGCATTACATAAGCTTATGGGTCTAAAATCCTTGCATTTCTGTGGGGATTTATTTTTTGGGATTAATACAATAAGTGAATTTGCCCATGCTTTAGGGATATCCGCCCCTACAAAGAAACTAGTGATGGAAAGAACGAAATCATTTTTAATAATCTCTCAGCATACCTGGAAAAAGTAATTGTTCCAGCCGTTTGGTCCTGCCACACTATCTTTGTCCAGGCTGAATACTACATCTTTGACCTCATCCATATCCGGGATCTTTTCCATCATTTGATTTTGCTCTTTTGTAACATTTAAAGTAATTTCTTTCATTAGTGTGTCCCCTTCGTGTATAGGCTGTCTGCATAGTTGATTTTTAAAAAATTCTTCAAAAAGAGCTCTTGTTTTATTATCTTCTTCTACCCATTTTCCTTCTTTATTTTTTTATACCTTTAATTTTATTTTTATAAGTTTTTATTTTGCTAATGTTATGAAAAAATTTCGTGTTTTTATCCCCTTCTTTCAGCCATTTAACTTTTGCACGCTGTTTCCAAAATATTTCTTCCATGTACAGCTTAAGCCTCGAGTTACCTTTCGCCTTACTTAGTGTCATTCTATCTTCTTCATTATTCGTAGTTTCATATTCTATTTCTAGCTTTGACACTTCTTCCTCCGCCTGTTTTATTTGTTGATTTATATTACCAAAAGTCTCTCTGTTCCATATTTTAATACAACTTTTTAGCCTATGTAGCTTTGTTGACAAAACCTGCATAGGTTTCCCCGGTGCTGGTTCTCTTCAAGATTCTCTAACCATTCTATCAAAGTCCGAGTGCTTAGCCCACATATTCTGAAACTTAAAATCACCTCTAATAGAGAGATCTCTATGAATTGTTATGAGCAATGGGTTGTGGTCTGAACAGGTTCTGTTTAAATGTCTCAGCCCCGTGATCCCATTTGAGGCTGTCCATTTGGCATTACACATGACTCTGTCCAGCCTTGCCCAAATTGCTCCTCTTCTACGCCAGTTATTACACCATATGTAATTTGAACCTATATAATCCACTTCCATTAAATTAGTACTGGCGATAATATCATTAAATTGTGACATCGCCACTGTGTTTGGGGTTTTACCACCTTTCTTTTCATGAGCACTTCTTATGACATTAAAATCTCCTCCTATGATCCATGGAATGTTTTTAATTGCAATACTCTGCATTTCCTTCCATAGATCTAATCTAGCTTTTTTATCATTTTTAGCATAAACAACTGATATTATTTCTTCTTTTTTTTATTAGTTTTAAAATTAACTATATGTTCTGTATCTTTTAATATTTCAATGTCCAAATGGTCATGCAACATGATCCATAGTTTACTATTCAAATTTGCAAACGCATTTTTGAACCCTAATTTTTCACTATATTTCATTAGTTGATCTTTTTGTACCATAGGTTCAGCTATAATTATTAACGAAATTTTATGAGTTTTTATTAATTGTTTTAGCCTATTAATTGATGGGCTATTTGCTACCCCTCTAATATTCCAATAAAGACACCTATCCATTAATTACTGACTTTGCTTGAGATCTAGTTGTACATTTAGACTCGTAAGTCTTATTCAGATGTTTCTTCATGTTTCTTGGAGCTTTAGATATATTAAAAAAATTATGCATTATTTCATTGTATTTTACCTGCTGCCCGAGGTGCATAGCCATCCTTTTTATTGATTCCATGGCTTGATCTCTGGATAGCTTTCCCCAATCTTCCTCATAAATTTCCAAATCATCTATTATCTTTGCTAATGGGCCTTCTCCATTTTCTTCTTCCTCGCTTAGTGAAGGGCAACTAAATACCTCTGCATTCTCATCTGGAAAATCCAAGAGATCTTCATCCATCCAGTTGTAATCATCGAGCTTTTCCTTTAAAACTCTTCTAACTTTGAGTTTTTTCCCCTTTCTTTCTTTAGCTTTCACCTTCTCCCATCCTTCTTCCGAATCCTTCCCTTCACCTTCTTCATTGTTTGTAACTCCCTTGACTTCTATCCTATGACTCTCTAGCACTCTCTCACCTTCTCCTACCCCTTCCCCTTCCACAAGCTTTTCGGTTTGAGTATTGGGGGCTATCTTTTCCTTTCTAACCCATTTTTCTTCACCTCTACCCTTGACTTCCTGCTTATACCCCTTAACCCTCTCCTCTTTTCTCACCCTTCATTCTTCTATACCGTGACCTATCCTTTTACAGCCAAGGCAGTATGGTGGAAGGTTTTTGGGTATGGCTGTTTGCCAAAAACCTTCATACTATCCATTATCCCCATTGCATATCCATATTTTGCTAGGCGGCTATGTGAATAAGTTACATTCCACACATACTCGAGCAGCTCCTGTTCTAGTCATGGAGGATGTTGCTTCATCCCGAAGCATGGGCTTGCCGAAGCAAGAAGAGATAATATGTAGAGACTGTGTGTTAAATAAAAACAATGGAAGATTCGGCAATGTAATCCATACCGGCACAATGGGAGCTTCTTCGAGGGGATTGAAGTTTTTCATCAACTTCAGAACACGCATAGGGAAGCCATCGACATACCATAGCCCTCTTTGCCACAGCCGATAATGATCCTCCTCCATACAACATTGAAGAAAAATATGTTTGGCGTCGTAATCGGCAAACTTCACGCTTCCTTTGAGCTTTGATGTAGTAATGAACTGCGGTTGTACATTTGCTCGAGGTCTGCCATGGGAGAATTTCCCTACGAGCGTGTATACGAAAGGTTCCAGGAACCTATGCATTTGCTCGATTGAGAAGATGATAGCGGGACTCCTGTTCTTGGTTTCGTTAGTTCGTGGGTGATGCGCGATCCCTCTTGTAATCGAGGCAAAGAATTTATTATTTAATAATAAATCCTTTTGCTCCATTTTGAGCTTAATGGGAGTTTGATTTGATCAAAAATGGAGATTTTCTCTCTAGAAAACGGGATTTTCTCTCTCTAGATTTGAGAGCATTTTTTGAAAAATAAAACCATTTTTCTTCTTTTTCTTTTTACTTCTTACTTCTTCTTCTTCTTCTTCGTTTTCTTCTTCTTCTTCTTTTTCTTCGTCTTCTTCTTCTTCTTCTTCATCTTTTTTGGAAAGTTTGTTTTATTAAAATTAACCCTCTCTTTTGGCGGAGGAATACCATTTTTACAAACTACTTACTTGCTATCTTTTTCCCTTTACACCCTTTAAAAAAAAAACCTTTTCTATACCCCTATCAAGTATGATCTACCTGGTAATTATACATGGAATGGATGTTACATTCTAACATATTCATGATTCGAAGAACTTTATAAACTGCGTTCTAATGTATGTTTTCAGCTAATTATGTGTTGTTTGACCTTTTATGTATATCCTTTATATCTTTAATGTCATTCTTTCACTTCTTTGCCGCTTCATCTACTTCCCCCAATCCTCTTTAACATTGTGTTTTTGGCCTCTTTATCCTTCTGTTTTTGGTATCTTTGAAGCTTCCAATCCGTCGCTTATCTTCTGATCTATTCAAGACACATCAGCTTGTGTTTTGTATACTATTCCTATCCTTTTTTTTTTCCTTTCCCACCCCTTAATACATTGATTACAAGTAAGGCTGTCAAGGAAAAGAGAAAGGGAAAAAATCAGTGTTGCATTGGACAGCATCTCCCATCCAGCTTTAAATTCCTCATTAGCTTCCTTCATTAGCTTTATCTGCATCTTCTTCCAAATATGAAATTTCTGTTGCTGCATCTTATATACTTTCCTACCCTTTTCCCATTACATCACCCATTAACACATTATAATACATTACAAAAATGAACAAAAGCAGAGCTAAGACAAAAACTTCATCTTTCATTTCATCATTTCCTCATTCCCAATCTGCTGTAATGTTCTTTACAGCATTCTAATCTTTTGTCGGTAGTCTCCACAGTGTACCAATGTTTGTTACCTGCAAAAAAAAAACCAGAAGGCTTTCCATCTATACATTTAATATACCTGCTGGCCCTTTTTTTTTTTGGCAAATTCCAGCCTTTCTTTCTCTCTCTCGCTAACTTCTGCACTCTTATCATATTTATAAAACCTATGGGGTATCGAAAACCAGCCCCATCATGTTTGTAACATCCTGATCCCATGCCGGTTGTCTTTACAGTGTGACAATATCAGATTCCTACAGGAGAAAGAAAAAACACACCAAGACATTCCATTTATACATTTAAACATACCTGCTGCCCCTATTTAGTTTCTACACACCAAAGCCTATGAATTCAGCAGTACACTTTTAGCTTCCCCGCCACAGCTTATAGCATGCCTTCCCTGTTTTATTAACCAACAAAAACAAAAGCAAAAACAGCATAAATAAGAAAATTTAGTCACCCCTCAGGACCGGGGTGACTCCATACCTGAACTTCCTCTTAAGAAGCCATCTTGCTCTGAATCCTTCCACAAGCTTATTTATCTCCTACTTCTAGGATTCTTTAATTCTTCTAATATAAGGCAATTCCTTACTATCCAAAATTAAAATGCCTCTGTATTTTTCTGGTAAACTTCCTTCACAATAATTTTGATCACCCTTAATTCTTCCTTCGCTGACAAGCCTATCTGCTAAGGCGATTGCTTCTCTAAATATATGTTTTATGGAGAAATTTAATCGGATAATTATTTGCAATATTTCTTGTATTTCATCTTCATATCTCCACATTACAGACTTTTTATTAATTAAATCAACCACTATCTTAGAATCTGATTGAATATCAATTCGGTTTAGTTTATTTTTTATACATATTTTTAGTCCATCTCTAAGTGCTAAGATTTCTGCATGAAGTGCAGATGAAGCTTGATATTTTCTTGTATACGCTAGAACCAAGTTCCCTTCAAAGTTTCTTATAGCTCCACCTCCTCCCGCTGCCCCTATATCTCTATCAAAACTACCATCAGTATTTAACGCTTGTCTTTCTTTTGGAGGCTTTTCCTATGTAATTCCTAATATCTTAAAATTAGTTTGTTTTACCTTTAAATTCCAAAAATTTAATATATCTTTTTCTAGCTTCATTCCAGTTAACTTGAGAGGATTTGATTCTGAAATTTAATATATTTTCTATTATAATTTTTTGTCCCTCAAACCTACTTTTGTTCCTGGCCTTCCAAATACACCACAATGCAATTAGTGGAACGTTGTTTTTGATCCACTTTTTGGCTGGATTTGAGGCATGTATATTTATCCATTTTAAAAGTCTCTCTTTCAAGGTGAGATGTTCATATTTTATTTGTATTTCTAATCCCAATCTTTTCCATATTTCTACTACAACCCTTCCTTTTGATAGCAGGTGATCCAAAGATTCAATCTCATTTTCACAACAGTCACATCTGGATACTAACTTAATTCCTTTCTTTTTTAAATTCGTATCTATTGGCAGTATGTTTGATAACACTTTCCACATAAAAGTTTTAATTTTTTGTGGGTTATCATTATCCCAAGCCCATTTAAATAATATTTGTACTTCTCTTTTCTCTCTTATTACATTTTTAACTGATTTAAGAGTAAATGCTCCTTCCGGATTCAGCATCCAGCTCCATCCTTTACGAGTGAGTTTAGAATATTCTTCGACTAAATTCCTTTGTTTAAGCATTTGTACCCATATTTGTGATTTTCTACTTTTATTTTTTTCTCTATTCGTGTCATCATTTATACAGTATTTAGCTCGCATAAATTCCGACCATAAGCTATTATTTTATTTTAGTCTCCACCATCTTTTACTTGCCCAAGCTTCAGCCAATTCATTGAGATTAGATAATCCCAATCTAGCTTCTTGCAGTGGAAAGCATAAATCTTTCCACTTTTTCCAGTGTATTTTATATTTACCTTCTTTTTTGCCCCATAAGAAATTAGCTAAACTCTTTTTCTATTTTTTTAATAAACATTTTGGGGGGTTGTATAATCATTAAGTTATGCATTATCAAGCTTTGTAGTACATGAGCTATCAATGTTATCCTCCCCCCCCCCCCCCCCTTCCCCCCATGCTCAGTAGTTCCTCCTTCCACCCCGAAATTTTCTTTTTTAATTTTGCTATTAAAAAATCTAAGTATTCCATTATTAATCTATTTTCCAAAAACCCCGTTTGTTCTTTAGAGATAATTTTAGGTAAGACATTTGCCAATCTATTTTGCAATGTTTTAGCAAGTATTTTATAGATCGAATTGCAAAGACTAATTGGTCTAAAGTCTTCACCTCTCTGAGGATTTTCTATTTTTGGGATAAGGACTATGAAGAAACTACCCCAATTTTTTCCTATTTCATTCCCGCAAAATATAAAATGAATGGCTTTAATTAAATCTTCTTTTATTATTTCCCAACATTCCTGGAAAAAGCAATTATTCCATCCGTCTGGACCTACTGTGCTGTCCTTGTTCATACTAAATATTGCAATTTTAACTTCTTCTTCTTCAGGGAATTTAGATAGCATTTTATTATCTTCTAATGATATTTTATTTTCTATGCTTTGTAAGAGAGTATTACCATTGTAACTACTTTCCCCACATAAGTGTTTTTCAAAAAGATTTTCAAAGTATTTTTGAATATCTGTTTCTTGTACCACCCATTCTTCTTTGTCATTTTTTATGCCTTTTATTTTATGTTTTTGATTCTTCACTTTAGTTACTCTTTGAAAAAAATTTATATTTTTATCACCTTCTTTTAACCATTTTATTTTTGCTTTTTGTTTCCAATATACTTCTTCCATTAACAGTTTTAATTTTAATTCAGCCTGTGCTCTACTTAATGCTATTCTATTCTCCATATTTTGATCTGTTTCAAATTCTAACTCTCTTTTAGTAACTAACTCTTCAGCTTCTTTTATGTTTTTATTTATATCGCCAAAAGATTCTTTATTCCATTTTCTTAATTCAGATTTTAATCTTTTCAACTTAATGTTTAAAGATTGTACCGGATTGCCTATAGTCTCTTTATTCCAAGATCCTTTAACTATGTTTAAGAAATTGTGATGTAAACACCAGGTGTTCTGAAATTTGAAAGGACCCCCTGTGTATGATATATTTTTAATCGTGATTAAAAGGGGGCTGTGATCCGAGCATGTTTTATTTAGGTGTTTAACCTGGGTCAAGCCAGCATGCTCTAGCCACTTAAAATTAAATAAGACTCATCTAATCTTGCCCATATTGTACCTTTATTTTTCCAATTGTTACACCATGTAAATCTTGATCCTAAAAAATTAGCTTCAATTAAATTTGATCTATCTATAATTTCATTAAATTGAGAGGCGGCTCTCAAATTAGGAGGTCTTCCTCCTTTCTTTTCTTTGGAATTCCTTACTATATTAAAGTCTCCTCCTATAATCCATGGCTTGTTTTCTATCGCAATTCTATCCATTTCTTCCCATAATTCCTTTCTTTTATTCTTATTATATTTGGCATAAACTACTGATATTATTTTTTTTTCTTCTTGACTTAAGCTAAAATTTATTAGTTGCTCTGTTTCTTTTAAGATTTTTATATTTAAGTTACTTTTCCACATTATCCAGATTTTACCATTATCATTAGAATATCCATGCTCAAAGCCAAAAATTTTTATATATTCACTTAACTGCTCTCTATCTACCATCGGCTCGGATAGCGCGATTAGAGAAATTTTATGCATATATATCAATTTTTTAATTCTATTTTTTGAGGGGAGATTTGCAACTCCCCTTATATTCCAATAAATGAAATTATACATTGTTTGCGGATTTAGCTTGTGCTCTAGTGGTGCATTTAGATTCATAATTCTTGTTTAAATATTTCTTCATGTTTCTTGGTTTTTTTAACGAGCTTAAATCACCTCCCCTCTCACCTTTCCATTCTCTTCCCAATTGGATACCAATGATTTTTATTTCCTCAATAGCCCATTCTCTATTTCCCATTTTATGCTTAAATTTTTCTATATTAATGTCATCTTTAGTGAGCTTAATTTTCTGCTCATTTTCTTCTTCTTTAGATGTGAGAAATGAAGAGCTTCTCACTTCCATTTCTTCTTCAGAAAATTCTTCTATAGTTACTGCCCATTGTGTGTTTTTATTCTTTTTATTTTTACTTTGTAACCTAGTCCTTCTATTTAAATCTGCAATTTTTTTAAACATTTCCCTTCTTTTTATTTCCTCTCTATTCTTTGCTACTTCCTCTACCTCCTCATGCACATTTTTATATTCTATTAGCTTTAAGTTTCCTGCCTCAACTGCCTCAGATATCTGAAACTCTGTTAGAGATTTAGTTTTAGATGGTAGCATATATTGAGGCTTTCTTTAATATTGAACTATCTCCCTCCCCCTTCTTGCCTCCATTTTTTTCTCATCCATTCTTTGTTTACCTTCTATTTTCCTCTTGTTCACTATGCAATTCTTTATATCATGCCCCATTTTCTTATAACAAGAGCAATATGCTGGAAGGTGTTCTGGAATTACTTGCTGCCAAAATCATCATCATCATCATCTTCTTCTTCTTCATTTTTAAAAGTTGTTTTATTATTATTAAGGCCCTCTCTTTTGGCGGAGGAATACCATTTTTACAAACTAAAGCTATCCTTATCCCTTTTACACCCATTTCAAAAAAAAACAAGTTAAAATTCTATTGTTGCATTGGATTGCAATAGCTGGAATTTTGAGAAAATAGAGATATTTAAGCATGTATTTCAGGGCCGCTATCCTTCTTAGCCGGGACTTTAGGAGCTTCATGTCTTTTTCTATCCTCTAGCCTTTTCATATTCCTTTACTTGCTAGCTTTCGGAGTGGGTTCCTTAGATGCCTAAAACAACTAGACTCTTGACAGACCACCGGGGAAGGCATAATATACAGACTCTCACTTGACCGCAAACTATATTTACAGCCTTGAATTTTACATCAATATAACATAAGAGTAAGCAGAAATAAAGGCATCTATATTCTTCATCAATCCAGCCAATAGCGAGCTTTATAGTCTTCGTTATAGGTGATTCCCGTCAGCTAACTTCAAGTCTGAAAAAGCATTTGATAGATTGTACTAAAATGTATGTATCTTACCTTGGGTTCTCTTGAAAGACTTCCAGGACGTTTCTGGACCATGTACCTGGTAAGATAGACAAGTAGAAGCACAACAAAGCAAATATACAGATTTCGTGTCCTCGCTTTATGTTTTACCGTAACTTCCTTCAGTTTATAAACACGCAAATATCTATAAACACAGCACAGCAAATATCTATAAACACAAGTAGAAGCACAACACAGCAAGCTAAACATGTTGAGCTGGAGATTAGGGGGTTGGCTTTGGTCAGTTTATACATACTTCCTTCAGGACCAGGAAGATTTGTAAGCTTTTCATGACCTTGATAATGATTTCCAGCCATAATACTAACCAGCCCACTCATTCTCTCCATGTTTAATTGAAACATTCATCATTAGAGGAATGAATTTTTATTATTCTAATGTATGGGAGTTCTTCCTTATCCATTTTTGTAATGCCTTTAAATTTATCTGGGAGTGGCACTAGATCATATTTCTGAAAATTTTTATTTCTTCCTTCTTTAGCTAACTTGTCTGCCAATGAATTAGCTTCCCTATAAATATGTATAATCGATGCATTCAAAGCTTTTACTAGTTTATTAATATCTTCTAACTCTTCTTCATATTTCCACATGCTATTTTTTTTATTCACTAGATCAACCAAGATTTTAGAACCTATCTGTATATCTAGATTTGATAGATTTTCAGATTTACACACCCGTAAACCTTCTCTTAATGCTAAGATTTCAGCATGTATTGTAGATGAGGCTTTAATGGCTCCCGAATAAGCAAGTATAAGAAGACCTTTATTGTCTCTTACAGCCCCCCCCCCCCCCCCCCCCCCCCCCCCACCTCCTACTAAACCTATGTTCCTATCAAAGCTACCGTCAGTGTTTAAGGCTAATCTGCCTTTAGCTGGGTTTTCCCACTTAACTACTATGGCCTTATATGGAGGGGATTTTGCAACTGTGAGATTCCAGAAGTTAAGAGAGTCTATGTCTAGGTAAGAGTTCCTGGCTGTTATCGGATTAGCTTTCGAGGTGATTATTATTTCTCTCTTAATGGCCTTCCATATATCTTCAACTACCATAGTGCGACCTTCATATCTACTACTATTCTAGGCTTTCCATATACACCAGATGGTAATATGAGGGATATTATTTTTAAGCCAAGTGTGAAGACTATGCTGTGTGTGAGCCAAGCTCCACTTAAGGAGTCTATTTCTAAGAGAAGAACATTTATGTTTAATACCCATTTCAGTTTCTAATCTTTTCCATATTGCCGATGCAATATATCCTTGTGAGAACAAGTGATCTAATGGTTCTGTGGCATGGAAACAGCATTCGCACCTAGAGGGTAGTTGTATTCCTTTCATTTTTATGTTTTCATCTATCGGAACAATATTTGAGAGCACTTTCCATGTATTAGTTTTAACTTTTTGGCTATTATCATTATTCCAGACCCATTTAAATAAAGGTTGCACACCCTTCATGTTTCTCACTATTTCTTTAATGGATTTGAGAGAGAAAGAGCCATCTACACTCAAAATCCATTTCTAGCCTTTTTTGGAGAGTTTGGCATATTTGTCTACTAGCTCTCTTTGATTGAGCATTTGTAGCCAAACTTGTGAGGCTTTGTTCTTTCTTCTATCTTTGTTTGTGTCTCCCTCTATGCAATATTTAGATCTCATAAACTCAGCCCAGATGCTGCTATTTTCCTTGAGTCTCCACCATCTTTTACATGCCCAGGATTTGGCAAGATCATTTAACTCAACAAAACCCAGCCCTGCTTCTTGTTTAGGGTAGCATAGATCTTTCCACTTTTTCCAGTGAAGCTTTCTTTTGCCATTGCTAGCTCCCCACAGGAAATGGGCCAATTCTTTCTCAATACTTTTTTTAACTGCGACTGGGAGATAAGTAACCATTAGATTTTGCATGGTTACACTTTGAAGCACATGGGTAATTAAGGTAATCCTACCGCTCATGTTTAGTGAGTCTACTTTCCTACCTGCAATTTTATTTTTGATTTTAACATGTAAGAATTCTAAATATTCTGATTTTAATTTTCCTTCATAAAGCGGGCAGCCAAGATATTGCATGGCGCCTTTTTTATGAGAAAAGCCTGTTATCCTGTTAATTCTGTGATTTAAGCTTGATGGGGCATTCTTAGCAGTCATGGATTGACATTTTTTATTATTTATTTTCTGCCATGTTTCATCTTCTAATGTTTTAATAAGTCCATCAGATTATGTAGGGACTTGGCACTACCATTTGTGAAGATTTTCACATCATCCGCATACGCCAGACATCCCACTGAAGGGGTATCTTTCGGCTGTCTAAAATGTCCTATTATGTTGGAGTGCATCTTGATTTTAATGTTAATGATTAATAGTTCTATGTAAATGTTAAAGAGAGAGGGGGAGAGGGGATCTCCCTGTCTTAAGCCTCTAAGTGGCCTGATTTCTTTCCCTATATCTCCATTGACAAGAACTTTGATCCATGAACTTGATATACATCTATATATCAAATGAATCCAGGTTTCTGAGAAGCCCATCTTTCTCATGATAAAGCATAAGATATTCTATTCTACTTTATCAAAGGGTTTAGATAGGTCTAGTTTTATCAAGACATTATGCCCTCTAGTTTTAGTACCTATTTCTTTAATCATTTCTTTAGCTAGACAGATATTTTCTATTATTAGCCTATTTTTCATGAATCCTGACTATTCTTTAGATATGATTTTTGGTAGGATTCCAGCTAATCTACTTTGGAGCAGCTTAGCCAAATTTTTGTAGATGGAGTTGCACAGGCTAATAAGTCTAAAATCCTCTGCCATTTGAGGATTTTCGGTTTTGGGAATGAGAGCGATGTATGTGCTGCTCCATCTCTTACCTATCTCAGCTCCACAAAAAATCCAGATTATAACATTTAAGAGCTCATTTTTTATAATAGGCCAACATTTTTGGTAAAATTCATTATTCCACCCATCCGGGCCCAGAGCGCTATTTTTGCTGCGACTGAAGACCGTAGTTTTTAGTTCATCTTCATTCGGAAATCTTATGAGTATATCATTCTCTTCACTAGTGATTTTTTGTTCAATGTTATGTAGAAGATGGTTTTAACTCAGGATTATATCTCCTCTAAATAATCTTTCAAAATGATTATCAAAGTGATTTTTAATATCTGTATCTCTGTCTGACCATTTATTTAGATTGTTTTTTATGTCTTTTATTCTATGTTTTTGTATTTTAAGTTTGGCTGATTTTTGAAAGAACTTTGTATTTTTGTCTCCTTCTTTCAGCCATTTTATTTTGGTTTTTTGTTTCCAAAAGACTTTCTCCATGAGAAGCTTTAGTTTTAATTCAGCTTGTGCTCTATTTAACTCCTTTCTACTGTCTTTGTTTTGAAGTAAATAATCATCTAGTTCCCTTTTTTCAACTTCCAGTTCTGCTGCAATGATGTTATTGTTAATATTGCCAAAGATATCTTTATTCCATGTCCTTAAATGTTTTTTTAATCTATTTAGCTTCATATTCCAGATTTGACCTGGATTACCTGAAGCTTACTTTGACCATGAATTTTTAACCATATTAATAAATGTGTGATGCAAGCACCATGCATTCTGGAATTTAAAAGAGTTATTTATGGATCTAGACTTTTCTACCGATATAATAAGTGGATTGTGATCTGAACATGATCTATTTAAATGTCTCACTGACGTGGATCCATATGACTCTTACCATTTTAAATTATATAATACTCTGTCTAATCTTATCCATATGGTCCCTTTATCTTTCTGATTATTGCACCAGGTGTAACGAGAGCCTAGGAAGCTTGCCTCCATTAGACTGGCCTCTGATATAGTCTTATTAAAATGAGAGATAGCTTTTTTATTAGGGGGATTTCCCCCTGTTTTCTCACAAACTTTTCTTATTATGTTAAAGTCATCTCCTATTATCCACGGTATGTTTAGATTGGCTATTTTTAATATGTCGTCCCATAGGGCCCTTCTACCTTCTTTAGTGTATTTAGCATAGACTGCCGAAATTATTTCATCCCGGGCAGGATCTAAGCTAAAGTTGATCATTTGATCTGTGTCTTCTAAAATGTTTATGTTAAATATGTTTTTCCAAAATAACCAAATTTTGTTATTTTTGTTGGAGAATGCCTCATCAAATCCTAAGATATTTTTATAGTGTTCTAACTAGTCCTTGCTTATTATGGGTTCAGCTAATATTATAAGTGGAGTTTTATGGATTTGTATTAATTTTTTAATTCTTTTTATAGTAGGGGCGTTTCCGATGCCCCTTGCATTCCAGAAAAGAAATCTAAACATTGGAGTTAGACTCAGCCCTAGCTCTAGTGGTGCACTTTGAATCATAAGATTTATTTATGTATTTTTTCATGTTTCTAGTTCTTTTTATAGTACTCATATCTTCTATTTTCTCCTCTCTCCACTTCATACCTAGCTGAACGGCCATGACTTTTATTTCCTCCATGGCCCATTCTCTATTTCCCATGTTATTATAGGATCTTCCTATGTCTATATCATCTTTAGAGATTTTAAAAGGCTTTGGTTCTTCCTCTTTTTTGTCTAGATTTATCCCACTTCTAACCTCTAGTTCATCTTCCGAGCTATTAACTATTTCCATTGCCCAGCTCTTCCTCACAACTCTCTTTTTTTCAAATCTTCCTCTCCTAATTCTTTTATTGATTTCTGCAATTTTTTGCATAAGTTCATGATTTTTATTGTATTCCAATCTATCTCCTCTCTCTCTCTTTTTCTTTAGGAGGCTCATATTCTACTATTTCTAAGCCAGTTTCTGCTACCCCTAGGTTATGTTCTAGTGTTTGGGGGGGCTTTATTCTGTATTCCTCATTTCCCCTCCTTGTTGCTGTTCTAGAACCGAGCCATTGTTTGTCTTCTAAGTGCTTTTTTTAACTAAACATTGATCACAACTATGGCCGAGTTTACTGCAATAAGAACAATAATATGGCAGGTTTTTGGGAGTTATTTCTTGCCAGTAACCTTCTCCCTCGTTGGTTCCAATCCATATGCGGTGTGGGATAGGTTGCAGTAAGTTAACTTCTATGCATACTAGAGCAACACTCGGGCGAGACAATGTGGTAGTAGCACCTTCGAGAAGGAGAGGGGTGCCCACTGCATATGCAATATGGTAGAGAGAGAATTTATCAAAGAGATGTATGGGCAGCATAGGGAGAAGAAACCAAACCGGTGTTAATGGCGATTCTTGCTTGGTGGAGAAGGATGGCGTCAACCTGAAAGCTCGCATGGGGTAGCCCATAATGTACCATATACCTTTCAACTAGACCCTATGGAAATCTTCCTCACTGGATAGTTGTAGAAGAATGTGCTTGGCGTCGAGAACGCCTATTTTTGTTGGACCTTTAAGCTTTAATGAAGCATAGAAAGCTCGAATATCTTCAACGCGCGGACGGCCATGTGAAAATTTGCCCACCAGTGTGAATTTGTGGGCTTCCGAGAGCATAGCAATATATGTCGAGGAGAACTTTATCGAGGGTTCTCCATTTTTTTTCCCGTGAATATCCGAAGCTTGCGAATAGTGATGTGCGGTCTTTTTGAATTGTTGGGAAAACAACTTCTTATCCATCAATAATCTAAATGCTCCATTTGATGCTTGAAATTGCCTTGTTCTTCACTGATTTTTGCTGTTTCTCTCTCTAAAAATCGTGTTTCTCTCTCTAGAACTTGAGAGCGAAAATTTTATTAAAAAACATCAAATGAAAGTTTTTTTTTACTTCTCTTCTTCTTCTTCTTCTTTTTTAAGTTTGTTTTATTAAAATTAACCCTCTCTTTTGGCGAAGGAATACCTTTTTTACAACCTACTTACTTACTACCCAAAACCCCTTACACCCATCTAACTGCCTATATACCTCTATCTAATAAACATGTATTGCAATTTAGAAATTCACATTATTTTGTGAATTTATTTATCTATAAGTTGTATTTCTGTTGATGCTACGATTTCATGTATATCTCTTTGTGTTGCTCCTGTTAGCCTTTTTTATATCTTTTGGTAGTCATTTGTGTTCACCTCTCCCCTATTTAAGTATCTCGAGTTTTATTTTCTGCCCACTTGATGAGTATTTGTGACTTCTTTTGGAGCTTTATGCCTCATGATGAATGTCCTCCCTTCCATGTCATCTTGGAAAGATAGCTTCCTCCACAATATTACTACATCTTCTTTTCTTTAACTTTCCCCCAATGTTCCTTCCTTTAGTATGTGTTTCTATTGCTCCACTTTGCTCTGATCTTTATATCTTGTTCCAGCTTTGATGTCCACAATAGACATGGCCATCTAATACTAGACACTATGTTACATGATTATTGAAATATATATAACACAGACTCTCAAATTTTACCTACGTCAATACACACATAACAAGACTTCCTTAACTATAACACAGACCACCAAGTAACACACACTCTAGACCCTAAAAAAATAAAATCCACAGCCACAAAGCTACATTTCTGCTTGCTTGAACCTTGTTGATTCTGCCTGCAAAAAAAACTTATAAAAAACTGCATTCATATATATTCTATTACTGCTCAGTGCCCCTTCTTCTTACTCTTTTAATGCTGAGCTGATCACACTCTAATCTTAATAGTACACCTGTTAGAACTGTTAGAGAAATGGAGAGAAAAACAGAAAGAAAACCAGAAAAAATAGAAAAAACCAGAAAATATAGAAAATACCAGAAACAGCCATAATTTTGCCGAGAATTCATACCTTATATATTCTGATCTTTTTTTTTGAAACACCCCACAGGACTGAGGCAAAACAGATTACGCCATGAACATGCATATGAAATATTAAAAAATTCCAGAGATCTTATTCTTTAATTTTCCTTATATATGGAAATTCCTCACTATCTAACTTTATTATTCCTCTATATATTTGTGGTATATTATCTTCATTGTAGTTTTGATGTCCTTTGTTTTTACCTTCTTTTGAACGATTATCTGCTAACGCATTAGTTTCCCTGTAAATATGTCTAACAGTAAAGTCCAGTTTATTTATATCTTATTCTTTAATTTTCCTTATATATGGGAATTCCTCACTATCTAACTTTATTATTCCTCTATATATTTGCGGTATATACATATTCATTGTAGTTTTGATGTCCTTTGTTTTTACCTTCTTTTGAAAGTTTATCCGCTAACGCATTAGTTTCCCTGTAGATATGTCTAACAATAAAGTCTAGTTTAATTAGATTCACTACAATTATTGAGTCTAATTGAACATCTATCTTTTTTATACCTTTCTCTATAAATATTCTTAATCCTTCTCTTAGCGCAAGAATCTCTGCCTGCAAAGCCGAAGATGCTTGGAATTTCCTTGTGAAAGCTAATATTAGCCCTCCTTCCGAGTTTCTTATTGCCCCGCCCCCTCCTGCAATTCCCATATTTCTATTAAAGCTACCATCCATATTTAAAATCAGTCTTTCTTTAGAAGGTTTTTCCCATATTGTTTTTATTATTTTAAACCATTTTTTATGTAGAGTTTTTAAATTCCAAAATTTTATTGTGTAATTATCTAAACTTTTATCTATTATTTTTATCGAAGCTAATTCAGAAATTCTACTGGTTTCCTCTTTAATATCTTTCCATATGTTTTCAATTGACATATCTTGCCCCTCAAATCTACTTTTGTTTCTGGCTTTCCAGATGCACCAGATAGCTATTAACGGAATATTGTATTTAATCCATTTATATGATGAATTTGTAACCTTCAATTTAATCCATTTTTTTAATCTGCATTCTAGAAAAAGATTTTCATATTTTAATAGGAATTCAGTTCCTAGTCTATGCCAAATTTTTGCTGCTACCTTGCCATATGAGAAGAGGTGATCCAAAGTTTCCATTTCTTCTCTGCAACAATCACATCTAGATGCTAATCGAATTCCTTTCTTTTTTAAATTATTGTCTGTTGGTATAATATTCGACAAGACTTTCCACATAAACATTTTAATTTTTTGTGGATTGTCATTATTCCATATCCATTTAAACAAAATTTTTTCATCATGTTTTTTTCTAATCACATTTTTGACCGACTTAAGAGAAAATGTTCCTTCTGAGCTTAGATTCCATCTCCATCCTTTTTTGGTTTGCTTTGAATGTTTTTCAACTAAGTCTCTTTGCTTAAGCATCTGTGTCCAGACTTGTGTATTCCACCTTGTCTCTTTTACTTTATTAATATCATTATTTATACAATATTTTGCCCGCATAAATTCTGACCGCAAGCTATCATTTTCCTTCAGCTTCCACCATCTTTTACTTGCTCATGCTTTGGCTAAATCATTTAAATTGATAAAGCCTAAGCCTGCTTCCTGAACCGGGGAACATAAATCCCTCCATTTCTTCCAATGTAATTTATGGTTACCTTCTTTTTTTCCCCACAAAAAAATTAGCCAATTCCTTTTCAATCCTTTTAATAAACTTATCTGGTGGCAGAACTATCATAATATTATGCATTAAAGAACTTTCTAAAACATGCTTTATTGAAGTTATTCTCCCCCCCCCCCCCCCCATATTTTGATATTCTTCCTTCCAGCCAGATATTTTCTTTTTTAATTTATTTATCAAAAATTCAAAGTATTCAGTTTTTAGTCTACCTTCGTAGATTGGACAGCCCAATTAAATAATTTCTCCTTTTTTGTGCGAGAAACCTGTTATATTTTTAATTTTATGAATTAACACAATGGAAGATTTGAAAGAAATATATTGACGTTTATTTTTATTTAATTTCTGTCCTGTTTCTTTTTCCATGCATTTTAATAAATCCATCAGATTATTTAGAGATTTACTACCTCCATTGGTGAATATCATTACATAATCCGCATATGCTAAACAACACACCATAGGAGTGTTATTAGGCTGTCTAAAAGTACCTATTTTACCCTTGAGCATTTTATCTTTGAGATTTACTAATAATAATTTCAGATAAATGTTAAATAATGAGGGAGAAAGTGGATCTCCTTGTCTAAGACCTCTAACCGGTTTCATTTCTTCTCCTAGTTTACCATTAATAATGACTCTCACCCATGTGTTAGATAAACATCTATATATTAAATCTATCCAGGTTTCAGAGAAACCCATCTTGGGCATGATAAAACAAAGGATATTCCATTCCACCCTGTCAAATGCCTTTGATAAATCTAATTTTATAATTACATTATTTCCTCTTGTTTTAGTACCTATTTCTTTTCTCAATTCTTTTGCCAAACATACATTTTCCATTATCAATCTATTTTGCATAAAACTTGTTTGCTCTTTTGAGATAATTTTAGTAAGACAATTAGCTAATCTACTTTGTAATATTTTAGCTAGTATTTTATATATTGAGTTACAGAGACTAATTGTTCTAAAATCCTCCCCTTTTTGTGGATTTTCTATTTTTGGAATGAGAACTATATGAAAGCTTCCCCAATTTTTTCCTATTTCGGCCCCACAAAAGATACTGATCATAGCTTTTATTAAATCTTCTTTTATTATATGCCAGCATTTTTGATAAAAATAGTTATTCCATCCATCCGGGCCAGCTGCATTATCCTTATTCATGCTAAACACTGCTGTTTTAATTTCTTCTTCTTCAAGAAATTTTATTAACATATTATTATCCTCTGAATTAATTTTCTTATCTAGGTTTTGTATAAGTGTATTTCCTATAAGGTTACTTTTACCGCATAATTGCTTTTCAAATAGCTTAGTAAAATAATGTTGTATCTCTATCTCTTTATCCACCCATACATTTTCATCATTTTTTATGCCCATGATTCTATGTTTCTGATTTTTAACTTTAGCTAATCTCTGAAAAAATTTAGTATTTTTATCTCCTTCTTTAAGCCATTTTAATTTTGCTTTTTGTTTCCCAAAAACTTCTTCCATTAACAATTTTAGTTTTAATTCAGCTTGTGCCTTATTTAATTCACTTCTTTCATTTGCACTTTGATTATTTTCATACTGTAGCTCCTTTTCTAAAACTAAATCCTCTGCCTGTTTTATGTTTTTATTTATATTCCCAAATTCTTCTTTATTCCATTTTTTTAACACTTCTTTTAATCTTTTTAGTTTATTATTTATAACTTGAACAGGATTTCCAGAAAATTCTATTTTCCATAATTCCTTTACAATATTTAAAAAATTATGATGCAAGCACCAAGCATTTTGAAATCTAAAGGAACTATTTGATAAAGCAATATTTTTAATTGTGATCAATAAAGGACTATGATCAGAACATGTCCTATTGAGATGTTTAACTTTAATCGAACCAAATTATTCTAACCATTTAAAGTTATATAGCACTCTGTCTAGTCTAGCCCATATAGTACCCTTGTTTTTCCGATTATTACACCAAGTAAATTGAGAGCCTAAAAAGTTAGCCTCCATTAAGTTAGCTTTATTTATAATTTCATTAAACTAAGAGACAGCACTCTTGTTTGGAGGTCTGCCTCCCTTTTTTTGTTTAAAGCTTCTAATTATATTAAAATCTCCACCAATAATCCATGGTTTATTTTCTTTGCCATCCTCTACATTTCTTCCCATAATTCTTTCCTCTCTTCTCTTTTATTTTTAGCATAGATTACTGTAATTATTTTATTCACCTCTTGGTTTAGACAGAAATTTATATATTGCTCAGTTTGCTTTAAGATTTTTATGTTTAATGAATTTTTCCATAAAACCCAAATTTTACCATTTTTATTTACAAAATCATTCTCAAATCCTAAGATTTTTTTATATTCTTCTAGTTGATCTTCACCAATCATTGGTTCCGCTAACATAATGAGATTTATTTTATGTGTGTATATCAATTTTTTTATTCTATTTCTTGAGAGAAGATTTGCAACTCCCATGATATTCCAGTAAATACAATTAAACATTGTTTGCCGATTTAGCTTGTGCTCTAGTTACACATTTTGTGTCATATATTTTGTTTAGATATTTTTTCATGTTTCTAGGTTTTTTTAATGAACTTAAATCTCTACCTTTCTCTCATTTCCAATCCCTACCCAATTGAATTGACATTATTTTAATTTCTTCAATTGCCCATTCTTTGTTTCCCATATTCTGCCTAAATTTTTCTATGTTTATATCATCCTTAGTGAATTTTAAATTCTTCTCATTTTCATCTTCATTCGTATATAGAGAAGTTGAGCTTCTTACCTCCATTTCTTCCTTCGAGAAATTTTCTATACCTGCTGCCCAAGCCTTGTTTTTTTGTTGTTTGTTTTTTATTTGCATTATTGTTCTCCTATTCAAAGCTGCTATTTTTTAAAACAATTATGATCTATTAACTTCCATTATATTCTGCTCTTCCTCATTGTTTTTCTTGTATTCAATAAGTTTATTTTCATCTTGTTCATTATTCTGTGTTATGAGGAGCTCAATATTCTGTTCTTCTAGCGTAGGTTTTTTTTGATATCTTACTACCTCTTTTCCTTTCCCAACCTCCACCCTTCTTTCCTCAACCTTCTGGTCATAATCTGCCCTTCTCTTATTCACAATGCATCTCTCAATATCATGTCCCATTTTCTTACGACATTTGCAATATGCTGGAAGGTTCTCTGGGACTACCTGCTGCCAGAAACCTTCTCCATCAGGGAGACTTATCCATATTCGGCTAGGTAATGGTTTCTGGAGGTCCACTACAACACAAATATGGGCAACACTGGGTCTTGAAAGTGTGGCAGTAGCACCATCGAGAAGAAGAGGAGAACCCAGAGAGTATGCAATATGATATAGAGCAAATTTATCAATAAAATGAATTGGTAACATAGGTAGTAGAAGTCATACCGGAGCTAAAGAGGATTCCTCCTTAGTGGAGAAGTTAGGCGACCACTTGAACATCCTCATGGGATATCCCATGATGTACCAAGCACCTTTCAGCCATATGCGATGATAATCTTCTTCACAGAATACTTGAAGTAGAAAGTGTTTATCATCGATGAGGCCAATCTTTATCATCGCTTTCAAATTCAGAGAGTTGAAAAATGCACGCACTTCATCAATTCGTGGTCGACCGTGTGAGAATTTTCCCACCAAGGTATATTTCTGAGGTTTCGTGAGCTTTTGAAGGTCCTCTACCGAGAACAGAATCGAAGGATTCTCAAAATTTTTTGCGTCAAAACCCGAAGGAGATGACACTGTAGGCATGGTCTTTTTAATAATATAGGAGAAGGATTTCTTATTCTCTAAGTAATCCATTCCCTTGAAAATCAGCTTAAAAAACCTTCTTCTTCCTGAAAATTTGCACTTTCTCTCTCTAGAAAGGTTTGTTCCTCTCTTTATAGGTTGAGAGTGTTTTCTTCTTCTTCATCTTCTTCTTCTTCCTCTTCTTCTTCTTCTTCTTCTTCCTCTTCTTCTTCTTCTTCTTCCTCTTCCTCTTCTTCTTTTCTTCCTCTTCTTCCTCTTCTTCTTATTCTTCTTCTTCTTCTTCCTCTTCTTCCACTTCTTCTTCTTCTTCCTCCTCTTCTTCTTCTTCCTCTTCTTCTTCTTCTTCTTCTTCCTCCTCCTCTTCTTCTTCTTCTTCTTCTTCTTCTTCTTCCTCCTCCTCCTCCTCCTCCTCTTCTTCTTCTTCTTCTTCCTCTTCTTCTTCTTCTTCTTCTTCTTCCTCTTCTTCTTCTTCTTCTTCTTCTTCTTCTTCCTCTTCTTCTTCTTCTTCTTCCTCTTCTTCTTCTTCTTCTTCCTCTTCTTCTTCTTCTTTTTCTTCTTCTTCCTCTTCTTCTTCTTCTTCTTCTTCTTCCTCTTCTTCTTCTTCTTCTTTTTCCTCTTCTTCTTCTTCTTCTTCCTCTTCTTCTTTTTTTTTAAAGTTTGTTTTATTAATATTAACCCTCTCTTTTGGCGGAGGAATACCATTTTTACAACCTACTTGCTTGCTACCCAATGCCCTTTACACCCTTCATATCTTATATACCCCTATCGGGTATTATCTAATGAGACATGCATACAGATTAACAAGTAATCATACATTTCACTTGCATCAAAACATTTAGACTGCTTGTGAATATGAATATGCTATGAGTAAAATCTTTGATTTTTGTATATCATTAGTAACTTCAATGTGATCCTTTAATACTTTTTATTGCCTCTTATGTTGTCCCTTATGCTGCCCTTTAAACTTTTCTTTTATTGCGTCTCTTGGAGCCTCCAATAATGTCTCTTTAGCTATCCCTGAGCCTCTTTAACTGTCTTCCTAAACCTCTTAAAGTCCTCCATTTCCTATCTTTCAGCTTCTAATCTGAAACAAACATTCTTTCTCCCCTTGTCCCGATTAACCCTCCCATTAACAAAGAATCTGGAAATAAAATAAACATCAACAACAACCGCTTCTTCTTCCTTCCCGTTCCAGCACCTCGAAGTGGCAAAACCTCCTTTCTTGTCTTTACCACTACCAATATTGAGTTGTCTGCAATATTTCCTGCAAAACAGTAAAAATATACAAAAAAACCCCCCCTCTATACTTGCATTTAATAACCTAACCCTAACTCTTCTGCCCAATCTATATTTGCTACCTCACCCTAACATATATAGTACAGACTTTATATTTACCATCTAAACAAACAGCCCTTATTTTACTTAGATTCTGGAAGCTAAACAGAAAACACCCCTAGGACCCCTTCTCATTTTTAGATCTTTTTAGGACCAATGCTTGCAGCCTTTTCAAGCATCAACTTCACCCCAAGCTTGAATCTTGCCCTATTTCCTTGTTCTTCTTCTTCTTCTTCTTCTTCCTCTTCTTCTTCTTCTTCTTCTTCTTCTTCCTCTTCTTCTTCTTCTTCTTCTTCCTCTTCTTCTTCTTCTTCTTCCTCTTCTTCTTCTTCTTCTTCATCTCTTCTTCTTCTTCTTCTTCCTCTTCTTCTTCTTCTTCTTCTTCCTCTTCTTCTTCTTCTTCTTCTTTCCTCTTCTTCTTATTCCTCTTCTTCTTCTTCTTCTTCTTCTTATTCTTCCTCTTCTTCTTCTTCTTCTTATTCTTCCTCTTCTTCTTCTTCCTCTTCTTCTTCTTCTTCTTCTTCCTCTTCTTCTTCTTCTTCTTCTTCTTCTTCTTCCTCTTCTTCTTCTTCTTCTTCTTCTTCTTCCTCTTCTTCTTCTTCTTCCTCTTCTTCTTCTTTCTTCTTCTTCTTCTTCTTCCTCTTCTTCTTCTTCTTCTTCTTCTTCTTCCTCTTCTTCTTCTTCTTCTTCTTCTTCTTCTTCTTCTCTTCTTCTCTTCTTCTTCTTCTTCTTCCTCTTTTTTTTAAAGGATGTTTATTAATTATAGCCCTCTCTTTTGGCGGAGGAATACCATTTTTACAAACTAGCATCTACCCTTTAATCCCCTTACACCCTTGACTCAATCCTAACTGACTTAACTTAAACAATAAAATTCAAATCTAAAGAAATCTTATATATACGGACACTTAATTAATTGTGTCTTTTTTCGGTTTAGATGTTCATTCTGTATTTTTCTCTTAATAGACATTTTTCCAGCCTTTACTTTGTTCCAGTAGTGCATCCAAGAGGTTTCTTTTGTGTGTTCACTACCATGTAAAAATGTAAGATGGCCTTCACGTGCTCCTCCTTTTGTTTAACTTTAATCTCACTAATATTCCTGCATCAAAAAATACATTCCAGCATAATGTATGTATCCATTTATACCTGGTATTCATTGTTGTATCCCATATCCGCTTTGTCCCCCATATCCGCTTCTTTTTCGCTGCCTCATTGAACCTTAGCAAATCTGGAATTTGCTTCTTTAAACGGAAGCAAGACCTATTCTATACCCCAACTATCTAATGTTCTAGCAACCTAACTAATTAATTAACACATGACCTTGCAACATTGTTCCCATAAGCATAAACAAAACTTTTAAACATACAGTAAACAAAGAAATACAGCAAAATGAGGTTTAGAATGCGTGTGCCAACAACTCATGCCTCCCAATGATTCCTTTGAAGCTTTGAGTGAGCTGCGCTGCTAAGAAAACAAATACATATATACCATATTTCCCAAGAGAACATCATTCTTTACCATTAACCTTTCTTCTTCTATTGTACCTATATAATCTATTACTATTTTAACTACCTCTCACTTTCTATCCTTTCTAACTCTTACATAAGGAATTGCATTCTTGTCTAGTTCCACTAGGCCTTTTATTTTTATCGGCAGAGTAACTTCATCATATTCTGCTTCTCCTTTTTGCGATCCTATCCTGGCAAGATTGTCTGCCGGGATGTTTAGCTCCCTATATATATGTAATATTGATGCATTCAGTTCTTCTATGAAATTCAATATAATTTCTAATTCCTCTTCATATTTCCAAAGAGATATTTTCTTGGTTACTAAATTAACTAATAACAATGAATCTACCTGTATTTGAATATTCTTATAGCCTAATTTTTTGCAAACACTTAAACCTATATTTAATGCCCTAATTTCTGATTGTAGAGCCGAGGCTGCTACACTAACTGTAGTGAAAGCTTTCATAACTGTCCATGTAGAATCTCCTATTAACCCACCTCCCCTTGCTATACCTGTGTCCCTATTAAAGCTTCCATCCGTATTTAGGGAGAGTTTTCCTTCCGGAGGTTTGTGCCAAGAGATACTTTTCGCCCAATATTGTTTACTTATTTTTATATTAAGGATCCATTCCCTTTCCGCTTTCTTTTCTCTGTCTATTTTATTTACAATTACAGGATTAAAATTTGATAAGTTACTTACTTCCTGCCTAATTTCTTGTGATATTTCATTTATGTCCATTTTCTTTCCTTCAAATCTACTCCTATTTCGAGCCTTCCAAAGACACCATATTATTACATGTGGTAAATACATATTAAGCCAAATTCTAGTAGGATTAGTAAAAGTTACTTTCTCCCATTTTTTAATTCGTTCTATTAAACCGTCTTCTCCATTAACGATTTGCTTTGTTTCATCAAATTTCTTCCAGACTTGCATGGCAATTTTACCTATAGAAAATAGGTGATCCATTGATTCTTCTTCCTCAAAGCAGCATTCACATCTAGACACCATTTTAATGCCCTTTCTTTGAACATTGGTATCCACGGGTATAGTATTTGCTATTACTTTCCATGCTAGCGAGCACATTTTCTGTGGGATTCCTGCCTTCCAGACCCATTTAGATACAGATTGAACGGGCTTTTTTTTCCTAATCAATTCCTTTCCCGATTTAAGTGTAAAATTACCTTGTGGTGTTAGGATCCATTTCCAGCCACTCTTTTTTAGTATTGAATGAGATTCTATTTTTTCCTTCTGTTTTTCCAAAGCTTTCCAATTATTGAAACTTTCTTAAGATGCTTTTCTAAATATCTTGCCCTCATATATTTTGCCCAAAGACTATCATTTTCCTTCAACCTCCACCATCCTTTACAGTTGTGGTGGCCATATCTTGTAGAGAGATTATTCCTAGACCTGCCTCTGCTTTTGGATAACAAATATCACCCCAATTTTTCCAATAAATTTTATTCTTCCCATCTTTTTTACCCCATAAAATATTTGCCATTTCTATTTCTATTTTATTTGAAAATTTCTTCGGAGGGTGTATTACGGATAGGATATGAACCATCGTGCTTTGAAGCACGTGCGAAATTAATGTGATCCGTCCCCCAAATCCTAATAAGTCATCTTTCCAACCTGCTATTTTCTTTCTCATTTTTTCTTGCAGCGGTGCTAAATATTCCTCTCTCAATTTTCCTTCAAATATTGGGCAGCCTAAATAAATTAAAGCTCCCTTATTTTGAGTGAAGCCAGTTATATTTTTAATTTTGTTTATATCTTTCTCCGAAGCTTTTTTTCCCAGTATAAACTGGCACTTCTTTTTATTTATAACCTGACCTGTTTCTAATTCAAATAATTGTAGTAATTCTATAAGATTCATTATAGATCCTTTACTTGCATTTGTGAAAATTATTAAATCATCGGCATAGGCCAAACAACCTATTCTCAGAGTATTTTTAGGTTGTCTAAAAGGTAAAATTTTCCCTTCCGACATTCTTTTATTTAAATTAAGAATAAGCAATTGGAGATATATATCAAATAGTAAGGGGGGATAAGGGGTCTCCCTGCCTTAGACTTCTTTTTAGTTTGAATTCTTCCCCTATATTTCCATTTATAATAATTCTAACCCAAACATTCGAAACACATCTATAAATTAAATCTATGCATAATTCGGAGAAACCATATTTTCTCAATACAAAGCAAAGTATATCCCATTCAACCCTGTCAAATGCTTTAGACAAATCCAGCTTAATAGCTAGATTATGCCCTCTTGTTTTAGCTGAAATGTCCTTCATCATTTCTGATGCTAACCTAATATTTTCAATCATTAGTCTGTTTTTAACGAAACCTGTTTGTTCTTGTGAGATTATTAATGGAAAAATATTACTTATCCTGTTCTGAATTATTTTAGCTAAAATCTTATAAATCGCATTACACAAGGTTATTGGCCTGTAATCCTCACATATCTGTGGGGCATCTTTTTTAGGAATAAGGACTATGTATGAGTTTGTCCAAGCTTTAGGGATATCTGCACCAGCGAAAAAACTGGTAATTGCTAAAACTAGGTCATGTTTAATAATGGGCCAATTTAGCTGATAAAAATAGTTATTCCAGCCGTCTAGGCCAGCTGCACTGTCTTTATCAAGATTAAAAACCGCATTTTTTACCTCTTCCTCCTCTGGTATATTTTCAATCATTTGATTCTAATCTTGTGTAATGGAAACCCTAATCTCCTGTATTAAGGTGTTCCCTTCGAGAGACACTTGACCACATAAGTGTAATTTAAAAAAATCCTCAAAGAGAATTCCAATTTGCTTGTCTTCTTCTATCCATTTTCCTTCCGTGTTTTTTAAAGCTTTAATTCTATTTTTCTGAGTTTTTATTTTACTCATATTATGAAAAAATTTAGTGTTTCTATCGCCTTCTTTTAACCATTTAATTTTTGCTCGTTGTTTCCAGTATACCTCCTCCATGTGTAATTTTAAACTCAATTCAGCTTTAGCCTTATTTAATTCTTGTCTAATCTTATCATCATTTTTATTATCATATTCAATTTCTAATTTTTCTACCTTCTCTTCTGCTTGTTTTATTTTCAGATTTATATTCCCAAAAACTTCTTTATTCCATGATTTTAAATGTTTTTTAAGTCTATTTAACTTGGACATTAGAACCTGCATCGGTTTACCCTGTGCTGGCTCTGACCAAGATTCTTTCATCAATTTTTCAAATTCTACATGTTTTCCCCACATATTTTGGAATTTAAAGCTTCCTGAGCTCCTTTTATTATTGTGAATTGTTATGAGGAGTGGAGAGTGATCTGAACGGGTTCTACTTAAATGCCTAAGTGATGTAGACCCATGCGTGGCTACCCACTTAGCATTACACATTACCCTATCTAGTCTAGCCCAGATTGCCCTTCTGTTACCCCAGTTGTTACACCAGGTGTAATTTGAACCTGTGTAAGCTATTTCCATCAAATTGGATTTAGAGATCGCCTCATTAAATTGAGACCGCTATTGTGTTCGGTGTTTTTCCTCCCTTCTTTTCTAAAGAACTTCTAATTACATTAAAATCTCCTCCTATTATCCAATGAGTGTTTTTAGAAGCTATTTCTTGCATTTCCTCCCATAAGACCAACCTAGATTTTTTATCATTTTTAGCATATACAACCGATATTATATCTTCTGTACTTTTATTCATTTTAAAGTGTATTATTTGTTCTGTGTTTTTTAATATTTTAATGTCCAGATTATTATGCCACATTAACCAGAGTTTACTATATAAATTAGCAAATGAATTATTAAACCCTAATATCCGACTATATTTAATTATTTGATCATGTTGTGTCATAGGTTCTGCAATAACTACTAAAGTAATTTTATAAGTTTTAATCAAATTTTTAAGTCTATTTATCGAAGGGTTATTTGCAACCCCTCTAATATTCCAATATATGTATCTATCCATTAAAACCTAATTTGGATTGCAATCTAGTTGTGCATTTAGATTCATATGTTTTATCTAAATATTTCCTCATATTTCTCACACTCTTGGGAGGAATTGATTAAGATAAAGCATTATATTTCTCTTGCTTACCGAGTTGCATGGTAATTCTTTTTATGGCTTCCATAGATTGAAACCTAGTTAATTTTTCACCAATTTTATCATACATTTTTAAATCATCCTTCACTTCTCCTAAATAACTCTCTTCCTTAACCTCTGTTATACCTAATTGAGGGCAACTAAATACCTCCGAAGCTTCATCCGGAAAGTCCAGGAGATCTTCCTCTATCCAGCTATAATCTTCTATTTTTATCTTTAACACCCTTTTATGTTTATTTTTCCTAACTCTTTTTCTTCTAGCTTTCACTACCTCCCATCTCTCTTCCTTGCTTTCTTCATTACTTCCCTCTATACTTAATACCTTATTATTTCTATCTCCCTCCATTTCTAAGCTCCCATTCTCTCTCCTAATCTCCTCTTCTTCTTCCCCTAAAACTAAAAGTTTCGGGACCACTTCCTCCCTCCTTATCCATGTTTCTACTTTCCTTTTATAGCTTCTCTCCCTTGGACATTGCCTATCGGCTCTCTTCCTATTTTACATTCAAATTTATCATGCCCAAGTCTGTTATAGATTAGACAATAAGAGGGGATGTTTTCGGGTATGGCATTTTGCCAAAAGCCATTATTCTGCCCATTATCTTCCTCTCCTATCCAGATTTCTTTCGGCAGTGGAGTGAGGAGGTTACATTCTACACATACTCGAGCCTTGCTTGGCCGAGTTATTGCCACTGTAGCTTCATCCCGAAGCAATGGCTTGCCCAAACAGGAGGTTATCGCATGTAGAGAATTCGGATTAAACAAATATATAGGGAGGTTCGGCAAAGAGAACCATACCGAAGCAAGAGGCGCCTCCACCTTAGGACTGAAGTCTTTCGTCCATTTCAGCACTCGCATGAGAAAACCATTAACTTGTCATACACCACGATGCCATAAACGATAATAATCATCCACTGTAAAAAACTACATAAACATGTGTTTCGCGTCGTAGTCGGCAAGTTTCACCCTTCCCGTGAGCTTCAGAGAGGAGAAGAATAGCTGTATGTCGCTCGGGCGAGGCCTGCCATGGGAGAATTTTCCAATAAGCATGTATTGATAAGGGTCCTTAAGCTTCTGTAACTCATCGGTTGAAAAAACGATAACGGGGTTCCCATTTTTTGTTCCGAACAAGCGAGAAGGAGGCGCGGGCTCCTTTGTTATCAAGGCAAATGACTTATTTTTTAATAATAAGTCATTTTCCACCATTTTGCATTTCAAAGGAGCTAGATTTGAGCACAAATGGCGATTTTATCTCTCTAGAAAATGAGATTTTCTCTCTCTAGAAGTTGAGAGCGTTTTTTGAAAAAACCACAAAATTTCTTCTTTCTCCTTCTTCTTCTTCTTCTTTCTTCTTCTTCTTCTTCTTCTTCTTTTTAAAGGTTTTTATTATTAATAATAACTCTCTCTTTTGGCGGAGGAATACCATTTGTACAAGCTAGCATCTACCCAATTCCCTCTTACACCCTTATCCAAGAAAAAAAAAAGTTTCAAGTCTAAATGAGCTTATGTGTTTCTATACTTTAACACTTTCGCTCCTACTTTAAAATCCTTTTTGTATTAACTTTTATGCCTCCTTTCTACCCTTTATCCTTTAAACCTTATCTTTCCTTGCTACCTTGGCATATTTGAAGCTTTCTTATGCCTCCATTCGTTGAATACTCCTATTTTCACTATAATTTCCTACAAAAAATACATACAATTTGTGTAAAAATTAACTCTATCTATTTACTTACCTTTGATTGTTCCGGCTGAATATATTCTGGATAGCTGTATAGAACTTCTACTGGATGTTCTTTCCATAGCTTTTTAGCCCTCCCCTTCTCCTTCCTTTATCCTCTAACCTTTTGTATCTATTGCCTTTAATCCTTCCAAATCTGAATTGCACCTTACTTCGCTCCTAGTTTAATCTATTCCAGATTCTATATTATGGATTCTATTGACCTTTTAACCACATAAAATAACACATGACTCATCCTTTCCTTTAAACTAGATTTCAGATCTCAAACAAAAAATTAAAAAGGAAGTTTTGCGAAACAAGATAAAGAGTGTTCTTCCTCCAAACACATCCTCCGTTGTTGTCTTTCCTTA
>JAREIK010001258.1:1082995-1085495 GCA_029783825.1 Sapria himalayana | reverse complement strand
ATGTAGTGCCGATGAAGCATGAAACTTTCTTGTGAAAGCTAAAATTAGCTCACCTTTAGAGTTCCTTATCGAACCTCCCCCTCCTGCTGCTCCAATGACTCTGACAAAGCTGTCATCGGTATTTAAAGTCATTCTTTCTTTCAAAGGTTTTTCCCATTTCAATTTTATTATTTTAAAATGTTTTGGTAGCTTTTCTTTTAGATTCCAAAAAGTCATAATATCTTTATCTAAGCTCTTGCCCGGATTCTTTAATGGAGAAATCTCCGAAATTTTTTTAGTCTCTTCCTTTATCTCCTTCCAGATATCCTCTACCCTCATACGAGACCCTGCAAATCTACTTTTATTTATAGCCTTCCAGATGCACCAAATGGCTATTAGAGGAACATTACATTTAATCCATTTCTGTGCAGGATTTAAAACTTTTATTTTACTCCATTTTTGAAGTCTAGCTTTTATTGTGTGCTGTTCATATTTTATATTCAACTCTATTCCTAGTTTTCTCCATATTTTTGCTGCTACTTTTCCATTTGAGAAAAGATGATCCAGTGTTTCTATTTCGTTAGAACAGCATTCGCATCTTGAGACTAACTGAATACCTTTCTTTAATAAGTTATTATCTAATGGGACAATATTAGATAGAACTTTCCACATGAAAGTTTTAATTTTTTGAGGAGTTTCATTTTCCCAAGCCCATTTAAATAAATTTTTCTCTACTTGCCTTTTTCTTATTATGTTCTTGACAAATTTAAGTGAAAATGTTCCTTCTGATGTTAATGTTCATTTCCATCCTTTTTTAGTGAGTTTAGAATAAGTCTCCACTAGATCTCTTTGTTTAAGCATTTGAACCCAAACCTACGAACTCTTACTTTTATTTTTCTCTTTATGGATACCATCTTTTAAATAATACTTTGCATGCATAAAGTTTGCCTATAAGCTATTATTTTCTTTCAATCTCCACCATCTCTTGTTAGCCCATGATTTAGCTAAATCTGAAAGATCGATGAATCCCAATCCAGATTCTTGAACAGGGAAGCATAAATCATTCCATTTTTTCCAATGCAATTTATGTTTTCCCTCTTTTTCCCCCATAAGAAATTAACGAATTCCTTTTCAATTTTTTTAATTATTTTACTTGGTAATTTTATAATCATTATATTATGCATTAATGAGCTTTCTAAGACATGTTTTATTAATGTTATTCTTCCCCCCATACTCAAAAATTCTTCCTTCCATCCCACTATTTTCTTTTTTAATTTATCTATTAAAAAATCCAAATACTCGGCCTTGAGTTTGCCTTCATATACTGGACATCCTAGATATATCATTTCCCCTTTTTTTTTTGAGAAAAACCAGTGACTTTTTTAAATCTTATGAGCTAATGCTACAGGAGCTTTATAAGATAGCATGTATTGGCATTTTCTTTTATTGAGTTTTTGACCTATTTCATCTTCTAAACAAATTAACAAATTCATCAGATTTTGTAAAGATCTATATCCTCCATTAGTAAAGATTATCACATCATCTGCATACGCTAAGACAACTCACTAGTTGAGTGTTTTTGGTTGCTTGAATGCACCTATCGAACCTTTAACCATCTTGTCATTAAGATTAACTATTAGAAGTTCTAGATATATATTAAATAACACTGGTGAAAGAGGATCTCCTTGTCTTAGGCCTCTGACTGGTTTTATTTCTTCTCCTACTTTTCCATTCGTAATTATCCTAACCCAAGTATTAGAGATGCATCTGTAAACTAGATCTATCCATATTTCCGAGAATCCCATTTTTCTCATGATGAAGCAAAGAATGTTCCATTCGACTCTATCAAAAGCTTTGGATAGATCTAGTTTTATTATTACATTGTGCCCTCTTTTTTTGCTCCTATTTCTCTACACAATTCTTTAGTTAAACTTATATTTTCCATTATCAATCTATTTTTCATGAAACCTGATTGTTCTATTGAAATAATTTTAGGTAGAAGGTGAGAAAGTCTATTTTGCATGATTTTTGCTAAAATTTTATATATTGAGTTACATAAACTGATAGGTCTAAAATCCTCCCCTGTTTGTGGATTTTCTATTTTTGGAATAAGGACAATATGAAAGCTACCCCATTTTTTTCCTATTTCAGCTCCACAAAAAATGCTATTTATGGAATTTTCTATATTTTTTTTGATTATATCCCAGCAGAACTGAAAAAAACCACAATTCCATCCATCAGGACCTACTGCGCTATCCTTGTTCATTCTAAAAATGACTGTTTTAATTTCAGCTTCATCAGGGAAATTGATTAACATGTTATTATCTTCAGCTATAATTTTATTTTCAATTTTTTGTAATAATGTATAACCTTTAAGCTCATTTTTTTCACTTAATTGATTTTTGAAAAACTTTGTAAAGTAATTTTGAATATCTAAATCATCATGCACCCAAGCTTCCTCATCATTTTTTATACCACTAGTTCTATGTTCTTGTTGTTTAAAGTTAGTTATTCTTTGAAA
>JAREIK010001258.1:842995-1072995 GCA_029783825.1 Sapria himalayana | reverse complement strand
CGGATCAGTACCCCGTGAACTCGGAAACTGCTCTCGATTATCCGTCCTTGTTCTTTCGAATCTTTACGATCCATATCAAGATCACAGACGGAGATCAACAGTAGATTATTTGCTGAATCATTTTAGTTCCGTGGATGAAGATTTCAATTATTTCGAAGGAGATATTCCCGAGGAAATTTCCTCGCTCCCAAACTTGCGGATTTTGTGGTTGCCAGCAGCCACGTTGCAGGGAAAATTGCCACGGGAATGGCGTTCTTGTGATAGCTTGGAGATGATCAATTTAGCCTCCAATTTCTTCACTGGGAACATTCCAGTGGAGCTTAGGCATTGCAGGAAGCTGTTGCTTATGGATCTTGGTTCTAATCAGCTGGAAGGAGAGTTAGACGAAGAACTACGTGTACCATGCATGAGTTTCTTTGATGTCAGTGATAATGCACTTTCTGGTTCAATCCCCAAATTTAAAACTCGAATTTGTCGAGAGATTCCTTTTCTCCCGAGTGCTAGGCGATGTTCCTGCACATCCAACATCTCATCTGCGTATCTATCATTTTTTTATCGTAAATATCAGGAAAGATTTTCAATGCAACAATCAGGTGGAGTTGTTGTTCATAACTTGGGCAATAACAAATTTTCGGGAATTCTGGAATCGATTCCTTCTCCACCTGTTATTGTTAGATCAGGAAAGAAGAAGAAAAAGATTGCTTATGCATTTTTATCAGGAGGAAACGAGCTGAGCGGAAATTCCCTGGGGATTCTATTTGAAAACTGTGATGATTTTCGTGAATTGTTTTTGAATATCAGCGGCAACAACATATCCGATCGTTTTCCTGATCGAATTAGCAAATTGTGCAGATCTATCAGGGTGATCGATGCGTCCAGGAATCAGATTTCGGGGAAGATACCCACAAATGTAGGCGATTTGATTTCTCTTGTCTCTTTTAACTTCAGTCAGAACCTCTTACACAGCCAAATTCCTTCGGGTTTTAGCAACATAAGGAGTCTGAAACATCTCTCTTTGGCTAGTAATCAGATAAATGGTTCCATTCCTTCGAGCTTGGGAAAGCTGCATTCTTTGGAATTGCTGGATCTTTCTTCGAATCTGCTTTCTGGAGAGATACCAGAGACCCTGGCGAGCTTGAAGAACCTTACTGTTCTTCTTCTCAACGATAACAAGCTTTCCGGCCATATTCCATCCGGGCTAGCAAACATGACCACTCTCTCAGCTTTCAACGCATCATTCAATAACCTTTCTGGCCCATTGCCACTGCATTATGATTCGATGAAGTGCAGCAGTGTTCTTGGAAATCCGTACCTAATTCCATGTCGCTTGTTATCCTTAACGGTTCCTTCGCCTGAATCACACGCATCTCCCATGGTGACGGTCTACCAGCATGGTTCTCCATCAAATGTCAATGGCAGCGAGACCGAGACGACGGACTTGAGCCCAATGGAAATAGCGTCACTTGCATCTGCATCGGTTATCGTTTCAGTTCTTTTGGTCCTCATCATTCTCTTCATTCACCGTCGAAAATGGCTATCTTGGCAGAGAAAACCCAGCATAATGGGATCCACAAGAAAAGAAGTCACCATCTTCAAAGATATCGGGGTTTCACTAGCATTCGACAACGTGGTTCGTGCAACGGGTGGTTTCAATGGCAGCAATTGCATCGGCAGCGGAGGCTTCGGCACAACTTACAGGGCCGAGATCGCGCCGGCCGTGTTGGTGGCGATAAAGAGGCTCGCCGTTGGACGCTTCCAAGGCGTGCAACAATTTGACGCCGAAATCAAGACCCTGGGAAGGCTCCATCATCCAAATCTGGTCACCCTTATCGGCTATCACGCCAGCGAGGCAGAGATGTTTCTGATATACAACTATCTTCCTGGCGGCAATCTGAAGAAATTTATACAGGACAGATCAAAGCGAGAAGTAGACTGGGGAACGCTTCACAAGATTGCCTTGGATATCGCTCGTGCCCTTGCCTACCTGCACGACCAATGCGTCCCCCGCGTTCTGCACCGCGACGTCAAGCCGAGCAACATTCTTCTTGACGAGTACTTCAATGCTTATTTGTCGGATTTCGGCTTGGCTAGGCTCTTGGGAACTTCCGAAACGCATGCCACGACAGGCGTGGCTGGAACGTTCGGGTATGTTGCTCCGGAATACGCCATGACCTGCCGCGTTTCCGATAAGGCCGACGTTTACAGTTACGGGGTAGTTCTTCTTGAGTTGCTCTCCGACAAGAAAGCTCTCGATCCGTCTTTTTCTTCATTCGGAAATGGGTTTAACATTGTGACTTGGGCATGCATGCTTCTCCGACGTGGTAGGGCAAAAGAGTTCTTTACGGTCGGATTGTGGGACGCAGCTCCCCACGACGATTTGGTGGAGATTCTACACGTAGCCGTGCTGTGTACTGCCGACTCTCTCTCTACCAGGCCGACAATGAAACAGGTTATCCACCGTCTCAAGCAGCTTCTGCCACGCCCTTGCTAGGCGCTTGTAAATTGTAATGTACTAGCCTCCGCTGGCCATTCGTTTTTGTAATGTAGTTGCTGCAGGCCCTTCCGATTTTGTAATGTAGTCGCAGTGGAGGTGCAGGTGCTCGTGCCCGTGCTGTTTCAATGCCAACCCTGTCTCCACCATGGATGTTGCTACCAATGGTACTGAGTTTGTATTAACAGTTAAAGCCAAACGCAATGCTGAATTTGTGGCGCCAATACCAATTTCCATGCTGATGCTGGTGCTGATCCTGATGTCAATGATAATGCGGATGTCAATGCCAATTTCAATTCCAATTGTAATGGCAATGCCAATGCCAATGATAATGTCAATGCTGGATGCCTATGCCCATGCCTATGCTGGATGCCTATGCCGGATGCCTATGCCAATGCCGGATGCCTTGCCAGATGCCAATGTCAATGCCGGATGCCTATGCCAATGTCGGATGCCTATGCCAATGTCGGATGCCTATGCCTATGCCTATGCCTATGCCTATGCCTATGCCTATGCTTATGCCAGATGCCTATGCCTATGCTTATGCCTATGCCTATGCCTATGCTTATGCCAGATGCCTATGCCTATACTGGATGGCCTATACCTATGCTTATGCCGGATGCCTATGCCTATGCTTATGCCGGATGCCTATGCCTATGCTTATGCCGGATGCCTATGCCTATGCTTATGCCGGATGCCTATGCCTATGCTTATGCCGGATGCCTATGCTGGATGCCTATGCCGGATGCCTATGCCGGATGCCTATACCAATGCATATGCCGGATGCCTATGCCAATGCATATGCCGGATGCCAATGCCGGATGCCAATGCATATGCCGGATGCCAATGCATATGCCGGATGCCAATGCATATGCCGGATGCCAATGCCAATGCATATGCCGGATGCCAATGCCGGATGCCTATGCCAATGCCAATGCCAATGCCAGATGCCTATGCCAATGCCGGATGCCTATGCCAATGCTGGATGCCTATGCCAATGCCGGATGCCTATGCCAATGTCGGATGCCAATGCCAATGTCAATGTCGGATGCCTATGCCAATGTCAATGTCGAATGCCTATGCCAATGGTGGATGCTATGCCAATGGTGGATGCTATGCCAATGCCGATGCCGGATGCCGATGCCCGATGCCGATGTCGGATGCCCGATGCCGGATGCCGATGCCGATGTCGGATGCCCGATGCCGATGTCAGATGCCCGATGCCGATGTCGGATTCCCGATGCCGGATGCCGGATGCCGATGCCAATGCAGATGCTGATACAGATGCCGATGTTAATTCTATTACCAACCACCATATCATTGGCATGTAGTTATTTTGATTCCTAGATGATATTAGCAACTCCATGCACCCTACTTTTTGAATGTAGATATGTTGATTTTCTATTTCATGTGTAAGAGCAAAAATGCTCTCCAATTTTGCTTTCATTAATTATCTTGTAATCTTGAAAGCAAACATAACAATTTTGCTTCATATTTTTTAAATTGTAATTTATTTTTGCATATCAATAAATTGAGCTTCCCTTACTAATCTGCATCAACAGCTCAAAACACTTTAAACATTAATAACATCACACACACACATGATACTTAAAGCTGATGCATAATATAGCAACTATACTCATGGGTGGGGAGACGGTCAATTGCTCAATGATAACAAATTACTCTCAATTTAAAGGATCAACCAGTTCTATTGAAGATCAAATGTCACAAACTTGATGTGCAATGTACACTAGATTGACTGCGAAAGAAAACTCATAATAAAATGACAAATGATATGCAAAGTTGCACCAATATAAGTAAATAAGTGGAACATCTCACCCTACCTCAACTCATCTTGCATTCATCTGATTGCTGGCCATATCAAAAACTTGATGCTAAAAGAAAAAAAAAAATGAAAGATATTCAGGTTTACTTTGATCGGATAACTCTTGCCTTTCCATGTTGATAGCCTTCGCTTCGGCCATACGGACCACGAATCCAACCAGAAAATTCACCTCGGTTTCTAAAGTCATTTCTTCCAAACCCACGGCCACTATCATTGTACCCATAGTGGATGAAGGTGTTATTTGGATATGCTCCTGAACGAAACCTACTGCTTCTGCCTCCAACTGCATGCACTAGCACCAACTCACAAAATTTTCTATCAAATACGAATGCTAACACAAATTATCACAAAATTTTTAGGTATTCATGTTTTGAAGGGTTGCTTTTGAAGTTAACAACATTTACCAATACACCCAATTTACATACCCAACACACCAACCACACATGCATCCTATATAATGTCATTCATGAACATTCTTATACAATCAATCAGTATTATTATTGAGATGGTATCAGGGACTGGTTCTCAAGGAGAGAGACCTTAAACCAGAGCCAAGGCAAACTCAATGCGACCTCAATCTTGGAGTCGGGAACCATCGCCACTGCAAAAATACGATGGATCACTAAAGACAACCACCAGAATCAGAATAAATAGAAAAAAGTAAAATACCAGCTAAAATTGCTGCTAAAAAGGCCATCGCCCATGGAAGTTGCAATCGACAAGCAGCCTGGTTTGGACTGTAATACCAGATTTCTTGAATTGGCTTTGCTGCCTATAGGTTGTGGTGCCGGCACTTTCTAGCATGTGCTTTGAGAGAGAGTTTCGAGCATTGATGTCAGTTGGTTGTGCTCTGCCGTGTAGGTTATTAAAAACATAGTTGGATCAGATCTGTTGCATGCCACCTGTTTCCTTGCCAAACACCCCTTTGAGCTGCTACATATATAAAATCCCCTGGGGAATGGAGATGCCCTGATAGGTTTTTGTTCATATTTGTGCCAAGCCCAGGCATTGGAAACAAGACATTCTGTCTGCTGGAACTTGACAAATCATTTTTCCCCCCTTTTTGCACTAGTGCCAAGTCGTGGACAAAAAAGATATTGTTGTTATTCCTCATCCCAACAATTCTATATAGGAGGAGAACAAGGATTACTTTTCCTAGTCTCAAATTATGCACAATTTTCTTAAAAATCTCATGCTCTGACATTATCATATATTGATGTAGTTACTATTCCTGTCAAGGGAACAAGTAAAACTGATGTCACCATCACTTGATCCTCACATGACTTTGGAATACTTCCATTCCCTCCATCTCCAATCTATTGAGCAGCTTTGATGATGCAAAATCAATGAGATACATCAACCAAAATGTACTACACTCACTAATCAATGAAATATCAGTTTGCAACTAGAGTATATCAATTCAATCAGGAACCAGGACAATTCATCAAAGATTACTATAATCAACTTCATTTCATTCGAAACTAAATTGATCTTTCTGATCCAACTAGTGATTGTTCAACAATATGCTTCTATTAGAGATGAATTTGACCTCATTGATTTCTTGTTATTACTTCAAAAATACTGCGCCCAATCGAGATTAGCTTCTAAATCGCAATCCTACCCTCTCCCTCTCTCTCCCTCTCCCTCTCCCTCTCCCCTAGTTGTTGCCACTACTAATAAATGAAATCTGTTTCAGATGAATATTAAAATATCTTCCTTAATAGAGATCTATAGAAAGAAGTCTATATTTAACCTCCTCTTTGTTTTTCTTTTGGAACAAATAGTGTTTGTCACCATCAATGTGTACTTTATGGTCTTAAACAAGCTCTAATTGCTTAGTTTGACAAGTTCAACTTCACTATCATTCATTTGGGTTTCATTGTCATTTGGGCACGGCACGTTACAGTGTCGTGCCCCGGCACGTGGGCACAGCACGTGACCACGCACCGAACGTGGTCAATACGAGCCGATACCCGAAAGGCGAGGCTCGCTGAGCCCCAAAAAGGAGAAGACGCCTAGCAGCACATACAAGTGTCAACCGGGCCGGGCCAGGCCGACCCGTCCTGGCACAAGGCACGACACGGTTCAGCCGTGCCTGGGCCGGCCCGGCACGGAAAAATTCCGTGCCCAGGTTAGGCACGTGGTGTACCCGGCCTGAGCCGTGCCGTGCCTGACCCGGCACGGTTTGGCACGCAGCACGGCACCCCGACATGGGTCAGTCCCGTGCCGGGTGTCCCGTGAGCCCGACCCCAGGAAGCCCCTCCAGCATTAAAAGACCGTGGGTCTGGTCTGATTCAACCCGACCCGCGGTCTTCCCGTATCCCGAACCGCTCGGACAGGCGGGCCAGGCAAGGCAAGGCACGGCCCGCCGTGCCTACGGGCCGTGCCGGGCTCGGCAAATTTTAAACCGGGCCGGGCCGGGCCTCGGGCCGGGCCGTGCCCAAAAAAAACTGCCGGGCCATGCCGGGCCGGCCCGTTTGACACCTCTAGCAGCACACCACCAAAAACCCTAATTTTTTTTAAAAAAAAAATTTAAGTTTTGCTCGGCCCGAGCCCAGCGGTATTCGGGCCGCGGGTCCATGCCTGGCCGGGCACGGTTGCCCAGTTGGGCGGCCTAAAACCGTAACGGACCAGCCCGTTCGACACCTCTAGGCATGGAGTCACCATCTAACATTCACTTTACAGATGATTGGTTGACAACCTAATTTATCTTACAGTTACTCATCCAAACTACTCTTATGTTCATCAGATGAACAGTATTTATCTGTTTCATGATCAACTCACTAAGATTTTGTTCTGCACATTATTGGATACCAAAAGGATGCTCTCTTCCCCAGCCTTTTCTACTCAGCCCAATCTCCACTTGTACTTCGTGCATTCTCTGACATGGATTGAGCAAAAGATCCAACTAATTAAATAGTTATACCTTGGTTCATTACAAATTATTATTTTCTCCTTGGTTCTCCTTAGATTTCTTGACAAAATAAGAAATAAACATTCGTACCCCACTCTAGTACAGAAACAATATATCTTGCTCTTTCTGATCCAACAATTGTGCTCCTTTGGATACAGTGGATTCTTAAAAATTTGGATGTGTCTACAACCTCTTCTATCATCCTTTATTATGACATCCAAAATATTACTCATATTGCTCACAATAATATCTTCTATGAATAAACTAAACAAATTGAAATTGATTATCATTTTAATGTTATTAACTTGTCCATGAGGATCATAGGCTTTTCTCCATATTCTTCAAAGATCAACTTGCAGATATTTTCATCTGGTCACTTCAGAAGGAACGCACTTGTGATTTACTGCAGAACCTCAATCTGGTTTCATATCCACCATGAATTTGAAGGGTACTGTTATTCTGTTAACATATATTATGTTATGGGCTTTAGCCCCAGCTAACTTGTATCACACACATATGCCCATGATATAAGGGAATCCATGTATACTCTTCAAACACAACAATATACAATCATTCAGAATTTATTAAAAAAAAATCTAATACTTTTCTTTTTCTATGGTTTCTACACAAAATGAGTCAATTTTCATAAGCATGTTTTAAAACTTTGTCTCACACACATATGCCTCTGATATAAGGGAATCCATGTATACTCTTTAAACACAACAATATACAATCATTCATAATTTATTTAAAAAAAAATCTAATATATTTTGTTTCTGTGGTTTCTACACAAAATTTAAAATAGGCAATGAATTTGTAATGAAGCAATAGCTATATAATCATTACATGTATCAAAAAAACTTATAAACATATGCAAAAAACAAACTATAGAAATATTTATTTATAACATCCACTTACCTTGGGTGGTTGTTCTTTTGATCTCGATAAATACCTTGCTCCCACCAATAAGCATGGGCGAAGCCTGAAATCATTAGCTGTGAATGATTACTGAAAGTGAAACATGATTTTCAATAGTCATTCATGAGCTAAGCCGAGATTCTTCTAACAAACAAACATCATTTATTTCACAAATCAAGCACATAAACATACACATGCATGGACACAAACACACATCTGCAGAAACACATAAATATGCAATACAAATAGAACTCACTCTTCTCATGCTCAACTTCTAAATCTTCAACTTGTCCAATGAAAGATGTCTTAATCGAGAATCAATTCTTACTAGATTACTAGAAGATAAAAATTTAAAACTTATGTGAATCAAGAAAATTAATTATAATTTATCTCGCTTAATTCTCAGGAAAATAATATATAAGGTTTGATGATTCTGCATATAAATATCCGAAGAAGGGAAAATAAAATCACAGCTTTATAGAGGTGTCAACTAGGATTGGCGGCCCGAGTACGACTTGCAACACGGCACGGTTCAGGAATGCTTGACACAACATATCACAATTCAAAATCATGCATGGACATGCTGCTGACCAACCCGCAACATCGCTTGAGCTATGTTGAGTCAAACTTTTTGGCACGGAACACATGTCCTGGTACAATTCGGTACAACCACACATTCGAGCTGGTTTTGGCCTAGCTAGCCCACGGCACATTCTAGGCTAGCCTGGCTCAACCCAAGTTAGTCTAGAATGAATTCAACTAGCCTATCCAGGTCTGATATGGCATGGCACGACCAACATGACCTGACCAAATTACGTGTCAAATGATCATGCCAGCCCAGCACAACTCATGCTAAAAACCATGTAATACCCGAAATGGCATGAAAACTATGATAAACCTAAAAAAAGGAATTATACTAACATATCACATCCTGTTTGATACCTCTACAATCTTATTATTTCATAAAATAACTAACAAAAATTAGATTATGAGAGAACTCTAATATATATATATATAAAACATGTGCCAAAAAATGAACAAACACATTGTCATGCACCCTAATCTATACAATAATATCATTGATCAAGACAATATCAAAAATTATAAACTCTACAAAAAAATAAATAAATATATGGATATTTGTAAATATGAATATTATTTCTAGAATCTACTACCCAAGAATATTGAATGAGATGGTGAGCAAAAACATGATATATGTAGATCTGCCTAAGCCAGTAGCACTCAAAAAACAAAATCTAGTGTATTCATCTTAAAAAATTATAAATATACCAATAACCACAGTCAGATTGAGAAGATCATGTAGTCTGTTGTATAGACTTAATCTCAAAAAGTCAACATTATTCATTCATAATTCATGGAACAACATCCAATAGTTCTCGAATATGTCCTAACCTCCTACAAAAAAAAAAAACAAGTTACTACTATCTCTTTACCTCTCAAAATATCTTTGTCAACTCTTCTAACTCTCTCATTGATTACATATAAAGCATGTTAAAAATCTATTAGTTAAATCTCCTCAATATTGTCTGATTCTCAACATAGACATCATATCAATTATTCTCTATCATAATTGTGTTCAAGTGATATAATGAGTTACTTCATCTTAGAGGTGTCAACCGGGCCGGGCCAGGAAAATCCTGTGCCCGGGCACGTGTCGTGCCTGGTCTGGCACGATTCGATGCTCGTGGAACGGCACACCAGCACAGGTTCGTCCTGTGCCCCCCTCGCTTCGCCCCTCCCGCAAAAAAGGCAGTGGGTCGGGTTTGATTGGACCCGACCCGCGGTCCCGGTTTGGCTCGTACGGCCAGGCCTGGCCCAGCACGAAAGCACGCCTGGGCTCAAAAAATGGGCCGGCCCGGCCCAACCCGGCCCATTTGACACCTCTACTTCATCTTAATTAGTTAATCTATAAGTCAGCAACTAAGAAAAATTATCATATGAATAAAGTATTCCCACGGAATACATAAAAGCTACTAAGTCACAAACTTTCTTCAAAGTGACACAAAAACCAAATATACTCAACACAATATGATCAATCAATTATCATATGTGCATTAGTAGTTGTACATTAAACATTATTTATTTATCATTAGTTTAAGATAAAGTTTCCAATAAGCAACTCACATAAACTTGGGTTACAAATCAAATTCTCATTGACATTACTCAAATAAAATATGTATCTGCCCTTAACTTGCATTGAGTTATCTCCAGTGATCCTACATTCATTCCAACCATTTAACTCCATTTTATCTTGCACCACAGCATACTTCCATACTAATAGGAAGTTTACCTACAAAATCAGATTCTCCAACCATCGTCGCTATTATCTTCTACCAAAAATTGGCATCATCTTTACTAACTGAATTGTTTTGAAGATAAAATATGGGACCAACAGTTTACACAAAATACCATAGTTCTATATGAAAATCCCAAAATTAAAAATTTTGAATACCATAAAATACCAAAAATTGACCAAATTACCCATTGAATCAATTTTGTATCAGCATTGTCATATTAGACTAGAGGTGTCAAACGGGACGTGCCGGTCTGACCCAACTTGCTTCCGTGCCAGGCCAGGCACGGTTTTGTGGATATCAGCCCAGCACGGGCCCATGGCACGAATCCATCCGGTTCGGCCCGAACCATAATTTAAAAAAAAAATTAGGGTTAGGCGGCGCGCCGCCACGCCGCCCTCCTAACGCAATGCTTCTTCATTATCAGGGGTAGGTGAGTTTCGCCAGTCGAGCTCAGCTTTTGCCGTTGGGGAGGTTTCTCGACTCGTGGAGAGATACCATGCCGGGCCATGTACGACACGGGGCCCGGTTGGCTTCGGCACGGTACAACACGGTTGGTGTTGTGGACAGGCACAGCACAAGCATGAGCACGGAAAATTCTCATGCCGGGCCGGCACAAGCACGCTGAATTGTGCCGTGCCTCATGCCGGCCTGGCCCGGCCTGGTTGACACCTCTATACTAGCCACCATGAGGTCCATCATTGTGTGCCAAAAAAACATTTCTGCTAGGATGAACCCTGGAAGACGGCCCTACCGGAGGAAGCGGAAGTCGATCTTCTCAAGGCCCCATGGCTATGTAGGGATCCCTAGCAGGAAGCTTTCGCTTCTCTGTCTCAGTGAAAGAGAGAATCCCTATTCCATTTATTTCTTTCTTTTTTATCAAGGCTTCTCGCTTCTCTGTCTCAGTGAAAGTGGGATCACCGAGGCTCCTAAAAGCAGCCGCGATCTTATAGACCACCAGGCCTTTCTAAAGCGTTGAGTCTCGTGCTCGCTTTTCGAAGAATATGGAGTCCCATCCTTGAGTAGACGCCCGTGTCTACCTGTGTTGTGTAAAGATGGTTGTGGATTTTAGTATACAAAAGAAACATGTCAGAGGTCCAACAACCTTTAAACACCAAAAATGGCTCAAGATACTCATTGTACATAGCTTTTATATTATTGCTATAAGGCGACACACACACATGCATCTCTCTATTTAGATGTGAATGCATCTCTCTATCTCTCACTCTCTCTATGTCTTTCCCCCTACACACACACACACTCACTCACTCACTAACATATTAGTCATCCATCTATGGGTCGACATATCATTGTTTTTAAAAGTATTTTTAAAAACACCTTGACGTGCCTCAACGTGAGACGTTTATATAACACCTCAAGGTGTTAAAAAAACATGGAGCTCGACGAAGCTCCAGTGAAGACCTCCAAGAAGCTCCATCGAGCTTTCCATGGAGCAAGGAAGAGGGGAGAGAGGCGAGGGCAAGGGCGAGAGAAAGAAACTTCATACTATTTTAAATTTATTAAAACATAAATAGTATTTTTATTTAATAATTTAATAAAATTATCTAATTAATAAATAATATTAATTATAAAATATTTCATATTATTTATTAATGAAATAATAATATTTCATACTATTTATTAATGAAAAAATAATTTTAAATTTTTAATTTGATAATGATAAAATTATTTTAAATTTATTAAAATTGAATATATTATAAATATTTATTAAAATATTTCATATTATTTTATTTTATTTTTAATATATTATAAAATATTTTTTAATTATATTTATAAATCAAGGGACATCTTAAAAATACTTTTTAAATCTTTACTTTTTTATTTTTTTTATTTATGCTATTTTATTTTATATATTTTAAAATATTAATTAATTATATATTATGATGCTCAAAAAACTTACGTCTTACCACCTCAAGGCTTACGCCTCACCTCACAAAAAAAAAATATTTCACCTTACACTTTCACATTTTAATACTTTGCTACACACACACACACACACACATATAATTGATAATATCTTTAAATGAGAATACAAGTGTGTGACTCATATAAAAGAGGAGAAAAAAATGGACTTCTTTCACTATATTACTTTGATGTATAAAGAAATTGAAAAACAAAACACTTATACTAATATTTTACTAATTTTTGAAATTGAAAACTAAATAAAATTAAGTTCATATATGAATACATTTAAGCTTTTAGCTTAATGAGAATATTTACAAATATTCATGAACTAATTCATCCAGTAATTATATGATTTGTTATTGTATTTCTTTCTTTCAAGTATGCATAAGAAAAAATAATCTCATATAATAATATTCTTCTTTGAAAAATAGAGTTTAAGCACAAATCAAAAGGTAAAATAAATATAAACTCTATGGACAATATTGTTAGATTCACAATTTTGATCTCATATAATTTTTGCATGAAAATCATTGTTATGATAATAAATATTTTAAGAAATATTAATTTACTAGAAAATAAAGCTATGTGTCATATTTATTGGATGATAGTGTTTTGAAAATGATTAATTTTGAAGAAACAACTACATATTATTTTATGATTTGATAAACACGACTAAAAATAAAAATATATTTAAATATTTAATTATTAGAAATTGAGAGAAAATTAAAAATATGATCTAATTTTAAAAAAAAATTGATAAAATTTTGATTTCACAATTTCATCGATATTGACATACAATATGTTAGACTATCAGAAAATTGATACCAAATACTTCTCTTGATTTTAATAGATATAAAAAAATTATAAGAAAGTATAAATATCTACCAGTTATCTAACTAAATATATTAATTATTATTTATATATAAAACTTTTTATTAGATTCTCTTTGATAGATTTATATGAATATTATTATTTGCATTATTATGACAAGCAAAGATTTCTTACATAATATTTCTTTATGGATCATGATCATGCATAATCAATCAGATGATAGTAAGGAACACTTCATGTTATTATTATTTATATACATAATATTTCTTTATGAATATTATTATTTATATACATAATATTTCTTTATGAATATTATTATTTATATACATAATATTTATTACATAATATTTCTTTGATAGATGCATAATCAATCAGCTTGCATTCAAAGTTCAATTATATTTTTTATAATTTTTAAGGTAATCTTGTTCCTAAATAAAACATATACATATTTTAATATATAGTATATACATAGACAATCTCATTATGGTCCTAACAACTAACAAATTTGGTTGAATCAGATACTTGGTATGTGAGATTGGCTTTTTTGTTTAGGTTTCATTGCTCCTTACTCAGTTATTAAAGGCACACTTCATGTGCACTTAGAGGCCAAGCTCCACCAAAAGTACCTCACCTCGCTTGTCTCCGGCACCCCTCCTCTCACCCTCCCCCCACACAAATCAATTAGTTTCAATGCTTTCATCCCCCTACTCTCAAATTATCGACAATATATTTGAAATCATTAAACTTTACATGTTATATTGTTGAAACCTGAAATATTTAATTTTATGCCTCATGTGTCTTGCATTTCAAATAACTGTCTTTATCATGATAATTAAGAAATCATACATTAATCTTTTAATCTAGACTTTCACAAACAGATAAATTATATACATATAGACTATCATTACAACATGAAGAAGAAATAAGATGCATTAATTATTATTATTATTATTATTTATACAAATTCCTACTAAAGATCAACACGCAAATAATATACACACACGCACGCACACGCACGCACTAACATGAAAATATGTAATGATGTGTGTGTGTGTGTGTGTGTGTGTGTGTGTGTGTTATTTCTTATCTATATTTATTTTTATCTTCTGATATATTCATGTACTTCTACCTTATGCTTAATCTAGTTAGTAGAATTTGCATTGTATTAAAATAGATGTAAGCATATAATGTATATTTATTCTTAATTCATGTGTTATATAAATGAATGTAGCACTATATCATTTTTTATACTCATCTTTAACACTTGTGTACATAATCTACATTATACCCTTATTTTATGTATATATTACAAGATAAAATCATATAGAGTCATAAATACACAGACATATAAATAGTAAATTTAAAAATCTTAGGAAATATTTAAATACTGAAAATATATGAAAAAATAATTGAATATCTGACTAAAAACTCAAAAAATACATTTGAAAAAAAATATTAATGAAAATGCATTGAATTTTAGGATGAGAATTTGTGATAATTAAATTAATAGTAAATTTATTATCAATAATATATTTAAGATATTAATTAAAACAGTAATCATTAAAATAACATCATTTGCAAAGAGATCAAATTGAAAATTAATATTATTTTTTTTTATTTATAAATTTAGAATAATTATTCAAAATAAATCAAAATAAAATTATAGTCAACAATATCAATAAAAATAGTCAAACTTAACTCACATCTTTGCATGAGATTAATGTATGAGAATACAATCCTTTTAAAAACCATTGATTCAAATTGTAATGCTTATGAGATGGACATAAAGAAATATAATTTTCACAATACAAAAATATTAATCATAAAACAAATTAGTTGCACCTAAAATTTTGATTAAAATCTATTTAGTTGACACATAAATTTTGATATTCAATAATGACAAGTTGATATATGAGAGATATAATGGTAATTAATTTTCTATATGTTACTATAAGAAAATAATATTATTGAAAATGCTTTGGACTTTAAAAATAAAAATTCATAATAATTTAATTAATAATAAATCTAGTATCAATAATATGGTTAATTTAACATATTAATTTTAAAAATTAATAGTAAAACAATATCATTTGCAAAGAAATCAAATCAAAAAGTTTATATTATTATTTTTTGTTTATAATAATAGATAGAACACGAAACTTTTCATAAGAATGATGTAAGATGGTTATACTTATAAAAATAATCATTCATCCAAACTTTAAACTTATAAGATGGAGATAAAAACATAATTTTTCATCATCATCATCAATGAAACCTTATCATAATTACCTAAGAATAACTGTATTAATCCTCCTTTTAAAATTCACTCTGTTAAAAATCATATTCACTCTCAACTATTAATTTTTTTTTATCTCCTCCCTCTCCTACATAACTCATTCCCTGATTATCTCTCAGTCCTTATATATAGGCTTTAAGGTCCGAGGTCGAAACAAGTACGGCCCTCATCCCAATAGTATGAGTAGGATATTTGGTTAAGACATCCTAGGAGTAGGACACATATCCGACCTCCATAGAAATCGAACTTGTGTCTTCCAGAGTTGAGCAGCCTTTTCTTTTTTACCAATCAAACTATCATACTACTAGTCTTTGAATTTTTTTAATTATTAAATCTTTATTTAACACTTGTATTCAATTCATCCAAGGTCTATTTCTAGTTTTTTCTTCACCTTCCACCCGAATATTTTCAGATTTCCTACCCGGAACACTAGGAAGTATTTGTTGAATGTAATCAAGTTATCATCTATAAAAGTCATTCTAATTTTCATCCTAATAACTTCATTTTTAATTTTATCATTCTTAATATTAGAATACATCCACCTATTATCAACATCAATGTTACCCTTATCTTATATTAATGTTACTTCTTAATCATTCTACATTCATTTTCATAAAACATTATTGATTTTGTAAAAAAACAAAATTTTTAGAAAGAAAAAAATTCTAATCATAAAAAAAGATTATCTACTGCCCAAAATTTAATAAAAATCAATTTGGTTAAATAAAGAAAAGTTATTATTTAATAATGAGAAATTGATGAAATGATAAAAGAGAGATTAAATTTAATTTTTTAATATGTTATCCTACAAAAAAAAAATATTTATGTAATTAAATAATTTTTTTTATAATTAATAATGAAGGAAGCATAATTAAATTATTTGATAAATTAGTATACAATTTTGGAATAAAAAAATACTAAAAATCATAAGAGATAATCAATAAAACTATATGATGACAAAAATAAATAATTTTTTTGTATATAAATATTTTTCTAAATTGTAATTACATCTTCAAAATTAAATTGGCTTTTAATCTAATTAGATAGAGAGAAGATGGAGACAAACGGTGGATGAGAAAGAAAGAGAATTTGAGAAGATGAGGAGGGGGGGGGGCTGGGAGAGTTGAGGAAGGGGGGAGAGAGAGAGAGAGAGAGGAGGAAAGAGAAAGAGCAGAGGGAGGGAGAGAGACAAAGAGGGAGAAGAAAAATTAAAAATAAAATATGAGATGATAAAAAAAATTAAATTTTAAAAATTAAATGACAAATCATCAAGTTCATATTCTTCAATGTAATTTTTAAAAATTTCTATACTCTATTCTCCAACTAAATATTTAATCCAAAATTTCTATAAAGATAAATATATCTTAAATAAATTTCACAAAGCAAAACAAAAATTATAATAAAATTGACTTCATTATAAAACTCAAATATAATTGAAAAAATAGAATAAAAATCACAAAAATAAAAACTAAACCAGCAACTTAAATATTAAATTTTACTTAATTCAATTAATATATTAGCTTTTTGATTTTCCTTAAAATGAAAAGCAAATAACAAAAAAATAGTTGATAATAACAAATAGCTTTAAAAAACAAAAAATAACACTCAATCTTAAAACCTAAAAACAATATTATATTTTATCATTACTAGCAAAATTAAAATGGTAACCAAAATTATTCTAATATATTTAATATGAACCATCATTAATTTTTATGTATAGATGTCAAATTTTTTATTTATATTCTTTAGGTGATTGATAAGAAATATCACATGATACATTATAAAAATTATTGAGATGAAATAGATGATTCAACTTCATAAATCTTTACACATAATAAAGTACTTGGGGACACAAAATTTGTATAAAAAATCTAATACAAAGAAAGATACAAAATTTAATGAAAATTTATAAAATGTATAAAAAAATATAAAGAATTATAATAAAGTAAAAAATTTATAAGGCTTTACTTCATAAAAAAATATTTTTAAGGACTATTTGAAAATGAATTAATAATCAAGAAAAGAAAAACAATATCAACAAATTAATTATTTAGTGTTATTGAATTCAATTAAGATATTATATATTTTTAAAAAAATTAATCATGAACAACTAACTAAAACAAATAGCCATTGAGAACAAAAAATATAATGAGTAAGAATTAACTATGGACCACAAAAATAAAAAGTAAATAATAATTAATAGCTTTAAAAGAACAAGAAACTATCATTCAATATTAAAATTTGAAAAAAACATTATATTTATCATCACTAGAAATCCCAGTGTTTGGATCATCTTCCTCTGATGAATCTATCAAATCTTATTTTCAACTACCAAAGAAATAAAATGAATAATTCATGAGTTGGAAGTCATCCTTCCCAGTGTTATATTATGCTTGATATTGTTCTATTTTGCACCAATAAATATAAAATCATTTTATACATCACTAGAATCTATATCTTACTTCATTTTTATGTCTTACAATTATTAAAATCATTAATAAATTACAAAAAAATCAAGTTAATTGGATGGCAATTATTATATTTTCTCATCAATCCTTAGGTATATTTAATGTAAATAAAATTATTCACAATTTAATATTATTATTCATTATGTTTTGACCTACTTACTTTTTTATTATTTAACAGTATCAGACTTGTGTATTGATTAAAACAATACACACACACACACACACACACACACACACACACACACACATATATATATATATATATATATATATATATATATAATTTGTTGTATTTTTGATTTTAACTTATAATATTTTTAACTATTTTTCTCATTTCTTTCTCTTGTCCTACTTTTCTCTCTTCTCTATGCAAACCTTAAATTATGATAAGATTAACATGGTATTAAAACAAGTTATTAAGAGAAAGGGTGGCAACATCAGGGGGTGTGGGCGACATAGCACCCTTTGGCAGCACACCAATAGCATTGCCTTATTGTAATGCTAAAGTACCCACATATAATAGGTATTTTGGGTTATTTCTTGTTTTTTTGAGATTATCAGATATCAAAAGACTTATTTTGGATAAAAAAAGATGTTTTTTTCAACGACATTGATAGAACCACGACAGCAAACACACTGAGGATATAGACTCATCACCAACTGTATATTACATTAAAGAATCTTATGTCTTTTTTTTTTATTTTTTTTATTTTTTTGTAAAGAAATAGATAGCTCACAATTATTATAGGGAAAACTATATTTTTTTTGTATAAAAGAAAAATACTTCAACAAATTGTATGTGGTTATATCCCTTTTTGTGTAGAAATATGTATTTTAGTGAGACAAGAACATAATTGAAATCAATGCGGGACTATTAGAGATATCTCTATGAAAATTGAGCAGTCACATTATTTCTTTATTTTATATCGATGAGAATGTGATTTATAACATAGTGATATAAAGATCAACTATTAAATAACTCACCTCAAATTAAGACTAATAGTAATAATTAAATGCAAATTAATGCAATATTAGTAAATTTGTGACAGTCAATTGTTCTCAGTGTATCAAATATATTTTATTCTTATGACAATTACAAGAGAATTTTGGATATTACCGCTTCAATGCATTATTAGAAATATTTCATCTGTATGCTATTATTACTCAACTATAATTTTGATAATTTACAATTGTTTGACTAAAAAGAGATAACACATTATATGACTCAGACACAATTGAGAGAATAATATTTGTGTGATAAAACATATTGATATACCAGACGACATTAAGAATACTTTATGATCATATTTGTAATATTTATAAACATTCATTAGAAGACCAATATATTAATTTGCTGACACAACCTTAGAAAAAGAACATTTTCTTCTTTATTAGAAAATCATTAGAAAGTGATTCATATAACTATAGTTATATTAAGAACAAGTAGAATCAATATGATTAGTTGTAGTATTGCAGCATCATTATCACATAATAATGATGTGAAAATTGAGAGATCTGACAAAGATACACCGAGAGATGAGAAGATAATAATGACTTATTTTTTTCTATGAAAGGTCAAGTATTGCTCGAGAAAATGCAAGACATTACATAATGAATTACGATTGATTTTTAAAAGTTCAAAAATTATACAACAAACTATTAGATCTATGCATCTTCATTTTTCTATGATCATATCCATTGTAATATTGTTGTCATACTTTCTCACCATCTATGTGTGCCACTAGATTAGGCATGTCTATATTCACCATACTTTCTCACCATCTCAATTCAGACTATTAAATAGTGGATTTAAGATATAATATTCATATTATAGATAATTATATTTTTTATATATATTTTTTTATAGAATCTAGAGACGCTAGTATTACAGATGTCAAACATGCCATACCAGGCCGACATTGCCTATTTTTTTCAGGCTCGCATGTTGTGCATGGTATGGACACATGGCACGATTCACTAGAGAACAAGCCCAGCACGACCAGACACCCAAAATCGGCTTGATTTCAAACCGGTTCATACCGAGATTTGGGGATACGGGCACTCCCCAAACCCGAAAGTGCCCTCCTGCTAACCCGCTCGGCTCATTGTATGCATCGTTACCAAGTTGCCCGTCAGACATTGCCCGTATGGCATAGCTTGTCGCCACGTGCCATACCCACGTGCCAAGCACCTAGGTCGTGCCTGGCACGTCACACAGGCCGATTACCCTCGGCACACCACGGCACGGAACGGCACGAATCATGCCGATAGTGAGCCCGGCACGGGCCCGAGCACAATCATGGACCGTGTCGTTCAAGGCCAAGCATGAATGAACCGAGCCATGCTTTGTGTCGGACTCGAGCCGCCCAGCCCAATTGACACCTCCATCCGGTATTGTCTTAAGTAATAAAATTATTGTATGTACTAAGAGACATGACAATGTTAATATTAGTCATATGGTTACACATGTTTTATATGTATCAGGGTTTCATCAAGATTTATTTTTTGTTAATCATATTACGAAGCAATAACATTATGACATCTTTTTTTTCTACTATATTTACGTTGGATCATTTGACCAAATAAAAATCTTCCTTAAGGATTAAATCAAATGAATTATACTTATTTTTTTTTTGAATCTCAACTCACAAATATTCTTCTAGATGTCTGCCTATTTTTAATCTATTAGTGATTAACTCTAGAGTAGAACATCTTTTACTAGAGAAACTAAAAAAATTTTAGAATTGGGTATCATAAAAGTGACATATTTATTATAATGTATGTCAGTTAGAAAACATATTTGAACTTAATATCATAAGGATAGTGAGAGGAATTCATTTCATTTAATTCACTTAGATGTTTGTGAACCTTATTGGATGATCATATTTGATAACTTGAGAAATTTTATTACTTTTGCTAATTATTATATTCATATTATATGATTATTAATATTTAAAGAAATATATTAATTTATTTTTATTTTTAAGAAAATTTATAAAAAAATAAAAATTCAATTTGTATATAATATTACAATGTTAAAAATAAATAATACATTAAAATAGATGTCTTTTCTTTTTTCTTGTTTCTTCTAAAAGCACAAAATAATTTATCAAATATTTTATATTTGGACTCGTGCATAACATGAGTATAATTGAGAAAAAATTGATATCTAGTTGACATGACTATAACACTCTTACTTCATAAGAGTATGCCTAGATATTTTTAGGAAAAAATTATATTAATCATTAACTATTAATCAATCAAATATCATCTTCAATTTTCTCAAATCATATCTCATATCAACTTGTATACTCAAGAGAGATACTTTCATCTTACACGCAAAATTTTTTGAAGTATTTTTTTCAATACCTTTCTCAATGCAAGGAGAAGATAGTAACACATGACATCAAGTACACCATTGAATATTGAAGAACTTAAAATATATTTAGATATCATTTATATTTTACCATAAACAATAAAGTATTATGAGTTTTGATATATTATTTAATAACAAGATCTTCTTTAAAGACTCAATATAAGAGAATGTACCTGTATATACTATAATAGTATGCTCATTTTCATGTCTAATTGTTATTCTCTACAAAGAAGTATCAACCGACCATGCTCATATGTCTATACATGATACAACTAGCATAACTTATTTTGAGAAACATATCAACATCTCTCATATGGCAATGTACCTAGAAGAAGAACCTAGAGTAAATATCTCATTAAATATAAGGTGAGTCCCAACGAGAGAGGAAGATGTGAGTTAGGAAACTTGATAATCTCAATCTAAGAAAATATACTAAAAAAATACATATACAATTCATTTCAAATGACACTTCTAATATATCAGTTAATCCAACTCAGACTAATGACTTAGACCTTTTTATTGCAATATAAAATTAACAAACTCAACAACTTTTTATCTCAAATACTTTTAATCTCATTTAATCTTTCTAATGTATTTAATCATTCAGGATGATGACGTACTTTATTGAAAGAATTGAAGTTAATCACATTTAATTATAAATAAGATGAATATATTGTTGACCAAACAATAGTAGAATGTAGAGACTTCAAGAAATACATACAATGAAGACAAGAAATTTTATTTCAAAATTGACAAGTAAACTAATAGTAGAATGTAGATGAATATATACAATAAAGACAAAACTTTAGAAAAACTCAACAACTCAAGTCTATACTATTGACCAAACATTTTATAGAAACTATATATTGCAGAATTACCCAAGTAGACTATATATCAACTAAATGTAATGTGTGTATTTCATCAAGATGAACTTGAGAGAAAAATGTTCATATAATAGTCACCATGATTCACTATTCTTATGAGCATATATATGTTATGCAAATTCCAAAAAATATTTCATGGCAAAAAAGAGCATCCTAGAGCATGAATTATATGTAATAATAAAATTAATCATTTTATAAACTCTTTTAAACGAATTCATATGAATACAATGTTAAGAATTCTCAATTTTATAAATAAATCTCAAAGATACAAAAATATATTTAAAAATTATAAGCATAGTCAAATAAAATATATTCAAATTCTAGTTAAGATTATAGAATTACAAAAAAAAGATCTACCATAGAGTTTTATATTTTTTGAAGATAACATCTCCTGGAAGAGCAAGAGATAAATAATTATTACAAAATCTAGTATAGAGATAAAGTATAAGGTTCTAACATTAACTATTTGTGACTTCAAGTGGACCAGTAACTTTATAGAGGAGTTGTGCCTACTAGTTCAGATATCAATAATATTTTACTTTATTATTTATAAAAAAATAACATTTTACTTAGAGTTGTCAACTGGGCCAGGCTGGGCTGGCAGGGGAAATTCCCGTGCCCAGGTAAGGCACGGCCCGTGCCGTGCCAAAGCCATCCGGGCCTCGTGCCGTGCCTGACCCGGCATGGTTCGGTGGCCCGTGGCACGGCACACTGGCACAGGTTTTTTGCCTTCCCGCAAAAAAAGACCACGGGTCGGGTCCAATCAAACCCGACCCGATTCCCCCCCCCCCCCCCCCCCCCAACAGGCACAAAAAAAAAATTTAATTTGTAGTCGTTGTCTCTCGCCTCCAATGGCTAGGGAGCAGAATCCTACGGCCCTCATGATTCTGCCCCCTAAAAAATTAAAAAAAATTAAAAAAAATTAAAAAAATCAAAAAAAATCAAAAAAATAACTTTTTTAAAAAAATATATTTTATTTAATCTATAAATTACACTACCGCTCTCTATAACACTTATGTTTTTCATAAATATTTTCTCTCAATTCTCACATTTTTTCTCTCAACTCTCACATTTTTTCTCTCAAAAATCTTGTTCATCTCTCTCGGGACTCGGGAAGTCAGGATTTCATCATTTGGCTTAACTTTTCGGGAATTTCAACTTGGGTTTTGAATTTTGAACTAGAATATAGTGCACTGTGCACGTGATAGACCTCACTGCTTTACCGGGTAATTTATTTTAAGTTTTTTTTTACTTTCTCTCTCTCTCTCTCTAGTCTATCTCTCTCTCTCTAGTCTATCTCTCTCTCTCTAGTCTCTCTCTCTCTCTCTAGTCACTCTCTCTAGACCTAAAATAGATAAATTTAAAATCTATCAGAGTCTCCAAGTAAGCATCCTGATTAATAAAAATCCAAAAAAATGATAAATACTAATGAAACATATTTAAATTTAGAAAATGAAAATATTACACAGAGGTCTGAGGCTGCTGAAACTTTAGTTTCTCCAATCGTCTCAACCCAAACTTCTAAAAAACAAAAAAACTATGACATCTGTAGTTTGGACTCATTTTAATATAATAAAACAAAAAAAAAATTTTAGGCGTGAGAAAGAAGAAATAGCACAGTGCAAATATTATATGAGACTTTTAACATGTAATAATTCATTTGGGACTGAGCACCTTAAGAGACATGTCGAATTATATACCAAAAAACATGATCCATTAGATCCTAGGCAAACTCAACTTGGCACTGCATTTTTTGAGACTGGATCAAGTTCAGTCTCAAAGTTTACTCCCTTCATATACTCCAGCGAGTTGAGTAGGGACGGCATCGCCAGACTTATCATATTGATGGGTCTTCCGATCAGATTTTCGGAAGATCCAAGGGTAGTGCGCATCATGCAGACATATTTTCAGCCTGCTTATCATAGGATTCCTAGGTCCACATCTAGGAATAACATACTAAAATTACATAAGCTAGAAAAATAAAAAATAATTAATGAATTTATGACATATAGTGGAGTGATGTCCGTGACGTCCGATATCTAGACAAGTCACGATGAATCATCTTATGCATGTCTCATTAGCCACTATGTAGATTCTAACTGGACTATGAATAAAAAAATTTTAGGATTCTCTGAGATTCTTCGTCCTCATGATGACCCAACCATTTTTGAGTGTATAATAAAAATCTTTAGGGAATATAAAATTCAAAATAAAATTTTTAGTGTCATATTCGATAACACATCTAATAATGGAGTAGCGATTAACATGTTTATTAAAAATATTAGAGACGCGCCATTATGAGAGATTTCTCATATCAAATGCATGTGTCACGTGATTAATCTGATAGTTCGAACGAGTATGAAGGTGTGTTCCCCCGCGTTGGATAATATACGTAATGCACTAAAATATATTCGCACTCCTCGCAGACAACAAGAGTTTGGTAGTCTCTGTTTGTCAGTAAATCTTAAGAAGAAGAAATTCCAATCAGATGTGAGACATCGTTGGAATTACACATACCTGATGTTAGAATCATGTGTTGGATACGAACACGTGATATCCGACTACGTCAAAAGTAAGAGTGACGAACTAATTATTAACGATACTGACTGAGCTTCAAGAATTTTATTTATGAAATTCTTGAAGATTTTTATGACACGACGAACATGTGTTCGTCGGTTTATACGCCCACGACTTGCATTACACTCCGGTGTATATACAACATTAGTAGTATGTTTAGGAAATATCGAGCTGACCCGACACTTAGTCATATGATTGCAGAGATGGAAACCAAGTACTTGAAGTACTAGTCCACTGTTTCATCTCTTTATTGTCTCGCTGCATGCATAGGCCCTAGGATTATGGTGGAAGGGGTAGAAAATAATTTGACTTACATTTCATCGTGCATGAACCTGGAAGAGTCACCTGAAAGGTTCATTCACGAAAAATTGACTAACCTGTTCACATGCAACGATACTAGGTATGGTGGTGGTGGTGGTGAGACTATGATTACTGACATGAATACCTTATTCAGAAATGATTTTTCTATTCAGCTAGCGAGGAAAAAATATAGGATTAGACCATCACATAGGAGCGAGCTTTCTCGGTACTTAGATACTGATTATTGCTCAATCCTATCATATTCTGATACTAAGAATCTTGATATATTATAGTGGTAGAAATCATATGAGTCCACCTTTCCCGTGCGATCTAGGATGGCACGGGATCTACTGAATCTTCTGGTGTCGAGCGTAGCATCGGAGTCTGTTTTTTCTGTTGTAGTGAATGTGATTTGAGATAGGAGATCGATATTACGTCCAGATATTATTGAGGCATTGACTTGTTTGAACTATTGGGAGGATTCGAGGTTTAGCATCCATGATCGTGCAGGAGCTGGGACTGGGACAGGACTGCAGCCGTATCCATTGTGATAGCGGAGGAGTTGATTGCTGATGATGATGATTCATATGATACTGGTCTTGATGTTGCGGCTGATGATGCTCATAATATGCCGATTGACAATTGATGATGATATACTATTTTTTGATTTCGATGTTTTGTTTTTTATTGATTGTAAACTTTATTTATACGTTACGTTAAAAACTTTAATTTGTTTTGTTCGAACCTTTGGTATCTAATGGCTGACTGGTCATTTTTCATTTGGTTTGCTTATATTTTTTTATTTTTAAATTTTTTTTAACATAATTTATAAATTTATTTATTTTTTTGTTTAAATTTTTCATTTAACAATTTATAACTCTATTATATAATTCTAATAAAATATAAATAAATTTTATTTTACATTATAAAAAAATTTAAACTTTATAAACTTTATAAATTTTAAATAATTTTCATATTATAAAGTTATAATATTATACATTATCTATAATTTTATATATAATTTAATAATTTATATAATTAAAATAAAAATTAAAACTATAAAATTTTAAAAAAAAAATTCATGGCCTGTACAACCTGGTTTGGCCCGTACGTCCAGGCCTGACCCGAGCGGGCCCAGCCCACCGTGACAATGGGCCGGGCCAGACCTGGCTTTTATAAACCATGTCATGTCTGGCATGGCACGAAAGCACGACCGTACTCTAAAAAAATATTCCGGGCCAGGCTGGCCCGGCCCGTTTGACACCTCTAATTTCACTTTGACACCCAAGCAACCCAACACATTCCAATAAACCTCATGTTCCACCAATGACTGAAATACATTGAAATTGGTTACTACTTCATTCAAAAAAAGATTCATGATATTTCGATAACTAGATACTACGTACCTACCAACAATCAAACTACATACATCTTTACAAAAACTTTCAGAAGACTACATATTACTTTTCTCTCTTCCACATTGAGGATTTATGAGATGCATTCCCTAGCTTAAATGGATATTTAAGTTTCAATTTATTTTTTTGATACTATATTTGTTTTTTTATTGTTTGAAAATACCCGACATAAAGGCTACCCAAACCAAATGTGTATGTAGTTTATATTGTATTTTAGATTTTAAGTTTCAGTTTAATAAAATTTTCTACCATTTTTTTCATGTTTCCATCTTTCCTCCCTCTCCTAAGTCCTATCTGCTATCTGCAAACTGGTACTTTCAATACGGTTAACATTAATTATTTTTGTTTGTTATTAGTTTTGTTTCTTTTAACACATTGGAATGACTTACTGCAAATTACTAAGGAAAGATTAGCAGCATCAATTGAGTTATAAAGTGTCTAAACGTGCAAACAACATCATAATATTTTCTTAACATAATGGGAATCATCCATAATTTGCATGCAAAAACTAGTTAAATACAATCATAAAATTACACTGAAAAAAAAAATGCGGAGTGACAACCTTAACAGCAGTATTCATAGAGCTCATATGGTGAAATTCAACAAAGCCAAATCGGTATCCCTGTTGCTGTCCAGGAAGCACATAAATTTAGAGAAGGCAAGTATACTATTGACAAGCAAAAATAGAACATGAATTATTTAGATAGATAATGCATTTCATATCAACCTTATTATGTCTGATCTGGATACCTTCTTGCACAATTGGGCCAAATTTCTTAAAAATAACCTCAAGTTGAGGAATAGTCAAGTTAAAAGGCAAATTACGAATATAAATTGAGTATCCTGTTGTTGACAGAAAACAGTTATTAGAAAACACTTAAATCGATAAAAAAGGCTGGGTTTAATTACATGACAAATCACAAACTTTAGTCATTTTAATCAATTTTGATTAATTTTTAAAATGGTATGAATTGATGCTCATACTATAGATATCATATCAAAGATATTCTCCTTCTGGGTATTGTAGTCATCTACAAAGCATTAAAAGAATGGAATTTATTTAAAACAGCATATGTGGAGGACAAACTCGCATGCTGATGCACCTGAGAAAGAGATATTAGTTCCCCCCGCAAAGTTATTGTCCCATTACATACAATGCCATTACAGCAAAGGCACCACATCAGTATGTCTAAAGTGGGGGTCATTTTGGTAAGGAACACAAAATAATGAAAACAAGAGGTTGAATTCAAATCGAGTCTTCTTGCTTCAGGACTTCTTATTGAAACATGAGATCCACAACATATAACACATGCTTTCTTTTAGTTGCTTTTATGCATACATATGCATGTTTCATGAACAGCCCAACATAGAATTTTGAGTTTAAGATTGAATTTTATATTTATGATTTTTGTGTTGTATGAGTTTCAAGTTTATAATTTCAGATTTAAGAGGAGAGCCTAGCTTAATATTTTAATTAAGTACTGATTTGAAATGATTTTAGTGTTAATTCTTAATGGAAGCAAACATTTATCAATCTATCTACTATTTGTATATATCAACACATACAAATACAAATGTTAAAACTAATGTAGTTTTAATTGTATTTTTTTGTATTAATTTATGTTTATGAATAGTAACCCCAATAGATAAAAGTAATGTGAAATAATTTAAGATTTTCATGAATATATTGACTTATTAATTTGTTATAAAAAAATAAATATTATTATAATAATCTCATCTTAAATATTTTTTTAATGAAAAAAACAATTCACTCATATATATTTCATCAACTTGTAAAATATCAAATTATAAATTATATGACTATATGTTTGATTATTACAATAGAAAATAACAAGAAAAGTAAGTAGATAAAACTAAGTTTATCAATCACAAAAAAGAATAACAAAAAAATAAATAAATCGGTAATCAATCACATCAAGATGGCGTCTCAACCAAATTAACTCACAGGTAACTATAATCATAACCCTGTACAATCTATGTATTAGATCTTGACATTGCTGTCTACATATTATTTTATCATTAGAAATGATTTCAAGAAAAGTATAAATACTAAAAAAAGATCTTTTATTAGTACAAGTTGGATCATCAACTCAAATCTAAACACCTCAATAGCTAAAAGTGCCTGTTTTCAATGAAATATAACAAAACCTGATGAATTCTTGTCATAAATTAGTATGTGAAAAGTTTCATCTAAGTATATTTCATAATAAATTTTAAAAATGACTAAATATACTTATCGTATAAGTTATATTTGGTATAGTAATAGTTAGATAGTATATTTTTTTTATGATTTTCCAACATATAATCAAGTTAAGTGGAGAGTTCATACCAAAAAATAAATTAGTACATAACTCAATAAAAAATTCATTATAACACAACTCATGAGACAAAATTATATGAGTATCAATTTCATATATTCTCTGTGACAACACAATAAATCTCATTCTATATGTCACATCTATTTCAAAAAAGTATTTAAGACTACAAAGATTCTTCATTTAAAATTATGAACAAAAATACATCTTGGCCTGTGTGATTCATAATCATAACTTACCCTCTCTTATAATAAAAATATTATAAACATGCACAATCGATAAAATAAAATAATCATCTAAACTCTTCAACAAAAAAAATAATCTAGAATACACTATGTAAATCAAAAAATATGACTACCAGTGAAAAAATTACAAATCAATCCCTTGATAACTACATCGGGGCATACAATATATTTCACAATTAATAAGTTGACTTTGAAAGCTTCTTATACTATATAAAAATCATGTGGTTGCTCAATTTATATTTCTTCAAAATTATCATCAAGAAAAATATTTGTATTCAAGTAAGAAACTAATATGTGGCTGCTCAATATATCATTCAATTTTGAGAAGATGTCATGATATAATTATTTATAATAAGACTATCTTGACCACCTAAGAAAAAATATCTTTATAATTCACTCTAATTATCTGAATAAATCCCTTCAAAACAAATTTCATATTCAGGCGATATATCTTCATATCTTGACTAGTATTTATAGTGACCACTTATATACTACAACCAACAAGTCTTCTCGAATATTGATAGACTAGTTCTCATGTCTTATTTGAATAAATAAAATTTCTCTTCTAATATGATAAGACACCAACCTAAATAGGATAATATCACAAAATGAGTCATGATTATCTCTATCGTCAAGAAAAAATAATAAAAGAGAAGAAAAAATAATATGAATATTAAAATACCTATAAATTAAGATATTGAGTATGACTCGTATTTTTTTTAGAAAGCAATTAAAAGATTAAATTTAAAAAAAATTAATTACATAATCAAAATCATCTAATTTGTTGAGAGACTCATATGCTCTGAACATTTGTGTATATCCCCTTCTCCAATAAAAAACATGAAGTTCAGGATGATTATATCTTCATGTTCTCAATTTATTTTGAGTTAAGGACTAAATCGACATGGGAAGTATCAACTCGACTTGATTTTATAGAAATTCTTTTCCATGAAAATTCCACTCTCAAGACTTAATATATTATATATTTATTATTACATACAATGACTCCATATAAGCATGATTACAAGGTGAATCAATAAGTTCAAAAATAAATGATAGGTGACACACTGCCTTAGCTGGAGACCCACATTGGACTCCAAAAAAAAATATGAAATAGTAATAAATCTCAAAAGCATCATTTAAATTATTATCTTGTTTTGACCCATCAAAGAACAAGTACTACTTAACAAATAATAACCTCAACACTAACTAGTATTGTATCAAACTTTTATGAATAATATTTGTATACTTTTTAGGTAATAATATAACCAAGAAAGCTATAAGTTATTACCCTATGTGTTATATTATCGCATCCCTAGGAAGAAATATTGGACTAAATAAATTTTTCCAAAAAACTGTGGAGATCAGATGAACAATTTCAATCTAAGATATAAAATCTAAAAAGACGATATAAAAATTGACAAAAAAAAATTTGATTGATAAGATACTTAATGATTAAAATCATATCTCCTCAAAATTCATCCAGTTAACTTCTACTAAAAAGAAGTGACTCATACAATTCAATCAATTCTCTATTTCATCTTTTTTACAATTTAATTCTATGGAAATGTGTTGACACATAAAAAAGTAATACTTAATATCAAAATCAATATAATAAATACTAAAATTATAAAACAAATACTCTAATGAATTATCACTTTAAAAATATTTTATTAAATTTTTTTTTATTAATTTATTAAATGATTGAAAAATAAAAAAAATATGATCTAAAATTAAAAACAAAACATATTTAATTTAAACATGTACAATCATTAATAAATATATAATCAAAAATCTCAATTCATCACAAGTTTCATATTTATTAGGTCATTGTATATCTGATTGCATAAGGATGAATGAGACATTGCTCATACAAATCCAACAAGCATGATAGAAAACTTTGATTTGATTTTATAACTGACAAATCTCACCCTCTAGAATAAAGACATCTTGCTAATATTATAAATAAAAATTATCAATTTGACTAAAAATATATAACCAAGTTCAGAATAAATAACTAAAATATCAACAATACTAAAACTCATAGTGATATACCTAGTCATTGAACATTAAGTCAATCAATATTGGCCAATTTTGTAGCTAAAGCAAAGATACCTTGACAAATTTTGAAGGGTTGAATTTGATCACCTAGCTAAACTGGCACATCCCTACCTCAAAGCACAAGTTGTGCATGGTTTGATACATTTGCCAGACCAACTCAAGTTGTGCCCCTGGCTAGCTAGGTGTTTGGGCCACATCCCACGACACATTGTGGTTGTGGGCTTTTGAACTGTAAATGTGGGGTACACTTGCACTATAAAATTATACAAGTTGTACTTATGTAGTTACAAAATTAAAAAAAAAAACTTAAATAATAATTAAAATTTGATTTTTTTAATTTAAAATTCTGCAATATAATAGCAATATGAAATACATTAAAATTCATGAAAAATATATAAAATTAAATTATATATATAATAATTAATGAATATAAAAAAATATACAAAAAGTAATAATTTTTAAATTTTATATTGATGTCAATATCCACTAATCCTATATCATAATTATTATTTGTCTTGTTCTTTTATTATTGTTCAAAAGTTTGATTCCTTTATGAAATTCATGACTATTAAATTAAAGAATTATTCATATATTTTGTCAATCTTTTAAGCAAAACAATGCATATAAAATATTTGGCCTCAAATTTATCTTCCTACTAGAAACTATATTCATAGTAACAAAAATATTTGTTTGATGTTGAATTGGACATAATGCAGCCAACCATTGGGTTATGTCCAATAGTCAAGAGATATCACAACTATCAATGTTAGATGATAATAATGACTTTGACATGATACCAATAAAGAACAATGAGAGACACAAATTTTTCTTGAGATGAATATATCTATATGGTTGATACTCTTATAACAATTAATTTGAGTTGTGCCCTGGTACATACCCTTATTGATCCATGTATTAATGTCTCATCCAATGTGATTCATCTATTTGATTTAACTACTCATAAAAATATCATAATAAAGATTAACTATATAATTATTATCAAACCAAAAATAAATTATTTAGTCAAAATAATTAATTATTTATTTGATTATCTTTGACATCTTCACTCAAACACAGCTCTTTGTATACGGAGATACATGAATAAGTTTTCAAGACTTAAAATTTTTTTTGGTGAACAAAAGCACTTGCAATTAGCAGAATATTTAAATTGTAATTAAGTAACAGCTTGTACTGAGAAAAGTTCTATGATAGATTTTATATTTTTTTTAATGACAATCTTGTCTCATAAAAAAATAAAAAATAAATAATTATTTCAAAGTTAATTATAAAAATAAAATTCATAATGATAGTAATAATCACATGCAAGATATTTTAAATTTGACATTTACTGGTATTAACATCATCAATCTTTAAACAGGTAGGATGAAACAATTATTGCGACTTTTTCTTCTAATTTAATTTTCATGATGTATTTAAATTCATGATGATAGTATCAATCTTTAAATTTGATGATAGTAATACCCACTTTTTCTTCTAATTTCTTTTATTGCGACAGTCAAACAATAAAACATATAATCTTCAATCTTTAAATCTAGAATTTCAAAAGCAGATTAATCACATAAAATTAAAATACTTCTTCAACGAAAAGAGTTAGGATGAAACAATTATTATAATTTATATTCATATAATTGATCATCCATCAAACATCTTTGAGAATAACTTGAAGATATCTCTATTTATTTTTCTAACATCTAAATTTAATATTCTGGATATTTACACAAACTTTAGATGAAATATTATGATTTACAACATTTTTTTTCTTTTTATTGTATTATGAATGATAGCATCATAGTACTCAACTTATGAGTTGCCTCAATCCAACAAGCCTACTATATACATGCACTTTGTGTACTAATATTTTATCGAGTTTTATTGAATTTCTATTAAGATTTTATGATTTATATGGCTTGATTTTAACAAAAAATATATATATATTATAAACATTATTAAAAGAAAACATAGTTATATATTAAAAAAAATTATATGTAAATTTTTATTAGTAATATTTCATTAAAACCTTACCAATAAAAATTTAATGGGATAAACATAAAACCTTAATAAAAAAAATAATTTAAATTTTTCATGAATCATAATCACAATTCAAAAACAAATCTAACCATTAATATTCTCAATAAATTTTTAAACCACTATCATATGAGAATTTCTATAACTCATTTATTTGCTAACAAATTATTTTACCATTTCTTTTATAAATAAATTATATAATGATAAAAAATATTATTTCATTCAAAAAAAAAAAGACTCGGGATAACTATACTACTATAATTATACTCACGACAAGTTAGATTGCAAATGTTTTATAAAAATCTTGAAATGATGTTAACAAGCTTTTTCTCCTCTTATGCTTAGTTTTTCAAAATATTCAAGTAATAGTTTGGAAAGAGTGCCAATATCATAAAAATGTGCTCTAGCACTATTATGAATTATATATTCTGCATTCATATGTAAAAAAAAAATTATTTTTGCCTAATTTTTAAACAAAAGAATTGAACCTTCTAGGCGAATCTCTTAAACCAAGAGAACTCGGTGTTCCAATCCTGCATATTACTTTCATTCCTTTTTTTCAAAGTGAAACATCATTTTAAATGATATATCAGGTGAATTGACAAGGATGAGACATTACCCTTCATTGACTTCTCATGGTACATCAACAAGACATGTTTAGCCTAGCTGGCATGGGAAGCAGAGTTGGTGGCACCCATGTGAGTCAGCAATGAATTTTGATAAAAAATAAAATGATTTTATTAATTGCTGGTTAACCATATATTAAATGACACAAATGTACTGAAAAATTAATAAAATCTTATGCAACATCTAGGATAGTAGTACTGATTTGATGCACAATAAAGATTAGAAAAAACTAATTAGAATGACTAAAGTTTGGAAAGTTTATGATAATGAAACCAAAATATTTGACATAGCAACAAAGATAACTTAAGAAAAATGGTTTAAATATAAACCAATGGTGGCATAATACCATCCTGCTGATCATTGCTAGCAATAGGAATATCATCATTAACTGGCATTGGCACTTCAGGCTCGGAAGCTGCTCCCGATTGAACTGAATGGTTCTCCAATTCTTTGGAAGCAACCTGAGGAGCAATAGTATATGTATGACTTTTTGTCGGGCCTGTGTTTCCTTTGGGTACTCTAACCTGTAGAACAAACTCAATCAAAATCAAGATTCTCATTCAGTGCAAACCCTTCTTCAAAAATCTTTTCTTGCTACAAACTCACAATTGATGCATATGATATCTTCTCAGCATCTTCTTGTCCCACAGATAGATCTGATTCAACAATTACAGAAAAATCATTTCCGCTTGAATCAGATGGGGATTCGATATGAGAGCCTTTTTCAATAGATAACTCCTTTGTGGAACACAATAGAACATTAGCTTTCTTGACAACATTTTTTTCTTCGGTGACACAAGTTTGGTTTGGTGTAACAGGAACAACATTGGGCTCTGAAGAAAGATACGTAACTTCAATTTCCATCAGACAATAATTAAAAAATAAATGCAATACTCCATCAAAAAAAAAAATTTACTTGAAAAGTACTTTTGCTTGTATAGTCTTTCGTATGCATTCATCCTTTTACTTAATGAAATTGGTAAATGTAAGAAGTGCCCATAGTATAAGAATATTCCAAAAAAAAGCATACCCATAAATTATGTCATATTGAAATGAATAAGTGTGATATTTGTATATAACAATTTACTTGATATTAGAGCAAAAAATCAACATGATATCCAACAAAACTTTATCACAACTACTTAGAATTAAATGTGTGGACAAATGCTATGAAATTTGATATCACTTCCATCAAACTCGATGTATTTTTTGAATATTTTTCAATATGGGAATCAAACCATATTTTCTTAGAATTAAAAGTTGTTAAGTTTTTTGTTTTTTTTTTGTCTTATATGTTTGGGAACACCCAACTTGTAGGCTGCCCTAAACCACGTATACATATTTTGTCATGTTAAATAAAGAAAAGGAATATTTTTCTCAATTAATAATATTTTTTCTCTGCTTTCCATTTCTGACTTATTGTTTCTCACTCTCTCACCTCTATGCATTCCGAACAACAAAACCCTGAAGATATCTTCAGGTGGTATATAAGGGAAACTTCAGACAGATGGTAGCCAAGTGCGTACAAGATGCCGCAGCATCTAGAACCACCAGTGACCATAATCACCATAAGTAGCGTCACTGCACTGTAGCAGTGAAACACCCACATGTGGTGGGTGTTTTGAGTTTACTTATTGGCCATTGAAGTTTGTCAGCGATGCAGCGCTGACACGGCAGCAATGGTACAGAATAATCGCTTACACAATTTCTTAAAATGATTTTTTTTCTGTTAAAAAAAACAAAAAAAAAACTGTGTGCCCTTGATATATTTTGGGAAGGGCAACCCTGTTTGGTAGGGAAGTCCTTTGGTATCTAATGGGTAGGACAGCCCTGATTGAAAGAGAAGCCCTTTAATACCTTTTGAGTAGGGCAACCTGGTCAGAGGGCAACCCACATATATGTTTAAAAAAATATATTTTTTTGTAGGACAAACTCACATTTGTATGAGGCAGCCCATTGGTATCCTTTGTCTAAGCCATCCCACAATTTATTTATTAAAAAATTATGTTAGTTGAGTTTATAAATTGATTATTTTACTTTTATGCAGAGATGTACATTGTGGTAATAAAAAAAGAATGAAATTAATATGAGATCATTGAAATTAATCCAAAAGAAATTAAGAATTGATATTTTTTTTATTTGAACTACATCAGAGAGAATCTAATTTGTAGCTCAAGAGAAGTTGAATCACTTAATGGAAAATCCACCATAAACTAAGATTATAAGTGGATGCATATTGATGCATGACTACAAATGCACGTGTGGTAATCAATTAATATCACTGTATCAAATATGTTTGACTCTTGTGATACCGGAAAGATGATTTGAGATATGATCACTTTGAAGCATTCTTCAAATTTATGTAATATTATTACTCAGTTATTGTGATGTGTAGACTAACTGAAAAGGAAAAGACAACTAACAATACGACTTGAACAAATTATAAAAGAGGATTGTTAGTATGATACCAATATTGATAGATTATATTAGAGGTTTTAAACAGGCCGGGCAGCATTGGCCCTGCCGACTCGGCCGTGCCTAGCCCGGCACGGCACGGTCGAGACTCGTGCCCATGTCAAACCGGCTCACAGCACAGCTCGTGCCGAGGTATACAAAGCCTAGTGCTGGGCATGGCATGCCCCGGTACCCTGGCCCAAGGGCACGGGAATTTGGCATGATCCAAAGCATGCTCCACCCCCTCACCCCAACGGCCAAAGCCCAACACCCTGACCCCGAGCCGAGGAATGACTTTCCGTAGGTCCACAAACCCGACCCATCAGTCCCATTTCCCCAGTGCCAATAGGAGCCCGAGGGTTCCAGAAGCCGAGGCTTCTGAACATGTGATCGTTTGGGTAAGTTTGACGATCGAACCGACTCAAACAATCCAAAAAAAATTAATATTTTGACCGTTGGATTTCGCACCAAATGACTAGGAGGCAGAATTCAACAACCCAAAAGATTTTACCCTAATTTAAAAAAAAATCAAAAAAAAAAATATTAAAAAGAAATAATATAGATAACAAAAAACTTACAGAAAAGTCTGAGGCTGACGAAACATTGATTTCTTCAGTGGCCTCGACTCAAATATTTAAAAACAAAAAACTAAAAAAATATCAATAGTGTGAACTTACTTTAATCTAATTCAACATAAAAATTTTATAAGTGTCAAAAAAGAATCGGTACAATATAAATATTATAAAAAAAATTAAAATTATAAGAGTGTGTTAGGCTGGGTACCTTGAGAGATATGTCGAATAATTCACCAAAAAATATGATACATTATATCCTAGGCAAACTCAACTCAATGGTGGATTCTTTTATGTTGAATCCAGTTCAGCCTCAATGTTGATCACATTCAAATACTACGACGAGTTAAGGGAAAAGACATGATCAAACTAATCACTTTGATGAGTCTTCTAATTAGATTTACATATGATCCAATGATAGTCAGAATCATTCAGACTTATTTTCAGTCTGCATATCATAAAATTTCTAAGTTCATATCTAGGAATGATATTCTACACTGCCTCGTTGTGCCTGGAATGACATGGTTCATTGGATGTCAAGCCCGGCATTGGCAGGGGCCCAAGATCTACTCGAATTTAGGTCAATTTGGGTCGAACCAAAACCCTAATTTTTTAAAAAAATTAGGATTTCAAAGCCAAGCAACTATCGCCCTGTCGAGGCTTGTGAAGTCTCGCCCATCAAATATCTGCATGTCATCCCCCCGTCATGACCATGCTTGGCGTGTGGCCACCTATGTCGTGTCCACGTGCCAGGCAAGGCATGAGTGCCTGGCACGACACATGGGCCAAAATCCCTTGGCTTGGTAAGGCACGACTGGAGTAGAGGGTGCACCCAACATGGGCCCGAGCACGACACTATAGAATGTCGTGGCAGCCCAGGCCCAACTAAACCATGCATGGCCCGAGACGTGCCCAACCCATTTAACACCTCTAATTAAAATATTATACTTAGAAAAGAAATAATAATTAAAAAATTTGAGCATTATAATAGAGTTGTATCCGTGACGTCTGATATCTTAACTAGTCATGACGATGCATCTTATGCATACATCACTGCCCACTATATGGATTATAAATTGATACTAAATAAAAAATATTAGAATTTTCAAAGATTTTCTAATCTCATGATGGTCCGATCAATTATGAGTATATGATGAAAATCTTTAGAAAATATAAAATTTAAAATAAAATATATAGCATCACATTTGATAATACATCTAATAATAGAATAGTCATTAACATGTTTATTAGAACTATAAGAGATAGATCAAAAAAAAAAAATTTTCACGTTAGATGTATGTGCATATCATTAATCTCATAGTACAAGTGAGGATGAAAATTATTTCTCTCATTTTAGAAAACATACGTAACTCACTAAAATTTTTTAGTATTGATCACAGACAATATGAGTGCGATACTTTCAATTCGTCTAAAGGTCTAAAGAAGAAAAATTTTTAATAGAATGTGAGACACCGTTGAAATTACACATATCTTATGTTAGGATCATGTATTGGATACGATCACGTGATATTCAACTAGGTCAATAGTAAGGGTGACAAATTTATTATAAACGACACTGACTGTGCTACAAAAGTTGTATTTATAAAATTTTTAAAATATTGTATGACACGACGAACATGTATTCGTCAGTTTATACTCTCATGACTTGCATTACACTCAATTGTATATATGATATTTGTAATATATTTAGAAAATTTAAAGATGACTTGACACTTAATGATATAGTTGTAGAGATGGAAACCAAGTATTTAAAGTACTGATCCACTAACTTATCTCTTTATTGTCTGGCTGCCTGCATAAATCTAAATTTAAGATGAAAAATATTTTAACATATATATCCTCGTGCATGAACCATAAAGACCAACCTGAAGAATTTATTCACAAAAAATTGACTACATTATTTATATACTACGATATAAAATATGGTGAGAGTGGTAGTGAGATTCCGAGTACGAACATGGATACCATATTCGGAGACAATAACTTTTTCATTCAAGTACCAAGTAAAAAACGACGAGATAGACCATCGAATAGGAGTGAGCTATCTCAATACTTAGATATTAATTATTGTTCAATCATATCGCATTCCGATTATAAAAATCTTAATATTTTATAGTGATGAAAATCATATCAGTCTACCTATCTCATGCTATCTAAGTTGGCACGAAATCTACTAACTCCTCTGATGTTGAGCATAGTATCAGTCTTTTTTTATTGCAATGAATGTGATTTCGAATAGAAGACCTAGATTACGGCTAGATATTATTGAGTCGTTAGCATGCATGAAGGATTGAGAAAATTCAAGCTTGAACATCCAGGATTGTACTGTGACTACAACAAAAGCAGAGAAAATAGTTGCTAATAATGATTCATGAGACATTGATGTTGATGATGATTGACGACTGATATGAGATTGACATTGAGACTTTAATAATTGAGTTAAGAGTCTAAGCATACTTTACTTCCTACGACCTATTGCTATTGATACATTGATATTGATATCATCATTGATCATACGCTGACAAAAATTACATTTATCATTTTTATTTATTATTTTTGAATTACCTTTGTTTATTTTTTTTCGCCATTTTACTTTGAGGCTAGATTCAGACAATTATGTTTTTGTTTTTTGTGATTTTGTCATCTTTTTTCATCATTTTAAAATTTTAGTTGTTTATGTTTTATTTAATTTAATAAATTAATAATTAAAAATTAATTATTTATTTTAATTTAAGTATTAAATAATTAAAATTAATTTTTTTAACTAATTTTAAATTTTGGATTAAAAATTTTCCAAAAGTATTCTTTAATAAAAAAAACGTTCTCTTCAATATTCAAAGAGTCGCAGTTCCTGTTTCCGAAGTTTTACGCTAAAAGGGAGTCCCCTGCCATTTTTTTCTATAGAGGAAGGAGATGCTGCAACTTTCTGAACCATTCAAATTCACACTTATAGGCAAGTTTTTGCAAGGCTGACCATATCTCGAGCATATTCATTCCTTTCTCGCTGCCATTAAATTACAAGTGGTGAAGTGGGCATAGTTCGACAGTAAGCATATACTGTTTCAAATCAAGGAAGAGAACTTCCTAAGGCTATGGCTACAAAAGAGTAGAACTTCCTATGAGGGTATTCAAGTGGTCGCCAAGCTTCAACACAGCAGAGGAACCCTCGAACGCCGTGGTTTGGTTCTCTCTACCAAAATTACCTCTGCATTTTTTTCAATAAAAGCTCTCTCTACTTTATAGCTCTCTGTGTGGGTAAGCCATGGATGCTTGATGAGGCCACTGCCTGCATGACTAGGCCGAGCATGGCTAGAATATGCAGAGGTTAACCTTAGGGAAAAACTCTCAAACAGGGTATGGGTGGGCAGTAACCATGTCAATGGTTTCTGGTAGTCTATCTTGCCAGAACACATGCCAAGCTACTATGAAAACTGTCTTAAGCTGGATCATGGAAGGGCAAGTTGAAAGGTGGGGGAGAGAGTAGGAAATAGAGAGGATATTCAAGAGAAAACAGAGGGCAGAATAGGAGGAAAAGTATGGGTGAAGAAAAGTCATAAGATAGGTGGAGTAGGAGATGAAGGGGGAGGAGGGTCAGTGAATTTAGAAGACTTTGTTGTGGAGGCAGTAAGTGATAAAGATGAGGGGGAGCTAGAATGTGAAGGGGGACAGAGTTTTAGAGAGGGGGGAAAATGAAGGTGTGAGGAGAAAGGGGAGGTAGTGGTATCAAGGTTGGCAGAAAATGAGAGCAAGAATAGGAAAAGAAAGATAGAGGGAGGAGGGGAGAAAAGAGAGGTAGAAGAAGAAAAGAGAGCAGGCAATAAGATAAGTAAGAATAAATTAAAAGTTGAAAGATGGTTAGAGGATGTGGCTTGGGGGGCTGAAGGTTTGGGAAAAGAGAAAGGAGAAGAAAATGTGAGCTCAAGGGCAAGGGGTAGAGGAATAGAGTTTGAGCTCCAAAAAGAAATAGTGGAGCATGATTGGGTTGAAGTTGATCTTCTCGCGGAGGAAGAAATGGACTCTAAAATCTGCCCTTTGGCTTGTATTAGCAAGAATATATAAAAGCAAGATGGGAGCAGATCGTATGATGATATTTATCAACAAACTATAATCAAAGGTGAGCCAAGCACTAGAGACGTGACTCTTAACGAATTCAGAAGTATGGCATTAAAATTTGAAAAAATTCAACAGAATTTAGCAAGGGAAATGAAGCAAATTCCTAGTTCAAGCAAGCCTCCTAGAAATTTGAAAAAATACTTTAACATAAAATATGAATCAAAGTATACCACTAGAGCACAAGCTAGATATATGTGGAAATGAATAATAGTCTATACTGAAATATAAGAGGGATAGCAAAAATCTCAGCAATAAGTAGGATAAGAAAACTTATCAAGTTATATAAAATTAAAATGATAACAATAGCTGAACCAATGGTTAATGTCAGCCAATTAGAAAAATACAGGGTGCAGATTGGTCTAGATAATGTATTTCCTAATTATAATGGTAAGTTATGACTTATGTGAAGTAATTCCATGGATATTGAGATCCTCTCGGGAACTAATCAAACAGTCAATTTCAAGATAGAAAAGAACTCAGAGATGATTATTTCAGTTGTATATGTGAGTAATACAAAGAAAAATAGAAAATTATTATGACAGAAGATGAGAGATATAGCCAAAAGGAAGATTCCTTAGACCATTGGGGGAGACTTCAATGTGATAGGAACCCTATAGGAAAAAAAGGAGGAATGCCTCCTAATCTGATAGCAATGGCCCGGTTTAATGAGGCCATAGTCAATACTAATTTAATAGAGGCAAACTATTTGAGCTCGGATTATACATGGTATAATAAGTGGAAAAAAATGAGTCATCTGGTCCAGGCAAGACTAGGTGCTATTCAATACGAAAGGTACAGACAAGTTTGGTAGATTAAAAATTAAGCATTTAAACAGAGCATGTTCAGATCATAATTCAATTCTGATGTCTTTTTAAAAGAGAAAAGAATCACAAAGTATTTAAATTTTAAAGCATGTGGAGAATGCATAAAGGCTTCGACAAAATTATCAAAAACACTTTGGATAAACGGGCTAGGGGTAATCCCATGCAGATTTTGGCAATAAAACTGCATAGTCTAAAATTTGCACTAGAATCATGAAATAAAAAATCATTCGAAAATATCACTAAAAAGATACAAGAAACAAAAGATAAGGTAACTACTTTAGAAGCACAGTTTGGGAAAGCACAAGATGAAGTATCGAGAAAAGAAGTTAGCAAAGAGAAAGCAGAGCTAAGATTTAGGTTGTACATGGAAGTGATCTACTGGAAACAAATGGGTAAGATCAAATGGCTGAAAGATTGTAATAAAAACACAAAAATCTTCAATGTCATGATAAAAATCAAATTGCAAAAGCAAAAAATAAAATATATAAAATTAATTAATGGAGGTTGGATAGAAAAAGAGAAAGATGTAAAAATTAAAATAGAAGAATATTTTAAGAGGCGCCTATGCAGAAGTATTAACCGAAAAGGGAACACATTAATGAGAGTCATTGAAAAGAAAGTATCGACAGAAGATAATGAAGCGTTGGAAAATATCTCCAAATAAATAAGAGATTAAAGAGACAGTGTTTGATATGAGCAAAGATAGTGCTGCAAGACTGGATAGATGGAACAACGAATTCTATCAACGTTGTTGGAACATTATAAAAAAGGAGGTGGTAACAGCTATTGCATGGATTTTTGCAGGAGCAAAAATTACAAAAACTTGGGCGAGCTCATTTATTATTTTAATTCCAAAAAAGAAAACCCCACAAAAATGTGAGAATTACAGACCAATAAGTCTATGCAATTCTATTTATAAGATTATATCTAAACTTCTACAGAATAGGATTAGCAGGCTTCTTCCCTCCATCATTTTTGCGGAACAAGCTGGTTTAGTTCAGGTTAGGTTAATGATAAAAAACATTAAACCTAGCCTCGAATTGATGAAAGAATTAGGAGTTAAAACTAGGGGACAATGTAATTTTTAAGCTTAATCTGTCAAAAGCATTTGACAAGGTTGAATGAGATACCTTATGTTATGTGATGAGAAAGATAGACCTCTCGAAATTCTGGATAGATTTAATGTTTAGATGCGTCTCAAGTACATGAATAAAAATACTAATAAATAGTCAAGTAGGAGGTAAATTCAAACCAGTAAAAAATTTAAGACAGGGAGAGCCTCTCTCACCTTCCTTATTTAATATTTATCTAGACCTATTAATTATTAATTTAAAAGAGGAAATAAGAATGTGTAATATCATAACTTACAAACAGCCTAAAAATACGCCTGATGTGAGCTACCTAGAGGTGTCAAACGGACCGGCCCAGCACGGCACGGCCTGTTTTTCACGTGCCCCGCCGTGCTACCGTGCCGTGCCGGGCACGGTTGGCTTGGACCTGGTCTCCTGGACCGGCTCAACCGGGGTCCGGGGTCCGGGTCCCGGGAGCCAACAGCCAAGCACGGGCACGGCCCGTGCTTGGCACTTGGCAGATTATAAAAAAATTTTTTTTTTATTTTTTTTTTTAGTTTCTGTTTATCTGTATTTAAGTTTATGTAATAAATAAAAAATAAATTTTTTTGTAAAAAATATTACATTTAAAATTAAATGTAAGTATGTAAAAAAAAATTAGAAAATTTATTTTTTTTTCAATTAAGTTTAGCATATTTTAATATTATAATGTATTAATTAAATATTAAGATTTAAAGTTAATAAATTTTAAAATAAAATTTAAATCTTAAAATAAAAAATAAATACATTAAGTTAGAAAAAATTTTAATTAAAAAAAATTTAAACTACGCAAATAAAAATTACCATTCATACTTTTGAAACCAATACTCCGAAAAAAAAAGTATAAGTTTCAACTTCAACACAACGTATAATACAAAGTACAAACAAAGCGTATAAATAAAAAAAATAAAAAAATATCGAAAAAAAAGAGCAGATGAGCATCAATCGTCAAGCGGCATATAATGAGAATCATCAGCCGCAACATCAAGATCAGTATCATATGGGTCATCATCATCGGTAATCAGCTCCTCCGCCATCGTAGTGGATGTGGATGCAACTGCAGTGTCTGTCACAGTCCCAGCTTCAGCACGATCACTGATGCTAAATCTCGATTCCTCCCAATCCTTCAAACATGCCAAGGCCTCAACCATATCTGGACGTAATCTCGATCTCCTATCCGAAATCACGTTCACTGCAACAGAAAAAGAAGACTCCGATGCTACGCTCGACACCGGAGGAGTCAGTAGATCCCGTGCCATCCTAGATAGCACGGGATAGGCGGACTCATATGATTTCCACCACTGTAATAAATCAAGATTCTTATTGTCAGAAGGTGATAGGATTGAGCAGTAATCGGTATCTAAGTACCGAGACAGCTCGCTCCTATGTGAAGGTCCACCCCTACGTTTCCCCCTCGCTAAGTTAATGGAATAAGCGTCATCTCCGAACAAGGTATCAGAGTCCGTACTCACAGTCTCAACACCACCACCACCATACCTAGTATCATAGTATGTGAACAGGTCTGTCAACTTCTCGTAAATGAACCCTTGAGGTGGCTCTTCCAGGTTCATGCACGAGGAAATGAAAGTCAGGGTGTTTTCAACCCCTTCCACCTTAGCCCTAGGGTCCATGCATGCTGCGAGGCAATAAAGAGATGGAATGGTGGACCAGTACTTCAGGTACTTGGTCTCCATCTCTGCAACCATATGGCTGAGCGTCGGGTCCGCTCGATACATCCTAAACATGCTACTAATGTTGCATATGCAACGGAGTGCAATGCAAGTGGTGGGCGTATAAACCGACGAACACATGTTCGTCGTGTCATAAAATATCTTCAGGAATTTCATTTATGAAATTCCTGAATCCCAGTCAGTGTCGTCAACAATAAGTTCGCCACTCTTACTATTGACGTAGTCGGATATCACGTGTTCGTATCCAACACATGATTCCAACATCAGGTACGTGTAATTCCAACGATGTCTCACATCAGATTGGAATTTCTTCTTCTTAAGATTCGCAGACAAACAGAGATTACCAAACTCTTGTAGTCTGCGAGGAGTGCGAATATACTTGAGTGCATTGCGTATATTTTCCAACGCGGGGGAACACACCTTCATACCCGCTTGAACTATCAGGTTAATAACATGACACATGCATCTGACATGAAATATCTCTCCTAAAGGTGCGTCTCTAATATTCCTAACAAACATATTGATCGCTACTCCATTATTCGCAGTATTATCGAAAGTGACACTAAAAATTTTATTTTGAATTTTATATTCCCTAAATATTTTCATCATACACTCAAAAATAGCCGGGCCATCATGAGGATGAAGAATCTCAGTGAATCCTAATATTTTTTTAATTATTGTCCAGTTTGAATCGACATAATGACTCGTGATACATGCATAAGAAGAATCATCGTGACATGTCCATATATCGGACGTCACGGACACCACTCCACTAAATGCCAAAAATTCCTTAATTATTTTTTGTTTTTCTAACTTATATATCTTTAGTATGTCACTCCTAGATGTGGACCTAGGAATCTTACGATAGGATGGTTGAAAATAAGTCTGCATGATGCGGACTATCCTCGGATCTTCCGAAAATCTGATCGGAAGACCCATCAATGTGATGAGCCTGGCCATGCCGTCCCTACCCAACTCGCTGGAGTATACGAAGGGAGTAAACTTTGAGACTGAACTCGATCCAGTCTCAAAAAATGTAGTGCCAAGTTGGATTTGCCTAGGATCTAACGGTCCATGTTTTTTGGAACATATTTCAGCATGCCTCTTTAGGTGCTCAGTCCCACATGTACTCTTGCATGTTAAAAGTCGCATAAAATATTTGCACTGTGTCATTTCATGTTCTTCACCCCTAACATCTAATTGTGTTATGATTTTAAAATGTGTCCAAACTACAGAAGTCCTCTTAGTTTTTTGTTTTTTAGAACTTTGGGCTGAGATGACAGGAGAAACCAAAGTTTCAGGAGTCACAGACGTTTGTGTAACACTAACATTTTCATTTTCAAAATTTAAATATGTGTTAGGTGAATTTGTCATTTTTTATTTTTCGTACGTTTTTTCTAGTAAGAGAAGCTTTAGAGAGAGAAAATAAAAAAAAAAGTAAATTATATTACCCGGTAAAAACAATGAGGTCACTCACGTGCAAGATGCACCGCAGGAAGCTTTGATGTTCAAAACTCAAGTTGAGTTTCACGAAAATCCAAGCCGAAATCAAAATCACGAGGGCCGAGAGAGAGAGCACGGTTTATGTGAGAGAGAGAAAATATTGAGAGGTTTATGTTTTTGAAAAACATAAATTTTATAGGGAGGGGGGTAGATTTTATAGGCTAAATAAAGTTTTTTTTTTAAAAAAAAAATATTTTTTTATTATTTTTTTGAATTTTTTTATTATATTTAAGGGGCAGAATCACGAGGACCGTCGGATTCTGCCCCCTAGCCGTTGGAGTCGAATCCAAGGGCTGAAAATCGCTCAAAGTTTGAAAAAAAAATTTTTTTTCCGTTAGAAATTTCGAATTTCTCGGTTTTCGGCAGAAAAGACCGCGGGTCAGGTCTGTTTGGACCCGACCCGCGGTCTTTTTACCGGGGGGGCCCGGATGGGTCGAGTCACGACTCAGTGAGTCGTGACCGTGAGTCGCGACTCACGCCACGGCACGCGTGGCACGCCGCCAGTGCCACGCGTGCCTGCGGGACCGGCACGGGATGGACCCGTGCCGGCGTGCCGTGCCTTGCTTCGCCCGGGCACGGCATGGGCCCGGGCACGGTTTTTGAACGTGCCGGGTCAGCGCAGGCACGGCCGAACCGTGCCGTGCCTCGTGCCGGGCCGGGCCGGCCCGGCCCGTTTGACACCTCTAGAGCTACCTGGTAGATGCAGATGGTGTGATCTTCACTAATTCTAGTAGCTCACCATGAAAACTTGATGAGGCTTCTCCAAGTACTGGAAGAAAAAACTGGACAAAAGCTTAACAAGAATAAATGTCAGTTTATGATATCAAAGAAAATCAGACAAAATAGCCCTTAAAATTAGAAGAATAACAGAATTTGCCTCAAAAGAATGGGCAATAATATATCTGGGGTACCCAAACTATGAAGGAAGACTTAGGGAGGAATGAAGATCTATTAAGCATGGCAAGAAGAATCACGCTAATTACACACATCCTACACAACACACTAGTGCATATACTAATGACTGTGCAGCCACCAAAATTGGTCATTAAAAAACTAGAGAGCGAAATGTTTAACTTTTTATGGGATAAAAAGGAAGAAAGAAATAAGATGCACTGAAAAAGATAGGAGGATTTATGAATTCTTAAAGAAGATGCGGGCTTAGGTTTTTCAAGTCTAAATGATCTATCTAAAGCTTGGGTCTGTAAGAATTGTTGGAGGATAAAAGAAAACAATAGCCTTTGAGCAAGGTATGTAAGAGCCAAATATTATCAGAAGAACAAAGCACTCAAGGATCCAAAAAATACATCAAAAAATTGGAAGCTAATGAGAAAACAGCAAGAGCTAGTTGAAAATCATATAACATAGAGTGATAGTGGTTGAAAATGAACTTTAAATGCACAATGATATTTTATCTTAAAGAGTGTAAAATTTTTAGTCAGAAAAAAAGACCACTACAAGAGATTTTTAAAGGAATATGGGCGAAAAAAATATCCTAAAAAATTAGCATATTTATGTGGAGGCTTCTTACAGATATTATCCCGATGGATGAGAACATACAAAATAAAAACAAATAATGTTAGCATTTAGATATGAATGTTATTTAAATAACACAAAAACTATAGATCACCTTTTCTCTAAGGGTAGGATAGAGACAGAGGTATGGAATAAATTAAAATCAGACGCAAACTTGAGAACAAATACTCTAACATTGAAGATCGGGTTAGGGGACTAAAGGCAAAAACCTACAAAAAACAAAATCCTTAAATGGATAAAAAATTACATCCCGCATATAGCAGTTTGGTTCATCTGGAAATCCAAAAACAAAAGCAGGTATGAGGGCTCACCGATGAATGCCAATAGAATATTAGAAAAGATAAAGAGAGAAATTGGTTTCATTTATCCTTGCAGTTATATTTACCCTAAGTTTGAATAAGCCTCCCGGAGGTGTGCTAGTTCTAAATACAAATGAGAGTTTCAATAGAGACTTAGGAGCGGCAGGAGGAGACGTTATAAGAAATGAGAAAGATAGAGTAATGAAAACTTTTACAATGAGAAGAGTAGTCACTTCAGCTTTGTAGTAGAGAGCATGTCCTTGCTTGAAGGCCTAAAAATCTATAAAGAATCTAGCCTTCAAAATATGTGTTCAAAAAAATTCAAGCATATTGGTTGATCTAGTTAAAAGCAAAATAGAATTGTGGAGACTTGAGAGAACTATTGGGAAAATCAAATACCTATATATTTAGAGAGGCAAATACCCTGACCGATAAGTTAGCGGAAGAATGTATGAGAAAAGAATTTTAAGAATTTTCAAAGATTAATATTTCAGATAAATTTAAAGGTTTAGAAAATTATATAGGATAAGATTCCCATATATTAGAATACAGAAAATGAATCAAAACTAGAAATATAGAAAATAATGGTAAGATGATAATACGTTCTGCCATGATCTTGAAGGGTGGTTTCTGTATGCTAGTTTATGAATAAAATACTGGTTTCACTTGTTGTCACCATACGAATTTTTTTCTGGTAGTTTGTATACTATTTTTCAGATTTTTTAGGTGTAGAACATTAAAAGATTAGAAAAGATGAATAAGCAGAAGAATGCTTCTGTTATGATGGTTTGCAATGGGTTAAGGCACGTAGAAAAGATTAAAGCAAATTGTCTGGACAAAAGCTAGAAGCGAATGCATGTTTTATGTTTTCTTTTTTTTTTTTTTTGCCAGTTATATGTAATAAAAATAAACAACGTGTAAAAGGGATGGGAAATGGGAAAATGGTAGGAAAAATATATAAGATAGGAACATAGGTTGTTTTCTATGTTTAGTTCACAGGTAAGTAGCAGAAAAGATCATTAAAAGAAGAGGCAGAATGGAGAAATGCATGTAAAGCTGAAGATGGAAGCCTTGAGCACGAAGCAATCATGGGCATGATATTGGGAGAGGGCCTGCTGTCCGTTGCTACTGTTTATATTTTTTTTCCTTTATGTATCACTTATTGAACAAGATTAATGATGTATTATGGGGATTGGGAAAGAGGGAAAGAGGATAGGAATAGAGCATATGTAATATGGTTTTGGTAGGTTTCGATTCTTTTGTGCAAATTAAAAGTGGACAATACAATAAGGAGGCAGCATAAAAGACTATAGGAAAGCATGAACGAAAGCTAAGGATGCGTTTAATGAGAAAAAGAATTAAAGTTTTTTTATCATAGTTATAACACAAAGAACAATATATAGATAAAACATATAAAATTTATGATTATTTAAGTAAAATCTAGATTTAAATTACAAGTAAAAAGAATCATATGGGGGTTTATAGGAGAGAAATGGTGTAAAGGATTACGGGTAACAAGTAAATAGTTTGTAAAAATGATATTCATCTGCTAACAGAGATGGTTTATATATTAATAAAATAAACTTTCCAAAAAAAAAAAAAAAATCAGAATCTGCTTACATGGCCAATTGCCATCGCAAATACTATCGCTATTGTTGTCAGATTTTATTTTTGGAAAACAAAATAATATATATTTTTTAATTTGTAGTCGTCAGATTCCACCAAACGAGTACTGGCCAAAATCAGACGGCTATAGTGAATCTAGCCAAATAAAATTAAAAAAAACAAAAATAAAAAAAATATATATATTTTTTATTATTTTCAAATCTTTAATCTTTATAAATGAAATTGAAAATTTTAGATTTTTTATTCTAAATTTCATCTTCTCTCTCTTTTATATGTGTTCTCCTCTCCCCTTCATTGATATAACACTATTTTTTTACATTAATTTTTTATTTTAATGTTTACCACTTATAGTTTATGGTTACACATACAGCATACGCAGAGGTGTAGCTATACAACTTACCACACAATTAGATTTAATATTTATGCCAACTAACCTATTTGATATAAAAGTGATGTAGATTTTATAACAAAATGATTTTAATACTTTTTTTTGTTTTTTTTTTTGAGTTTTAAATTTATGTAGTATTATAATTTATTTAAAAATAATAAATATTTAAAAAAATATTACATAAAAATTTAATAATAGTGAATATAAAATTGGCATAAATATAGATAATAATAATAATAATAACTCTATTAATAAGTCCAAGGCGAACATTATATTTTCTTAAATAGTCTAAACTCAAACTTATTTACCACTTAAAAAATAAAAAATTAAGTGAACATCATTGATATGAATACATTTTTAAAAAATAAAAAAAAATTTAAGTATATCGATGAAGAATCAGCATAATATATATATATATATATATAATTAAAAGATATATAGATGTAGGAGTACATATATGACTGGGAACCTAAAGAGATATTTCGATCAATATACCAAAAAATATGATAAATTAAATCCACAACAAAGCTAACTTAGCAATGAAATCTTTCAAGCTGGATTTAGGTCATCTTTATTGACCCGTTTTATATACCATAATAATTTTTTAAGGGAAGACATGACCAAATTAATTAGCCTAATAAGTATTCTGACTAGATTTTTAGAGAATCTTATGATAGTATTATGCATTTCTGATATATGAACTAGTATGTTTATTATAAGTTAGAAAAATAATAATAATTAACAAATTTATAAAATTTAGCAGAGTGATATATAATTTATGAACTAGGCACGACGATGCATCATTTGCATGTCTCATCATTCACTAAGTAAACTCAACATAAAAACTTTATAAAAAAATTTAAAGATTTTCCAAGATTCTTCATTCTCATGATGATCTTGTCATATATAATTATGTGAAAAATTAATTAATAATTTATAAATTTAGTAGAGTTGCATATGTGAAGCCTGATATATGAATTAGCCACGATAATACGTCATTTGCAAATCTAATCACCCACTAAGTAAACTCAAAATAAAAACTTAATAAAAAATTATAAGATTTTCTAAAATTTATCATCCTCATGATGATCCTATTATTTACAAGTTTATGAAAACTAATTAATAAATTCATAAAATTAAATAGAACAATATCTATGACGTCTGATATATAGACTAATCATAATATTGTATCATTTACATATTTCTTCGTCCACTAAATAGACTCAATGAAAATTTAATAAAAAAATGTAAGACTTTTTGAAATTGTTCATTCTCATGATGGTTCGATCATATATAAATGTATGATATAAATATTTAGAAAAAATGAAATTCATAATAAAATATTTAGTATTATATTTAATAAAAAATCTAACCTAAGAAGCAGGGACACGAATACGGATATGGGGATACAACATAACAGAATACGGGAACACGGTAAATTTTAAAAAACTAGGATACGAATATAACTATGATACGATATAATAAAAAAAAATACAAATAAAATTTATTTTCTTTATAAATATTAGGTATTTTATAAAATAAAATAAAATATTTTATTTTTTAAAATAAATATATTTTTTTATTTTATAAAATAAAAATATTTTATTTTATAAGATACTATTTATAATTATCGTATATTATAAAATAATATTTTATAATTATCTTTTATTATAAAAAATATTTTTTTTTATTTTAAAAAATAAAAATATTTTATATAATCAAAATAATTATAAAAAATAATTATCTTTTTTTATTTTATAATTATCTGAATGAAGAAGTCATCGTATCTGAATATGATATCGATATCCATAGTCGGAGCATCACTACTACTACCATCATACATAATATCGTAGTATGTAAATAGTTCGATTAAATTTTCGTGAAACGCTTCAAGTTGGTCTTCTCGGTTCATGCATGAGGATATGTATGTCATAATATTTTTTTATCTATTTTACCTTGACCTTATGATCCATACTGGCAGCCAAATAATAAAGAAATTGAATGGTAAATTAGTACTTTAAGTACTTAATTAATGTTTATAAAACTATATCACTAAATATCAGATCATCTCTAAACTTTCTAAACATTCTACAAATATTGCAGATACACCTGAGTACAAAACAATTAGTGGAAGTATAAACTGATGAACACATATTCGTTATATCATAAAAAATTTTCCGAAATTTCATAAATAAAATTCTTATAGTTCAATCAATATCATCAATAATAAGTTAGTCACTTTTATTATTGACGTAATCAGATTTCACGTGTTTATATCCAACACATGACTCCAGCATCAAATATGTGTAATTCTAATGAAATCTCATATCCGATTGGAATTTCTTCTTTTTAAACACAGACAAATGGATACTATCAAACACTTGTTATCTGCAAAGAATACGAAAAAATTTTAGTAGCATATATTTTCTAAAGCAGGGGGAAAACAATCTTCATCCATACTAGTATAATAAGATTAATAACATGACAGATACATTTAACGTAAAAAATCAATCATAATGGTTCATCTCTAATAATCCTAATAGATATGTTAATGATTACTCTATTGTTAGTTACATTATCAAATTTGATACTATATATTTTATTTTAAATATTATATTCTCTAAAGATTTCTATCATACACTCATAAATGACCGGGTCATCATGAGAATGAAAAATCTCTGAGAATCCTAATATTTTTTTTATTTAATATCCATTTTGAATCTATATCGTGCACATTAAAGCATGTATAAGATGCATTATTGTGACTAATTTAGATATCGAATATAATAGATAGTACTTCATTATAAACCTTAAATCCATTAATTATTATTTATTTTTCTAAGTTATAGTATTTTAATATGTTGTTTCTAGATATTGACCAATAAATTCTAAGTATTGCAATAGATGTGTCAACCGGGCTGGGCCAGCCCGGACCGGCACGAGGCACGGCATGATTTGGATGTGCCTAGGCCGGCACAGCACGGGAATTTCCCGTGCTTTTGCCCATGGCGTGCCTGTCCATGGCACCAACCGTGCTGTGCCATGCCGATGCCAATCGGGCCTCATGTCGTGCCTGGTCAGGCACGGAATCGTGGCCTATTGGCACGATACCTCGGCATGAGCCGAGAAACCCTAATTTTTTTAAATTAAGGTTTTGGTGGTACTGTGGCACGACGACACGCGCCAAAACCCTATTTTTTCTTTAAATTAAGGGTTTGACTGCGCAACGGCATGACGACACGTGGTTCCGCGGCATGGCAGCATTATGACACGTGCCGAAACCCTAATTTAAAAAAATTAAAGGTTCGGCCCGACCAGGCCGAACCCGGCAAATTCGTGTCGCTGGCCCATGTCGGGCCGACCTCCACCGAACCGTGGCGGGCCAGGCACGAAAGCATGGTCGGGTCGGCTAAAAATGGGTCGGACCGGCCTGGCACGCCCCATTTGACACATCTATGTTGCAGGCTAAAATAAGTCTGCATGATACTAACAACCCTTGAATCTTCCAAAAATTTAATTGGAAGACTCATCATTATGATCAATTTAGTCAAGTCTTCCCTCCTTAAATCATTACAATATATAAAAAAGATCAACATAAAGACTGAATTGGATCCAACCATAAAGAACCCACCGCTGAGTTGGGATTGCCTATGATCTAATACACTATGTTTTTCAATGCATTTATCAGTATACCTCTTAAGGTGTCAAGTCCTACATGAACTTTTACAAAATAATATTTTTTTCACAGTATTTGTATTATGCTGATTATTCATCGGCACCCCATTAATTTTTAATGTTATATTATTTTAAAATGAGTCTAAACTATTGATTTTCTATTAATTTTTTATTTTTTAGATATTTGGATTAAGGTCGAGAAGACAAGAAAAAAAATAAATCTTATGCAACCTCGGACCTTTCCATATAGTTATCATTATCCACATTAAAATTTTCAATATTTACATTAAAATTAATTTTGTTATCTTCATTAAAATTACTATGTCATTTTAATTTTTTATTAGTTTTTTATTTATATTGTAATTAATATTTTTTAAATTATATATTAATTAATATTAATTAAACTAATACTAAAGTCTAGAAGTTTTACGTTTTAACTAAAATTAAAATAAAAAAAATTAACTAAACAAAATTTAAAAATTAATACCCTCAATAGATAAAATCTCATTTGTTTTATGATGTCCATACCACAATCAATAAGTCGCAGTCTCACCCGAATCTCAAAAGTCAAAACCAAAATGAGAGACTAAGAAAATGAGAGAGAGACGAGAGGAGACGAAAAGATAATACAAGATATATATGTGTATAAGATATAATTTTATAAATGAGGGTGGCAATATATAGTTTTAAAAAGTTATTTAAAAAAAATCAATTTTTTTATAATTTTTTGAATTTTTTAATTCATTTTAGGGGTAAAATTCCTAGAGTCGTTGGGTTCTGCTTACTAAACATTAAGGCCAAAATCTAACGACTTAAAAAAATACATTTTTTTTATTTTCTTTTGGATAGTTTAGTCGGTTCAACCGTCAAACTGACCCAACAGTCACAGGCTCTAGAAGTTTCGGCTTCTGGAACCTATAGAATGCATGTCGGGTTGGGACCGTAGAGTCATCAGGCTTAGGAAGTCAGGGGGGAGGAGGGAACTATTTGGATCGTACCAAAAATTCATCCATTCGGGCCAGAGTACCGAGTTGTGCCCAGCACGAGGCCCTGGTTACCTCGGCACGGCACAAGCCGTGCCGAGAGCCAGCCTATCAAAATGTCATCAATCATAATCATATTATTCTTATTGATTTCTCATAAAAAATTTAGTTTATCGATATATAAGAAGAATATCTTTTTTCATCTAGTTTTAGAATAATTAGTATATATGCAAGAGCCATCTATTTTCCATATACACAATTATATATTCTTCTGTTACTTTATATGGATGACATTATTATCATTTGAGATATGATGAAGATCTATTAGTATAAAATGTTTTTTTTACTATGTTTATGATAAAAAATCATAATATATTTAAATATTTAATTAAAATCAAAACTATAAGCTAGTATGAATGGATAATTTCATTAACAAAAAAAAATACAATAGATATTTTTGTAGAAATAACTTACGGGTTATATACCTAGAAAAAAAAATAATTGAACTAGAGATAGATTTTTTGAGTAAATCAATGTATTTATATTAATTTTATATGATATAATTGAAGAATTAATAATATAATTATCTTACATTCATTATATCAAAAAATATTTATATAATAAATTATTTATTAGAGTTTTCTATCAAAAGTAGTATTTATAAAGAAATTTACTTATCAATGATAGTCATACTTAATTAACATGTTATTTAGATTCTAATTAAGTTTCATTTGAGCAAATGAAAAGTCAACAAAACATAGCAAAATCATGAATGAGCTTCTTTAGATCCATCAATTGTATAAAGAGGTTGTTTTTTTTTAACTATTATGATTTTTGTGGTAGAAAATAGTGCTTTCAAAATAGGTCAAGTCAAATGTGGTTCATCGTTGGGTAAAGCCTTAATAAGTTTTTCTATTTACTGAAGTAATTAATAGCAAGTAAATATATCAGCATTAAAGTGTGAAATGTAATTAATAAAATCATTCCAAGTAAATATATTTTTTTCACTATATTTTTCTCTTGTTATTTGAGTATTGAAGTAATTAATAGCAAACCCTTAAAAGTCATTAAATATAATAGCATTCGACTTTATTTATTTTTTTTCACGTATTTTGTTTATTCATGTTTGTCATAATAGCCGCATCTTTTTAGTTAATTTTCTAAATAATTTACCTCAAATTTTATTTTCTTTTTTAGTAATTTTTATTTGCATGATCAAAAAATATTAGATTCAGCAGGATAAGATGTACACTTTTTTTCTAATGATAAGATATCACTTAGTATTTGAGTATTATTAGTTCATTAATTGTCTATTCTTAATTAGATTTTTCATCACAAATTAAGTGGAAAAAGTTGAATTCTAGTATTATAGATATATCTCTACATCTGATGTAGATATATATCTCTAATACTAGAATTCAATATTTTCAACTTGATTACATTTTTTTCTTAAAATAAGGTATCACACTTAATATTTGTGTATTGTTAGTTCATTGATTGTCTATTTTTAATCTGGTTATTCATCACTAATCAAGTTAAAAATATTGAATTCTAATATTAGAGATATATCTATACATTAGAGTATAAAATATATCAATTAAAAAAACACACTAAACTTTATTATAATGCTCGTTATAAATATATGAGCAAACACACTTAGATATATGAGAATCTAGAAAAAAATAAGAACCAAGAAATTAAAATATTTTATAATATTTATTAAAATTTATAGATATTTTACATAGTTGATTCTTTTTTATTTTAGATCATAATTTTTATATATTTTTTTATTTACTTAACAAAAAAATATAAAATCATTTTCATTAAAATATATAAATTAAAAATCACAATGCATTGGAGTATATATTAAACAATTTGAATATATAAATTAAAATATATAAATTTATAGATTATACCTCAAATTTTTTGTGTTGGCACACAAAAATAGAATAAGATAGCAAAAAATATGTATACCTTTAATTTAGACAACTCGAACATTTTTATTTGGGAGTATTAATTTTATTGTGAGCCTAGTAAGAATAGGAATTCATAAGATACAGATCAACTCATTATTTTTTATTACTCCTCTACATTCCCAATTAGATTTATATATAGAATAGAGTTACTCATCAATTATATCTAAACTTGTTAATTCATATTATGATAATACTTTCTCAAGTCGAAATGATTTGGTAGTGCACAAATATACTATAGTTCCCACCCATGATGAGCCCTAGACTAAAAGACTTGATCACTAAAAACTTAATCTATCCTAACAAACATAACTTATTCAAAGCATAAGGGTGTCCCAAAAGTCATATGATGTTGCAATCAGCTTATCTGATATTAATTTTTTAATTATTATCCAAAAGAAATAGAAAATATATACTCATTATTATATTTAACATGTACTATTGTATTCATACATTCTTTTCTATTTTTCTTCTTTTACTATTGTCTAACCGGTACAAGTATATTTCGGTCTCCTTCTTAGGCATATCTCACCCAGAATTAAAAGTACCTAGGTAAATCGATCAGCCCAAGCATAACACGAGGCACAAACCAAAATAGGCCTATCAAGCCCGAGACAGCATAGTCCGAACTCCTAAATCATGTCTGGACCATAGTCGTGCTAGCGCATGACATAGCTCGTGTAGTGCCAGGCACGACTCATGTCGAGTCAAGAATAGCAAGCATTCGAGACACGTAGGCATGGAAGATGGCATTGTTGCGGGCATGCACGCCACATTTTTAAAAAAACAATCATGCCACCTAAATTTAAAATAATGACAAGCTACATCAACAAAACATTTTTTGGTGGAAATCATTGAAAGATTATGACAAGTATAGCATCCAAATTATGTGTTACTCAAAAAAAAAGAATGTATGCATTATAATTTATTATTCTTATTTTAATGAAAATATTAAATTAATAAAAAATTTTAGTAAAAGTATAAAATATTAAAAAATATAATTAATAAATTTATAAAAAAGAATTTGAACTAATCATTAATAATAATGATACCACAATTGAAAGGTCCAAAACTAAGATTAAAACTATGTTTTCTCTTATAGTCTCGACCTATTTGCCTAAAAAATCTAAAAAATAAATAAATTTTAATAATATGAGCTAGAGGTGTCAAACGGGACGTGCCGGCCTGGCCCTGCCCATTTTTAGCTAGCCCAACAGTGCTTTCATGATGGGCTAGGCACGACACGATTGTTGTACCGTGCAGTATCTAGCCCGACACAATTCTGTGGAGGTCAGCCCTGCACGGACCCACGGCACAAATCCACCGGATTCAGACCAGTCAGGCCGAACCCCTAATTTAAAAAAAATTAGGATTTTGGCACACACCGTAACGCCGCTACACCACTGAATCGTGGGCCGTCCCGCCGCCGAACACCTAATTTAAAAAAAATAGGGTTTTCTGCGGCACGCCACCACGCCGTAGCGATTTTTCTTCACTTTTGGGTTCGGAGAGTCTTGCCCGTCAGGCTCAACTTCTACGGCTGGGATGATTTCTCGGCTCGTGTCGAGGTACCATACCAACGAGCCACGGTACCATGTCAGGCCAGGCACGGCACAAGGCCCGGTTGGCCTCGGCATGGCACGGCATGGTAGGTGCCGTGGACATGCACGGCACCGGCATGGGCACGGAAAATTTCCGTGTCGTGCCTGCCCAATCACGACCGAATAGTGCTGTGCCTGGTACCTCATGTCGGGTCGGCCCAGCCCGGTTGACACCTCTAATATGAACACATTTTAACACAATTAAAAATATAAATGCTATATGTGTCAAATAAGATTCAACATAGTATATAAATATATATAATAAAAAATGTATATTTATTGAGATACTTTTAGTATTGGTCACCTTAAAAGACATGTAAAGTAATACACCAATAAATATGATGCTTTAAATCTCGGGTAAAAATAACTTTGTAGTAGAATGTCAAATAAGATTCAACATAGTATATAAATATATATAATAAAAAATGTATATTTATTGAGATACTTTTAGTATTGGTCACCTTAAAAGACATGTAAAGTAATACACCAATAAATATGATGCTTTAAATCTCGAGTAAAAATAACTTTGTAGTAGAATTTCAGATAAAACTAACTACTTGACGTTCATCTCATTAAAAGCTCACTTGAACTAATTTATCAAGCTAGATGAGTCAAGCCTAAACATCATTTTGAGGCTAGTAAAATAAATGAGCTGAGCCTAAGCTTCCTCACTCTCAGCTCATCAACTCATGAACAAACTCATGAATAGACACATGAATAGGCTAGTGAGCAAGTTTATGAACCAAGCTCACGAGCAAGCTCGTGAGCAAGCGTACAAACAGGTCTGTGAACATGACTCGTGAGCAGACTCGTGAACATGCCTCGTGAACGTAACTCATGAATGTGGCTTGCAAGCAAACTCATGAACAGACTCATGAAGTAAGCTCGCAAGCAAGCTCATTAAGTAAGCTCGTGAACAAGCTCGTTAAATAAGCTAGTGAACATGCTTATTTTTTACCTCATACATGTAAATCTGTATTTAGAATTTCTATATAATTAATAAATGAAGTTGTTTAATTTAAACTGATACTAACAGTTGACTATTATTTTATTTCAAATAGATATTTAAAATTTTTTAAAATATTAGTAAACCAATTTAATTTATAAAATTATTTTTTATCAATCTATTTATCTATCTGTCTGTGTATCTATCTATCTATCAAATTATCTATCTGTGTATCTATCTATTCATCTGTCTGTCTATCTATTTGTCTATTCATCTATCTATGTATCTTTCTATCTATCTGTCTGTCTATCTATGTGTCTATATATCTGTCAATCAATCTGTCTATCCATTAGTCAATCAATCTATATATCTATCTATCTATCTTTCAATCTCTCTATTAATCCTTCTATCGATCTATATATCTGTCTATCTATATATCTATTTGTCTATCTATTTGTTTATATATGTATATTTCTATCTATCTATTCATTTGTCTATCTATATGCTAATCAATTGATATAATTATATATATCAATCAATAAAAATATTTTTATATTTATCTGTATATCTTTTTATCTATATATCTGTATATCTATCTAATTATCTATCTATTTGTATATCTATCTGTCTATCTATCTATGTATCAATCAATATATCTATCTATTTAAAAATATATCTATCAATTTATCTATCGATTTGTTTATCAATATATCAATATATCTATCGATATATTGATTTAACTATATTTCTATATGCTAATTAATTCTATATATCTAATTATCTTTTTGTCTATCTATCTATCTATGTATATATATTTCTAAACATCTTTCTAAATATATTTCAAAATATCTATCTATCTTATAATCTATATATTTATTTATCTATTTATCTAAGTTTATTTCTATCTATCTATCTGTCTGTATGTCTGTCTATCAATATATATATATATATATATATATATATATATATATCGATCTATTAATCAATCTATCTATTTATTATCTATTTATCTTTCAATTTATCTAGCTAATGGAGTTAATCAAAATATCTATTTATCTATTTATCTGTCTGTATGTCTGTCTGTAAAATAATTGAGTGATAGAATTTTGAGTTGGAATGTCTATGTCGGTGGATCTCAAAAAAAATAAATATATAAGAGCATCTCCAACAATTAGCAAAAATTCTCATTAGTTAAAGCTATCTTTTACTCTAAAAAGCAACTTTTTGAAATTTAGCTAAAAGCTATAAAATTGTTAGCTCCAACAGTGAGTTAATAACCACCAAAAGCTTTAGTTATCCTTTTTACTCCAATTTTGCCTTTTTCTTCTGTAATAATTACATCATAAACCATTCAGTCATTATATCACTCCATACACTAAATTTTATTAGTGATAGGCAAAATTAAATTTTTCAACAACACTTATTGCTAGTGAATAGTTTCCAGGAATATTTAGGCAAATATTGTTAGAAATTGCTCACTGACAATCCTTTTGCTTGGAAAATTGCTCTACTGCTGAAGAAAGTTTTTTTGAAATGAGCATCTATAATTTTGTTTTTGCTCCCATGCTGGATATGCTCTAATGAATATTATTTTGGCATAAGATTTTTAATGTACCAACTGAACCAAATTATAAATCTTATTAAAAATATCGTACCATATGAGAGAAATAAGTAACATGTTCTTTAGTTGATTAAAAAATATATTGAATAACATATTTGATCAATGTTATAAAACAAAACTTTTTTTACAACTAAAAACTTTTAGTTATATTGTAATAAGTTATTTTTATTGGGACTCAGAATTTGAGACCTTTACTCTTTTTATGTCATTGTTTAATCTTGAATTAAGCATGATAAATAATTGTATGAATTTTCTAAAAAAAAAAGATATATTTGACTAATCAAATTTTCTAAAAATATCTGACTTTTGTTTTTCAGCATACCGATCATTATAATTTTATATATTTGAATCACCCAACATAAATAAAATTGAGTATTAATATTCTAAGAAGCACGGACACGAACACAGATACGGGGATACGACACGGCAGAATACGGAGACACGACAAATTCTAAAAAAATAGAATACAGATACGATTAGGATATGGCATGATAAAAAAAATAAAATTAAAAATAAAAATTATTTTTTTATAAATATTAGGTATTTTATAAAATAAATTAAATTAAATTTAAATATTTTATTATATAAAATAAATATATATTGTTTATTTTATAAAATAAAAATATTGTATTTAATTTTATTTTATAAGATAATATTTATAATTATTTTATTTTATAAGATAATATTTATAATTATTTTATTTTATAAAATAATATTTTATAATTATATTATATAAAAATATATATTTTTTATTTTATAAAATAAAAATATTTTATTTTATTTTATAAAAATATATTATTTTATGCCACCTCCCCACAAAAATACGCCCGCCCTTGCCTCCCCATCAAATCATGCCCGCCCCTGCCTCTCCCCTCAAATCGCGCCTGATACTGCCTCTCCCTCAAATCGCGCCCGATCCTGCCTCTCCCTCAAATCATGCCCGCTCCCTGCCTCTCCCTCAAATCGTGCCCGCCCCCTGCCTCTCCCTCAAATCGTGCCCGCCCCCTGCCTCTCCCTCAAATCGTGCCCGCCCCCTGCCTCTCCCTCAAATCGTGCCCGCCCCTTGCCAATGGCCAACGTCGCCCATGCGGCAACGTTGGCCACCCGAGGTCGTTGGACGTCAGGCACTATAGACATAGATACGATTGCCGACGCAACTATCCAATACGCCACGTTGCGTATCGGATATGGATTGATCAATGATACGTCACGTGGCGTATCGGACACATATAAGTGCCGTGTCCGTGTCCGTGTCCGTGTCGTGTCCAGGTGTCGGACACGTGGACACGGCTGTAGGGAGCCGTGTACGTGCTTCCTTGTTAATATCTCTTCAAAATAAACTTGAATAATAATATTTTATTATTATTATTATTATTATTATTATTATTTTAAAGTGAAAAGAGAGATGAAGACGTAGGGTAGCACCATAGCAAAAAGAAGATTCTTAAATATGAATGTGATTTGGTTTTCAAAAAAAATACAAAAGAAAATTCCTAATGTACACAAGTTGTATTTAATCACTATGAGTAAAAAGACTTTTGTTGACATAAATTAACTTAACTTTAGGTGATTTATGTCATTATCAACCATTTAAATGAACAATTATGCCATGTACACTTTTTTTAAGTCAAAGATAACATAAAATTTATATAATTTTTTCTTAACTTATATAATAAAATTTTGACAAATAATTTATAAGTCAGCATAATAAATATGTTTATATATCAAGTACCGATATGTTTATGTATTAAGGTACCTAAATAAAAGCATAATATATTTTATTTACTTATTATATAATATAAATGGAAGTGACAACAATCTCTTTTGAATAAACAATAGAATTTTTATGCTAACAACTTTTAATTATTTTTCCTTGAAATGATGATTAAACAATTTTTTTAGTAAATGTCAAAAGAAATGAAATAATTTTTTATCAATGATTTTTCATTAATATTAACGGAAAAAAAAATAATTAGATTTTTTAATAGATAAAAATAAAGTGAAAAACCTCAAAAAAAAATTATGCATTGGTGTAAAGATTCTTTTTTTTAGTTTGTATTAATATAATATATATTTTGGCATAAACTATCTTCCATTATTACATAATGGAATTGCTAGGACAAACTATGTTAAAGCACTTGTTTATGCTAATTTCAATGCTTCAATATATATCATAGAAATTGCTGAGATAAACTTCTTCATCCTTATGTTACGAAAGAAATTCACGAACATATAATTTCATTCACATCATGAAAAAAAAATAAGTTGACACTACAAAGAGCTAAGGACTTAATTTATGTCCATTGCAATCTTCATCTTCCACCAAAAGACCTTCAAACTATAATGAAAATGAATCTAAAACATATGATATTGGAAAAGATTGTATTAATTCAATAGGTATAGAAAATGCACATATTTTTGTGATTGCAAATCTTCCTATTGAAAAACTTGAACTATAAATTATTATATTTGATTCATAAAAAAATAGTAGCCATTAGTTTCAATATTACTAATGTATATATTTGAATATTTGTAAAAACTAAAAACTATGTTTAAGCACTTGTTTATTTATCTAAATTATTTTTTAAGAATAATATTTATAATGATATTTTTTTTATTTTATCATATTATGTCGTATCATTGCCATATCCATATCCTGTTATTTTGAATTTTGTCGTGTCCTCGTGTTCATTCCTGTCATATCTCTGTGATTGTATCCATATTCATGCTTCTTAGCTAATGATAATCTTTATATAATATTTAATATGATATTTAAAATAAAATTTTTAATATGATATTTAATAATATTTCAAATAACAATATCATCATTGAAATATTTGTCAGAATTATTAGAGATTAATATTTAATTTATATTTTTACATTAGGTGTATATGTTATGTAATTAACCTAATAGTATAAGCAAAAAAAAAATTTATTTCTTCCATATTTAAAAAAATAAAAACATTTAATGAAATAACTTATGATACCTAATAGATAACATGAGTTTCATTTTTTATGTTTATCAACAAACCAATAAAAAATAATTCTAAACAAATATGAGACACCATTAGAATTATATTTATATGATGGCAGAGTCATGTGTTAAATACTAGAAGATAATATCAGACTACATCAATAGTTTAAGTAATGAACATAATATTAACGATTTAAACTATGAGACAAATATTATATTTTTAATATTCCTAAAAACTTTTTTGATAGGATGAACATGGGATCATCTGTGTATACTCCTATCACTTGTATTATATTTCAATGCAAATGCAATAATAATTGTTTGTTTAACATATATGAAGAACACACAAATTCTAATACAATGACTATTTAAATGAAAACCAAATATTTAACATTATGATCACAGATTTCATCTCAGAATTGCTTAGGTACCTATATAGATCCTAAAATTAAGGTGAAAATTATACAAAAAATATTAAGAATCATATTCACTTTCATAAAGTAAACAGACAACCATAAAGATTTAATTCATTAAAAATTAACTAACATGTTGACTTTTACGATACTATATATAATAGTTATAGTGAGGCTCTGAACATGAGTATCATATTCAGAGAAGATGTCTTTTCTATTCAATTTGTAAGAAGCAAATGATAAAGTGATTTATCAAATAAGAACAAATTGTCTGGGTACTTAGATTACAATTATGGTTATATCTTATTATTTGACATTAAAAATTTTAATATATTAGATTAATAAAAGACATACGAATTCATTTCTCTTACTATCTAGGATTATGCATAATCTATTGATCCCTACAATATCTAGCATAGCATTAGAATTTCTATTTTCTATGGATGTGAATATTAATATAAAATAAGAGATTCAAACTATAGTCAGATATCATAAAAGCATTTTCATGCTTGCATAGAGATAACAAGTGAGCCGAGTGGACTAAGCATAGCATGAGGCACGGCCCATTTATGTTATTACTAGCCTGGTACGGCATGATCCAGAACTGTGCCTAGACCTAGGTCATGCCGGCCTGAAGTAGAGGTATCAAATGAGACAGGCAGCATGGGCTCAGCTAGACCCAGCTCGTACCCAAGCTGATTTTGGGCCGCGGGTCGTGGTGGGCATGCCCTTCAATGAACCATATCGTGCATACTATAGCGTGTCGTGCATATTGTAGCGTGTTTTCCATATTATAGCGTGTCGTGCCTAGCATGGCACGTGAACCCAGTTGGGCCTGAAAAAAGAGGCTGGACTGGCATGTTTGGCACCTCTAGCCCGAGGCACAGCTCAAGTCGTGTTAGGCCAAAGAGTACAATGCCTCCTACCAGGCTAGGCATGATGCAGGTGCTTGGCCGATTGACATGGTCCACCGGCATGTTTACTATGGTCAGAAAGCAGACCAGAAAGCAGGCCCGGTCCACATGGTCAATACCAGCCGAAAGCAGATCAGTCCCTTCTGGGTACATTTAAAAAAAATAATTTTTTTTAAATTGCCCCACCTGGTACACGTGGCAGATTTTTTTAAAAAATAATTCAGCATGACCCAGCACGAAAGGCATGAGGTTGCCTAGACTCTTATAGGTCTAGCCGTGCCGAATCGGGCATAATCCCAATCATGTGTAGCCTGGCATGGCACGACGTGAGTTTCCAACTGGGTCATGCCTGGCACGGCATAATGATCCAACTGGGTCGTGCCTGGCACGGCATAATGATCCAACTGGGCCACCTGAATATGGGCCATGTCTAGCCAACACGGCTCGTTTGACATCTCTATGCTAGAAAGACAAGAAAAATTCAAAAATATATATTCAAAATTGATTGAAAGTAGTGCGAGCAAATAATGACTCATGCAGCAATATCAAAAATATGAAGATTAAAACTAACATTAAGATCAAATATGTATGAAAGTATCAAACAAGTCATGTCATACCAACACAACCCATTTTAGGACTCATCTGAGCCACAATGTCGTTCCCGACACGGTATGACATTTATCATGGGTCATGCTATACATGAATAATTCTAATAAAGGAAAGCCTGACATAGTCCATTGGCACAACTTTTGGGCAAGTCGTGTCGGGTCATGTTAGATCATGTAAGCTAGGTAAGGCTTAACTAGACTAGTCTGGTTCAGGATAGACTAGCCTGGGTTCGGGTCGGGCTAGCATAGGTTCAGTCCAAGCTAGCATATGTCAGTTTCAAGCTAACCTAGGTTGGGACTAGGTTAGCCAATTGGGCCAACCATGCCGAAACTGGTCCAAATGAGTCGTGGTGCATTGTCATGCCTCATGTGCCAAAATATTTGACATGGCACGACCCAAGTCATGTCGTGAGTCATGCTCAAACAGCCCAACACAATTGACACCTCTAAGACAATGAACTAGACTAATAATACATACTAAATAGTGATTACACAATTTATCATGTCTCATATTTTTCATGTATTTAGTTTGATTGATATTTTTAAAAAAATTAAATGTTTTCAATTTGATATTTAAATTTTACTTTTTTAATTCAGTAACTGAATATTAACTACTGAATAATGACAGCTCATAACCACACCTCAAAGTCTAGCCCTACAAGCTCGCTGGGTTCCCCCTAGTGGGTCTTTGCACCTTAGTGACTTGGCCACTGCCCAAGATCCCAATAGTAGATATGTCAAGTGGGCTGGACGGCCCAGGCACAATATGATGCATTGCCCGATTGAGCCGTGTTTGGCCAAGCACGACCCAAAACAATGCATTGACCCAGGTCAGGCCGGTCCGAGGCACGGCTCATGCCATGTTGTGCCCGAGGCAGCAGTGCCTCATGCCAGACCAGGCACGAACCACGTGCATGGCCCATTGGCACAGTCCAACAGCCAAGAAGGAGTAACCTGACATGTTATGGGTTACCAGATAACCAGCATCCAGCCCACCAGCTTTCCAGTAAAGATAAACTTTGTAACCACATCACCACGTGATGGAAAAAGTTTTATTAATGAAACCAAGCTCGACCCACCACGTGGATTTCTTTTAAAGTTTTATAAATTAAATTTATTTATGAAACATTTCAGCAAAGACATTATGGCCCCGACCCCGTCGCATGTCAGCATGGGGCGACTTGAGCTGGCCTTGTTAAACGTTGCCATTCGACGAGGTCGAGCTGAGCATACCGTGAGCTCATACCTACCATGTCACGTGTCAGCTTGGGGCACAACTGGGGTGGCGGGCACACCGCCTTCCCGCACTGCACCCAAGAACATAAAGCCCAAACCCAACCTGCATTTCCAATAATAACAATCAAAATCCAAAAAAAATTATAATTTTTTTTCTGTAATACACAATCATGTCCATTGGACTTCATTCCAGCGGCTAGGGTAAAAACCCTAGGAGTGTCGAGTTTCTGCCCACTTAAAAATCAAAAAAAAAAATTTAATAATTTAAAATATATTATTTTTTAATAAAAATATCTATAAACATAAATTAAAAGTTTGAAATTTTTTATTCTCATGTCTGTATTGAATCTCAACTCTCTGCGCTTACTCTCTAATATTCATCTCCTATTCTTCACTGGTCTCTAATAATCTCAACTCTTATTTCTATATTGTAACTTGTAGTTAGGACCATTATTTATTGTTTCTTGTTGTTGTAGGAGTAGGGATCAGGATGCATAATGCAGTTTATCTGTCTAATCTCCAATTTAGAATATTATTCAGGTAATTTTTTTGTTTATTTTTTAAAATAGTTAAAGTTATAAAGAATAAAATAATTTAAAAAAATAATGACTAATAGTAAGTATAACGAAAATAAGATTAATTTAGATTTAGATGTTAATAATAATGATAATCCTATGAAAATGTCCGAGACCAAAACCATATTTTCTCTCATTACCTCGACTCAAACACAAATGACTAAAAAATAAAAAACTATAAGAACATTTATAATTTAAAATTATTTTAATATAATAAAAAATAAAATATAATAAGAGTATTGATAAAGAATTAGGACAATATAAGTATTATAAAAATATATATACATGTATGAATGTGTCTAGAACTAGGTATCTAAAGAGGTACATTGATCAATGCACCAAAAAATATAATATATTAAATCCTAGACAAACCCAACTGAGCATGAGCGGCGAGATCTTTGAAATTGAATTTAGTTCAGTTTCTTTGATGTCATTTATATACTACAATGACTTAGGAATAGAAGACATGACCAAACTGATTACCATTATTATTCTTTTGATTATATTTTTTGGAGAATCCTAGGATTATCAGTATCATACAAACCTACTTCTAGCTTACTTATCATAGGATTCCTAGGTTTACATATAAAAATAATATTATAAAATATTATAAATTAGAAAAATGATTAATAAATATTAAATTTAGACAATATAATAGCATACTATCCATTATATCCAATATCTGGACTAGTAGCGACGATGCATCTTTCAAATATATCACCGACCATTATATATATTTTGAATGAAAACTTAATAAAAAGATTTTAAAGATTTTCAGATATTCTTTAATCTCATGATTGTCCTACCATATATTAGTGTATGATAAAAATATTTATAAATTATCATATTCATAATAAAATATTTAATAACACATTTGATAATAACTAACGGAGTAAATATTAATATATTTTTTAGGACCATTAGAGATGAACCATTAGATAAGATATTTCATGTTAGAAGCATGTATCATATTATTAAGCAAATGATATAAGTAGGGTTTATTGAGATGGAAACTTAGATGTGTCAAACAGGCCAGACAGCCCGGGCACTGCCAGAGACCCAGCCCAATTCAATAGTGCCTGGCCAGGCACGGCAGAGCCTGGAACTGTGCCTAAGTTGGGTCGGGCTGCCCCTTGGCAAGGTTCGTGACATCCTGGACCAGCACAAACCATGTCTCATGTCGGGCCAGGCATGACCCATGTGCCTGACCCTACGACACAGTAAACCAGCCCAAGTGACCGCCAAATGGGATCCTTATCGGGCTGTCACCAGAACGATTATGTTTTATTTTTTTTTTAATTCAACCATTCCAACATGGAGCAATCCATTTTTTAAAAAAAAAATATGGCCACGTGGCCGATTTTAATTGGTCGGCCATGTGCAGTTTTTTTATGCATGGCACAACATGGTTGTCTGACTGGGCCAAGAAAACCCGGTTCATGACAGCATGACATGGCCCATTTGATACATTTATAGAAACTAAATACTTAAAATACTTGTTCATCATTTTATCTCTTTATTATCTAGATGCCTGCAAGGATCGTAGGATTAAGATAACAGAAATAAAAAAATATTTTGATATACATATTCATGTGCATACATCAAGAAAACCAATGTGAATGATCCATCCACAAAAAATTAACTAAGTTATTTATAAACTACAATATTATGTATAATAATAGTTATAGCCAAACTCAAAATACAAACATGGACACTATATTTGGAGATGATAACTTTTTCATTTAATTAGTAATGAGAAAACCACAGAATGGTCTATCGAATAAGAGCAAATTATCTCCATATTAAGATATTAATTATTATTCAAGTCTATCACATAATAATAATAACTTTAATATTTTATAATAATAAAAAACATAAATCCACTTATCTAATCATGTCAAAGATGACACGGGATTTACTGATTCTTCCAATATCGAGTCTAGCATTAGAGCCTATTTTTTCTATTGCAATCAATATTATTTCGGATGAAAAATCAAGACCATTGCCATATATCATTTAACATTTGCATACATGAAAAATTTGGGAGGATTCAAAGTTAAAAATCTAGAATCGAGCTGAAACAAGAACACATGAATTGCTGGCAAATTAAAACTTGTGGAACCTTAAAGATATTGAGTCCACTACTAGGGATACCATCAGACGCTTACACGATGATAATGATGATTTACATACTAACACTGATGGGCATTGAGATTGACCATTGACTATTGTTATTTTATTTTTGAAAAATATTTTTTTATATTTATTTTATTATTATTATTTTTGTTAATTTTTTTTATGTCATTACTCATTATAGATAAATTAAAATTAATAAATTAAAATCAAAAAATAGCACGACAGAGCTCCAATCATGACCAACACAGCCTGGCATAACCCAACTCGATTATGCCTGGAGTTATGCTAGTCGGGTCGTGCCTGGCCAGCAAAAACACAAGTCTTGTCATGCCGAGCAAGACACAATGGCCCGACTGGGCCACCAAAAAATGGGTCATGTCAGCATGCCATAGCCAGTTTGACACCTCAACCAAATAACAATGTCATTCAACATTTGGCTCATTGCCAATGCCACTTGGACTTGGTTGGCCAAGGCCCAAGGGCCAGGCCACCAAGGCCAACCTGCCCGACCATGGAGACCTGACCAGTGTTGTGCTACTGTCGAACTGACCCTACACGACCCAATCTGACCCACCAACACCAGCATGTTTGATTCATAAAGTGTTGTCATCGAGTCATGCCGAGCTGACGTTAAATTTAGTCATGCTAGCATGGTACAGCACAGGCACCATTTTCGTACCATGCCTCGCAATGCATAGTGACCCGATTGGTCCACCCTTTTATGAGTCATGTCATACCCAGAATGGCACAAATATATTAAAAATACATATCATTCACTTCAATGGAACTTAGAAATTAATACCCTAATTTTTAAGAAAAATTGTTATTGATTGCATGTAGATGTTTACTATGAAGACATGTTTAAATATAAAGATATAGCATCTTAAGATAAGACTTATTATAAAAGAAATCACTTAGACATTTGACAAAAATTATCATAATATTTTCTATTTAATGATCAAAATTATCTCCGTATTAATTATTATTTTCATCAATGGCATCTCACAGTTGTAGATTATATTAGTTAAACATGAAAAATATTTTTTTTGCAATATAATTTTGATGAAGATGTACACATGGAGAAATCACCTACATTTCAAGAAGCACAATCAAATTCAATATGCACAATACGAAATATATTATATGATATAAAACAGTCAATAAAAACTTAATTTACAAGATCATCACAAGCAATCAATACTTTTGACTTATATGGATATGTTATAGTTTTCACATTATTTTTTCAAAAAACCTCTAATAAACGTTAATCTTGTTATTATGCATGTAGATTATATTCGTATTACAAAGTATGATGAGTTATAAATAATTCAAATCAATGAATATTTTTAATCAATATTCCAAACAAAATATATTTGGAAGCTTAGATAGTTTTTTTGAGATAGAAATAATCTATCCTAAAGAGATATTATATTGTAATGGATGGGGTATATAGATGATACTCTAACAAAGATTAATCTTTTGTATTGTGCTATATCATGTACTCTGATTGATCCATATATTCCTTAGATTAATTCTACTAATACAAAAAAATTATATGAATTATTAATTATCTGACCTTTATCAAATTAGGGAATAATCTATGCAATTAATATAATTACATATTTTAAAATTTTCTTCCCAACATATTCACATAAATATAACTTTTCACATATTGTTATATATAAACAAATCTCATAGACTTAGTATTTTGTTTAGTGATCATATCACTTGTAGTCAATCGAGTGTTCAGATTCAAGTTAAGCATCAACTTGTATCGAGAGAGATCTACTATAAGTTTTTCATATTTTTATTTGATGAGATCTTGTATTATAGAAAATTAAGAAATAAATAATTACTTTTAATACAATACACAAATATAGTTCAGGATCATAGTAACAATTACATACGAGATATTTTGAAATCGATACCTTGTTGAAGAAATCAAGTATTCACTTTCTTATAATATGACATTTTGAAAGAAAACAAAACACGTAGAGAAATTATTTTTTCCTTAACAATAATATTTAAGATGAAATAATTGATATAATCTATGTTCCTATGATAGAACAATCAGCATATATTTTCACAAAGATTTTAAACAATCTTCAATTTACTTTTTTTTACTAAAACTTAATATTTTAGATCTTTATTCATCAGTTTGATGAGAGATGTTGGAATTTATAATTTTTTTCTTTTATTTTGTTATATTATGGATGTAAACACCCAACATGTTGGCTACTTCAATCCAATCAGTTCATTATAGAAAAGAATCCTATACATTTTGTATTTAGTTAGTTTTTCTATGATATTTTGAATATGATGTTCCTTTTAATTTCAACAGAAAAAAATAACTTTACTCTATAAATATTCATTGAAACCTACTATATAAGTGCTCAATATGAAATATATGTTACAACATCTTGGAAAGGAATCGACACAAATCACATTAAGGCAAATTCTAATAATTTAGTAAATACACTTACATATGATCTCATGGTAGTTAGAGAATCTCTAAATTAATTATTTCTAATTATTTATCTTTTAAATTTAGTAAGTTGAATTTTTATAAAGAACTTATTAAAAATCATTGTCCACAATTTTTCTTAAAAATAGCAAAAATACAGCTATGATTGATATAATCACTTGTGGGAACCGTTAGGATTTCAATGACAATTAGGCATAGAAAGAAGAAGATGAGAGAAAAGGAAAAAAAAAAATCTTCTCTTAATGATTAACAGCAATGTGCTGAGTTGACAGTAATATGTCATGTTACATGGCTATCATAGTATAACATCACCCATCTCTGAACATGTACGCAAAAGTCTTTCAAAATAAAAAAAGACTAATTTATTGGGGTTCACAATAACTAATGACAGTTTCGTGTTTTGTCTCTACACTAGATCTGAAAATAATTATGTATCTTTTATTCTAAAAGACAAAATTACCTCTTAAAAAAAACATAATATTTTATAATACATCTACTCGTTATAATCATTAGAGCTTATCTAGAATCTAAGTATGTGTCTATCAGGCTATACCTCAAATCTTGAAACAAAACTCATGCCTTTGAGCACTATACACATACCTATGAATCCTAAAACTACGTTCACATAGGTATGTTTGTGAGAGTCTAAGAACGATAATGTATACTAAAATATATGTAATATTAAGTCTTATTATTATTAGATAGTTCAATTTTTTTTTGCAATTCTCTTATATCAAAGAAATCAACTAAGAAACTGATATAAGTGGAAAGATTTATAACCAAATTAAGTAATGAGTCAACCAGTACACATCCAATCATACCAAGATCAAATAAAATATTTAAAATATATCTTTTTCAAAAAGAAAAATCATATTTGTTGAGTATCCAACCTTGATACCTAACAAATATCTAAAACACACTAAATCATTTGTCTGATACTTAATTTCAATTGTGATATACTAATTTAATCATCTCTTGTAATCATGATATTATTAATATATACCATTAATATCACATATTGTCTATTTAACTCATATTAATAGAAACATGAATAATCTAACATATTACTCCTAGGAACAAAGAAAGTAAGTACAAAAAAAATTCTACTAGATCATGCACAATAATCTTCTGCAATTTATACTTCATGCATGTGCTCCCATGAATAATAAATTCTAATAATTATTGTAAAATAATAACTTTTGTGAGGGGCACCCAAGGCAAGGCAAAGCTAGGTAGGGTGCTTTTTCCTAAGCTTTACATATGCTTAAGGCACACCATTAATTATTATGATCAAACCTTATTTTTATTCTTATTAAATTCCATAAATACAAACAAAATTTGACATTTTTATATAAAATCTAATAATCAAACTATATCGAATATAATAAAATCTAATAATTATGCGTGATCATCCTACAAAACTCTCAAATATCTTAATAAATCAAATGAAATGAGTCATTCTTGGCAATCTAGAAATATCAATGAATCGTGTTGTGTTGGGACAGCCCAAATTATAGTGGCATGTGTGTGCCACTTTGTTGTGCCAAACACAACTTCAGCATGGCCCGATGGCCCTGCTGAGTGTTGAGTGCCAAGTTGTGTCGAGTCAAGCTAATGTTAGCTATGACAAGCACGATCGGGTTCTGCCCTGCTAAGTGCTGACTAGTGACTGCTGGCTGGGCCAAGGCTACTCCACCAGTCATGTCATGGCCGTGAAGGGATGCAGGTCTAGAAGTGCAGCCTGGCCCCCTGGATTATTGCAGTGTTATTGCTGGGCCTGGGCATTGCAGATGCAATGCAGCATGCTGCATGCAGTAGTTGTGCAGCAATAGCAATGAGCAAAGCAATGCAGGTGCATCTGCAGCTGCAGCTGCACTATAATGTAAACTGCTGACTGCACTAAATAAAATTAAATTTAAATTTATTAATTTTAATTTTATAAGTTATTAATTATTATATCATAATAATAATATACAATATGAATAAAAAGAATTATTTAAAAATAAAATGTAAACTACACAAATATTAAAAAAAAAACACATTACAAATTATAATACATATATCTTTAAAAATATAAATAAAATAAAAAACAAAAACGTTAAATAACAAAATAAGTCTATAGTGTTTGAAATGTCAAAGTTCATAGTCTCGACAATAACATCCTCATTTTTATGTGTATTTGTATTGTCTCGCCCCATGACACATACACCAGTTTTATTAGTCACAACAATATAAAAATCATTAGATGCTACAAAGGAAGAAAAGAATGTTATTACATGTTATATACATACCATATCTTGAATTTATGACATATGAGTTGAGAGTGAGGTGGTTAGACTTAAAAATAATAGCAATTAAAATATCTCAACTTGAGACAATAAAGCATAAGAAAAAAAAGTCTTTGAGTAATCAATAATCATCCTAAATATGCATAAAAGATTATCGCTAACCTCCCAAAAAAATTGATATTATTAGATCTATTAGTATGTTGTAGAGCTTCTAAACCTCAAAATATTCTCTGTAGTCATGATGAAATGTCTAATATTTTTTCAAAGTGTATCCTAACCTCCCACAAAAAGAACAGATTATCACTAACTTCTTTCATTTTTGAAAACCCATGTAGCTCTCTCATTGTGACTACATGATGAAGTCACAATAGTTCAGCTATGCCCGATTTAAATGTAGTTGTATAACCCAATAACCCAATGATTAATTTTGGAGAAAACTAGAAACCTCTTCTCACTATGAAATTGTTTGCAAAATAGTATATCGCTCTCTTAATGCATATTTACAGAATGCTACAACTCTGATCACACAAACCCAGAGGTGGCAAACAAGCTGAGCAACTCAAGCCCAATACATAGCACAACCCTTAAACACCATGCCAGGCATGGCTCCTGCCATGCCAAACCTGGCAAATCAGCTCATGGGCAGAAGTACGGCAGCTCAACCCTAGGCAACTTCCTTCAATGGAGGCAATGACAAATGTCAGCAATCCAGTACCATTGGATGCGAGCTCAACAAAGATTACAAACATCTCATCAACAAAGATTGATTCAATAAATATAAATGGTACATCATCAACTAAATAATCATTCTTGGTAAGATGATACAAAATTCGATCAAATTCATTTGAGGCAATATTGTCTCATGCCATCAACCTCAACTTGATCACATGCTCATTGGTCACTCAAACATTCAAGATAATTACCATCCAATATGTCTTGGGCCCACTCTCACTCTTCAAAATGTGAACCAAAATTGATGGTTCATTGCAAGAGTAAAAAATGTTTAAGTTTTGGACATCACTAAAAAATAATGTCAAATCATTCGAAGCAAACATAATGAAACACATGCAATTGGAATCTTTGAACAAGCAAGCAAATTGACCAAATTTTGTATGTGTGTGCATTCAATTTCTATTAGACTATCTTCAAAATTTACACTAATTCAAAGTATACAGAAGCATAACAACAAAAAATTCACAAGCTCACAAAATATATAAGCTCACACAATAACAAAGCACCTCACGTCATATTAAAAACAACAAACAAAATAACAATTACTACAGTCATCACTATTGCCACCACAACCAAACCACCATTTTGTGACATTTCACCACTGGAGTCATCAAGGAAACTAGCACATGAGCCAGTGAAATCCACCAAAAACACCAAAACCCATTTAAATATGCTTAAATATTACAATTCACCTTTTTCATACATGATAACTTGTACAATATTATTACCAAATACCTCCAAAACCAGTGTTATAGTGTCAACTACCAATTCTCATCTTCATGAAGCTTTGACACTATATTGAAGTTGGAACCCATTAGAGTTCAAATGGCAGTCGAGGAGACAAACAAGTGAAAAGAGAGAAAAATAAAAAAAAATAAAACATAAAAATATTTTTTCATTAACTTCAAAATTTTTTGAAAAAAAAGTCATATATATTATGATTAGGGTAACTCACAATTCGAGTACTATCATACATTGTAAAAATAAACAAAAAAAAAAAAGCATAGTACACTAAACCCCAAATTATGAATTGCATATCAGACTTATTTTATATTTATACACAAATAATTTTGTATTATATTAACATATATTATACTCAAGTTGTTAGATCAAACTAATAATATATTAGTATAATTTTATACTTTATAAATTCACAATAAATTTTATAAAGGAGGATTATTAATTTTAGACGTAATGATAAGACTCAACATACTTGAAGGACTATTTATATTCTTGATATCTTAAATAAATTTTGTATTAACAAATACATTATCTCAATCACACTATATAATGCTTCTACCAATACAAAAAAAAAAATAATTAACCTTGTAAAAAGTGAAGATTTGATATCTATAATAACGTTTTACACATAAATATTGTCTAATAGATCATTAATAATATTCATCATAAATAATAATATTATTCATATTCATAATGTTCTACTTGATATAAATAACTCAAATTTCTAAATAGTCCAATTTAAGAAGTATTATCAAGATGAAAATTTAAAAATACAAAAGTTTGAAATCAATATTCAAGTAATATGAATTCAATTTATTTAATATTGAAAAATATAATCACTATCAGCAACGAAGAATTATCCCAACTACTTTGAGTCAAGTTTATGAATCATGCTTTCTGATAGATTTTAATAAAAATAATAATAACTCTTGACCGATATAATAAAAAATCTATGTTGGATGTGATCAAGTCATCTCGGGCAATTCTTCCTTATTTTATTATATATAAGAGTTATTCTAATCTTCTTCAATATAATTTCATTTCTAATTTTATACTTTGTTATTTTTTCATAAATTCACTTTTTTCATCATCTATACAACACTCATTCTTTGTATATGCTAATTCTTGATCACACAATATTTAATTTCATAATATATGATTTATCTTATAAATGTTTTATAAATACCTAAGGAAATTCTTAATTTATTCCATTCAACTCTAATCTTATAAGATTTATCATTATCGATTTATTTATGGTTTATTATTATAGAGCATATGTACTTGGCATAACTTGCATTTAAAATTTCTTTTTTTCTTATTTTAATTATCATATCAGTATCACTCTTAATATGATTAAATTTATATTTTAAATACTATTTTATTATGATTAATTCTAAACATCTTAAATTAAAGTTCTACCCTCCAAAGTTATAGTTCTCTATTTAATTATTTTTTTAATCTCATCAATTAATATTATGTCATCTACAAGTAACACACATTAATTGATACTTTTTAAAAAAATCTCTTGTTAATTCATCCATAATTAATAGAAAAATATAAAGACTCAGGGCATGTTTATATTTTTTTTGTTGAATCCTGAAAGCAATTTGCTTTTAGCATTCAACCATTTATTTTTTTACACTAAATTTTTTGAAAAAAATAGTTGAAACAAAAAGTCTAAAAAATTTTGCATCTCCACTTTTTTTTTTTTTTGATACCGAAGGTTTCAGGGCCCATTCCCCCTACTAATCCCTCAGGGCCCTGGAGCTGCCGACCAGGTAAATACCCCAGTACCCCCGGGAGGACTCGAACACGGAACCTCTGGGACATTGCCCAGAGCCTTAAGCCAAACGAGCTACCCTTTTGGACATTGCATCTCCACTTATCCCCTTAATAGAGATAAAATGTTAAAAAAAAAAAACAAACGATTTAATGCTATTAAGTACTATTTAGTATTAAGCTTAAAAAAAATTATATTCAATATTAAATAAAAATAAATAAATGTCACCTCAATGATTATCCTTGATGAAGTCCTACAAGTATTAAAAACTCATGGATGATACCTTGAACTAATATAACTCTAAGTTTCACTTTCTCATATATATATATCTTTGATAAATTAATAAACATATTTGATATTTTTATATATATAATACCAACCCAATTAAATTTATTAAAACTTTATCATACTTTTTTTCATACCTATAAGGTGAGGCATATGTCTTTCTTAATCTTCTTGTATGGCATAATTAATTATCTGACTAAGTAAGTAACCTTCATAATAAACTTATATAGCATAAATCCAAATTTATTCTATAAAATTTTTCTTTCTTTTATTTTATAGTTAATCACTTTTCATAAAAATTTATAGTATAGCTAATAAAATTAATATTTTGATAATTATAATCTTGAACATCTTATTTTTTATACAAATAGGAATTATATTATTTTATTTTTATTCACCCAACATCTTTTTTATCATTATTAAACAACTTAAGCAACCACATTATATTTTTTTCACTCATGACCTTCCGAACTTCAATAAAAATATCATTAGCTTTATGATTATTTCTGTCTTCAACTTCTTGAGAGTATCTCTAACCTATGAGAATCTTATCTTAGCTAAATATTTAAAAGCTATTTAACTTTTTATCACTAACAATATTCAAATCTAAATCTATAAACTTTATTTAAAGATCATAAAAATATATAATTTATTTTTTTGGCTTCTATATCTTTATTATGATATTATCAATGTATCTTATATTACTAATGTATGAACTTTTTATTTCTCATCCTAATAAACTTATAAATATCATTCTCACCTTTCTGCATTTCTTTAAATTATAATTATAAATATTCCAAGATTATAAAAGAGCAACTGATACAACACATTATTTCACAAATATCCTAAAAGAGCTATGGTATCTTTTTATTAAAACTTATTGTTTGAAATATTTGTGCAACAAATTCAAGTATACAATTTGATATTTACATTCTTTTTCTTTTTCTTTTTCTTTACTTAGTATGTATTCAACCTTATGCTACATATATTTTGCATGTGTGATAAATACACATAGTATTAAGTTTTTATTATGATTTTGAGACCATATATCAGTTCATGATGTGACAATTAGGATTATTCATCATTTTTATATCCAACATTGTACAAAATCTAACACAATCTTATTGTCTTACAATATAAAACATGTTGGACTTTTGATCATCCATGCCAATCCCCAACCATGTGCATGACAAGCATGCATATTGTGCATACCACAAGTATGTGCATAGCCATATACCTAATGTGCATACTACATGTATGTGTATAGTCATATACCTATTGTGCATACCACATGTATGTGCATAGCCATATACCTATTTTGCATACCACATGTATGTGCATAGCCATATACCTATTGTGCATACCACATGTATGTGCATAACAATATACCTAATGTGCATACCACATGTATGTGCATAACAATATACCTAATGTGCATACCACATGTATGTGCATAACCATATACCTAATATGCATGCATGGATAATTTTTTCTTTAAGAACTAAAAATATCATCAAACTTACCAAAGATATTATATGATAATAGCAAAGTGACTACCAATATTGCATAGAATCTAGTACATGACTATTATTTTAAAGAACACATCTAAGGCATGGCTAGGTTTAAAAGCAACAAAAGGCACACCTAGGTGTCTCGCATGCTCCTTGTGGAGACCCCTTCACAAATGCATGTCTTTCCTTAAGCAGAGTGCACCATGCCCAAGTAATGGACCAACAATCTAGGAACTTCAATAGCTATTTAAAAGAAGGATTGAAGAAAAAATATATTCTAAAACCATCTATTATCAAGTTTTAAAAAAATAAAACATTCACTCACATCCACTTCTATAAATAAGTGATAACAATGATATCTCAAATCATTATTCTCATTCAACTTTTAACTTAAGATTTCAAAATAATAAATTAATTGAAGTTGGGATTAATCATTTAAATTTTATTTTTTTCCAAACATTAATTACATTGAAATAAATTAAAAAAACAGAAAAGATAAGAAATACAAAATAAAAATATATATTGCTACCTATAGGTAGGGCTGTAACCAGGCTGAGCTACTAGCGAGCTGCTCAGCATTCGGCTCGTTTGAAGCTCGCTCGAACTCATTTATTAAGTTAAACGAGCCAAGCTCGAACATCATTTTGAGGCTCGTAAGTTAAATGAGCCAAGCCCGAGCACCCTCAAACTCAGCTCGTCAGCTCGTGAATAGGCTCGTGAGCAATCTCGTTAACCAGACTTATGAACAAGCTCGTGAACCAAGCTCGTGAACAGACTCGTGAACATGGAGAATGCTTGATACACAACAAATTTTTCCTACAAATGAACATGATAAATATTTTAACTCTTGAACTTCAATCAAGTTAATTGAACTTTTATTATCTTATCTTTTTAATTTAGTTGTATGTTGACTATTTTAGATGAATATTTTTTTTAATTCCCTAACATCATTTTGAGGCTCGTTAGTTAAACGAGACAAGCTCGAGCACCCTTAAACTCAGCTCGTCAGCTCATAAATAGGCTCGTGAATAGGCTAGTGAGCAAGCTCGTTAACCAGGCTCGTGAACAAGCTCGTGAACAGGCTCGTAAGTTAAATGAGCCAAGCCTGAGCACCCTCAAACTCTACTCGTCAACTCGTAAACAGGCTCGTGAACAAGCTCGAGCCTGCTCCTTTAAAACCGAGCCGAGCCTGCCTAATACTCGGCTCAACTCGGCTCGGTTACACCCCTACCTACAGATATCATATGAGTCATGTCGAGCTGACACGGGTCATTTTATTCATGCCCGTATATGCCTGCATGTCGTGCCAGGCACGGCAAGCTACAGTAACTATGTCGTGCCTAACACAGCACAATTCACTGGAGAGCAAGCCCGGAACAACCTGCTGCCCAAAATCAGCCTAGTTTCAGACCGATTATAGGTTAAAATATTTCTTAACCTAGAAGTGGGATTTGGGATAGTTCATCGTTGTCGCCTGTTGGGTGTCGCCACGTCGACCAGCATAGATAAGGCCATCATCGCGTCTCTCATCGCCGCATCGGGCATCGCCCGTGTTGTGCCCACATGCCTGGCATGGCACACGGGTCGAACTCCCTCGGCACAGCATTGCACGAGTTGTGTCGAAGGTCCACCCAACACAAGCCCAGACATGCTACTGGACTGTGTCGTGTTATGCCAGACATGGCTAAACCAGGTCGAAGCTTGTGCTTGGCCCGGGCTGCTCGGCCCAGTTAACACCTCTATTGTTACCTAATATAATAACACATTAGAAATAATTTAATATGAGGTTTATTTTATTAAAATTTAACATAATATGTATTTAACATCAATAAATAATTCTTAAAAATTCATATTACTAATCATTTCTTTAAAAGAAACAAATTATGACAAGGCACACACCTAGATGTCAGGGTGGACCTCAGTCAATGTGAGTGAATGGTGCCTAGATGAGTGCTAATCATACAAAATAAAATGAAATTGACATATATTTCATAAAAGAAACTATATGCATGTCTCATATCCCTGCTATGAAACAAATAATTGATATTTTCATAAAATGTTAATTTAAGCTTCACTCTAAGTTTCATGTAAGAACTAAGAAAGGTTGGTATTATTATATTTATGCATTATCTTGACTAGTGTGTATAATTAATCACTTCTAATCATTAAAGATAATGTCCAATAAACACTTGACATATACTAGTGTTCAATCATTAACAAATACAATCAAAAAAATAGTTATATTTTTTAACTTCATTTCAACTTCAAAGTAACATCACTTGCACAGTTCTGAGTGAAAGTAGAGTAAAACTTTATCTGACATTCCACCGTTTAAAAGTGGCAATTCATTTGTGGGTCATTGGGGTGTGTAAGGGCTAATTTAATGATTAAAACCCCAACTAAACCAAAACTAGTTTTATACCAGTCTAATAAAAAGTGTTCTGGTGGATGAAGAGAGAACTGTGATAATGCCCACATATAACAGTTATAAAATGCACAAAAACATTATTGAAGGTGAGCGCGACACATAGAAATGATTACTAGCAGCACCAGGTACTCACGCCCATATCACACCATTTCTTGTCCACCAGAAATGGCATGTGGTGACAACTGTAAAGAGCAGGGCAATGGCCACATCTTGATGTGTCACACAGCATAGGAAAAACAAAAAAAAAAAATAGGCTTTTCTCACGGAAAAACACTAAGTAGGGAAGATAAATGTTAATGGAGATGATACAGTCAGAAGCTATCGCAGAGAAAGACTATAATCAACTAATAACCCACCAACATCAAAACAATGTTGTTCAGCCAACAGTGGCAGCAACAAAATCAACATTAGGAACAGCACCACTGACTTACTTTGGATCTGAAACCTATGTAATTTTCATAAAATATCAAGGGAAAATGACATTGTAGCAAGTAACTTTATGGGGGTGTAAAAATAACCAATAATTTACTTGGCAAGTGTAAAAACAAAGATGCAAGGAATATACTCAAAAAAATTAGTTACATAAAAAGAAAAAACAAAGAAAGTACAACAACCAATCAACAACAGCAAATATTAAATGCAGTAATTACCAGGATGTATGGCTGTGCTAGTTAAAGTGGCACCATTCCCAATGATCATGTGATTCTCCAATGATTTATTCTCATCCACGTATCTGAAAACATCATTCAGCACAAAGAACCCATTCTTCTGTGGTGCAAGAAAAAATGATTGTACAAACTTCTTTCTCAAGTTGTCCTTTCTGGTTAAAAACCCAGTGACCAACACAGTGACACCATTCTTGTAAGAATCTTGAGCATCTGCGGTTGTTATTTCTGCCTTGCAATCTTTGAAATTCAAAGAGATTATTTTTTCATTGATTCCCTGCATCATTCTTATAAAAGGTAAGTGAAATCAACATATTTCTAGTATTTGTGCAAAATTATACAATGTTGTGAATATAAAACTACAACACAGAACATGGAACCTATTTTACTCCACTAGAAGAATGCACCAAGTACATTAAACACACCCTCAGGGTTGAAATCAAGCACACTTCAGAGGTAGAAAACAGGATGAAAATTATATGACAATCAGAAATCTAAATAATAATGTACATGTAAGAATCACTTGGTTCCAAATTTGATGAAGAATATTTATCACAATCAAGTAAATGCAAAAAAAACTTGCCTTTTAGTTTTCAAAAATTTTAAATCAAATAGTACATTTCCTGCACAACAAAAGATACAGTTATACTCTAAAAAATATGCATCATTGCTCAAAACTTTGTAACAAATAACCATGCATTAGGCCTTTGAAAAATCTCATAACATGAACGTCTGCTAACAAAAGCTTTTTTTTTAATGAATCAACATAATTAATTATATTAACAAAGTAAACTAAAACTATTCAAACTACTATTGGTGGTTGTCGTACTTAGTGAATAAGACTCCAATATAGCGCGAGATATGAAAGTTAATATTTTGACAGACTTACTCCAAAAGCCAAAGAGCCTATGTTTGATTAGTCTCGAACCCAAGATATATTACACTTTTAAAAAACATTTGCAATCACATATTAACATCCAAATACAAGTGTCAAACGGGCGGTGTCAGCTCGGCTCGGCCCTTTTTTTCAGGCTGGTACGGGCCCACATGTCATGTAAGCACGCATAGTTATGAAAGGAGCACCTCGGGCGCGCCTAAAACTCAGGCGCCACCACTCCCGGGAAAAATGCCTCGCTTCAGATGAGGAGCAGGCGGGTGAGGCGCAGCGGGCAAGGAAGCACGGACACGGCACGGATACGTGTCCAATACACCACATGGCGTATCATTGATAAATCCGTATCCGATACGCCACGTGGCATATCAGACATCCAGTGGGCGGCAGAGGGCAAGCACGGTTTGAGGGGGGGAGGCAAGGAGCAAGCACGAATTGAGGGAGGAGGCAAGGGGCGAGGACGAATTGAGGGGGGGAGGCAGGGGACGGGCGGGAATTGAGGGGAAGGCAAGCGGGTGAAAATTAAGGAATGAGACAGGCGGACGAGAATTGAGGTGGGAGGCAGGCGGGAGGGAATTGAGGGGGGAGGCAGGCGGGCGGGAATTAAGGGGAGAGGCAGGCGGACGGGAATTGAGGGGAAAGGCAGGCGGGCGGTAAAATAAAATAAAATAAAATAAAATATTTTTATTTTATAAGATAAAAAAATATATTTGTATATAATATAAGATAATTTTAAAATATTATTTTATAAAATAAAATAATTATAAATATTATCTTATAAAATAAAATACAATATTTTTATTTTATAAAATAAAAATATATTTATTTATTTTATAAACTAAAATATTTTAATTTAATTTATTTTATTTATAAAATACCTAATATTTATAAAGAAAATAATTTTTATTTTTATTTTTATTTTTTTTATCATGACGTATCCTGGTCGTATCCGTATCCTAATTTTTTAGAATTTGCCGTATCCTCATATCATGTCGTGTCGTATCCCCTTGTTTGTGTCCGTGTCCGTGTCCATGTCCGTGCTAAACCAAGCAAAACACAAACACCAACACCAAAACCAAAGTCAAGACCATCTAGTTCTAAGCATACTTCTACTCTTGCTTTGATTGATGAAGATGAAGAGATGATCTATTCATCGGGAGAAGAAGATGAAGAAGAGAGAGAGTGGAAGATTGATGATGAAGATGATATTGATGAAGACTTTCTTGATTTAGATTTAGATGTAGATACATGAGTATTTATTTTGTTTTAAAACTTTAAATGTTTGTTATTTTGTTTTGAAACTTTGAATGTTTGGATGATGTGAGCACTATTAATATTTGATTTTTATCTTTGATGTTCTTTAGTTTATTATTAGATGAAAATTAAAGACTATATTTAGTAAAATGTATAATTTTTATGTGTATTAGGTTGGGTGCGCCTCAAATAAAAAAGCTCGCACCTCAAGTGCGTCTTGCGTTTTGAGGCCCCAAAAGGCTTTTGCGCCTCGGTGCGTATTGCGCCTTAAATAACTATGATGGCACGACATGGTTCATTGGATGGCAGGCCTAGCAAGGCCCAAACCCGAAATCAACCCAGTTTCGGGCTGGTTCATGCCGGGCTTTGGAAATACAGGCACACCCCAAAACAAAGCAAGCGCTCCCGCTGACCCGCCCGGCTCATCACGTCCCACATTAGGGATCATGGCATCGCCACATTGCCCATCGTCACGTGCTCTGTACACATACCAGGCACCCAGGTCGTGCCTATCACAGCACGAGGGCTAATTTCCCTTGGCACGTCACGGCACGAGTCATGCAAAGATTGTGCCCAGCACGAGCCCAAGTACGATCCTTGACCATGCAGAGCCAGCACAGCTAAACTGGGCTAAGCTTAGGGCCGGGCTATAGGCCTGCCCGGTTGACACCTCTACATTCAATACATTCATGCAACACGATAAGTCTGCAGTAATTAATAAGCCCGACCATATTTGCACAACTAAATTTAACTTTGAATTTCTTATCAAGTATGCTATGTTTGTGTTTGAATAATAAAACACTCGTAATTATATTATATATATATATATTATATATTCAATACAATTCTCAAGGATCCAAGCTAGTCTAAGTTTGATTCAGGCTAGGTTGGACATCTAGATCAGTCCAAATTAGCTTGGCCTCACTCAAGGCCCTAGCCCTAAGCTAGCCAAAATTGGTTCAGGCTAAAAATGCGATTCTCATGTAAGTAATAAATTCAACTATATGAATTAAATCAAATAAATAATTAGTATGCCAATCAATCAAAGTATTTATTAGAATAAAATTCAAAATATCAATATCTATAAAAATATCAAAATTATATCTCTTATATCACAAAATAATCTCTCGGAGTAGGTTCACTTTCTTTAAAAAGATTTTTAGGTCTACCAAAATCATTTGAATAATTGCATTTAAAAGTACTTCATGTGTTATATAATTCATAATTAATCATCTTTCATAATTAGAATATCATCTACATACACAATAAATAAAATCAATCTACCTTAAGAAATTTTCTAAAAAAATAAAGAAAAAAAACTATAATACACAACCATAAACCAAACAAGATAGTTGCATATGAAAATCTCACTAACTAAATTCTCAATGATTACTTTAAATCATATAATATTTTCTACATATTTGCAAATTATGTCTATGTATTTCTTGAAACTCAAGTGATTAGTTCATATATAATGTATCATCAATATCAGTGTGAAGCTATTCTAAAAGCCATATGAAGGTCAACTTAAAGATATTTTTTACAAGCTATGTCTAATTATATTTCTCAAAACTCACATGATTACTTCAAGAGAAAATATCATAATAATTCACAATAAATATTTGAGTAAGTCCCCTAATTATTAGTCTTATCATAAGATAAAGATATCAAATGAGTCAAATATCTCGAGCCAACTAGCAGCATGCCAAAGCAAGACACGGCCTAACACAGCCAAAACAAGATAAGTGAATCCCCTAACACAACAGGAAAAAGTAGTGTCAAGCACAACAAAGCATGTGCATTAGTCATGCCTACACTATGCATAGACCAGCCCATGTCATGACTCATGTCATGGCGAGTCTAGAGAAATGCCCAACATGCCGAAGCAAGACACGGCCTTCGGCAAAACAAGCATGAACAGGCTCTATGCGTGAAATTTACACACCTATTTTTTTTAATATATTTTACTAATAGGGGTGCATGAAGTGCATGCTCCCTATTTTAATAAATCATTACCTTTGCAATTACCTCCGACTATCGAATAAACATTATTATATAACATTTAAAAAATGAAAAAAAAAAATTATTGAATCTCATCCATTGTATTTTAGTTCAATGATTCTAGACAAAAATCTTAGCGACTATTAGAGTTTTAACAAAAAAAAAATCTAAAATTAATTTTTTAATTTAAAAAAATTATAAATAGAAATGTAATGTTTAAAGATTTCCACACTCACATTATAATCAAACTCCTATTTAATTCTTAGTTAACATAAAATTTCAAAACTACAAAATACTTAACTATATTTTTTTATTTTATTTTAATATTATATAATAATATTAATATTGATGAGTAAGTCATACAATTAAGTACTTATAATTTCTCAGCTTTAGAATTGAGTTTAATTTTTTATAAAAGTACATAATTTTTTTTCATGATTATTTTTTCCTAAATAATTTTAAAAGTAAATATGTATGCTACTCAAAACTTTCTAAAATTTTAAAAATAAAAACTAATTATTATTATAAAAATGATATATACATTGAATTAGATAACAACCCAACCAAAAATTCCTAGACTAATTTATCTACCAATCATAGGTAGGTCTTGTGTCTCATACCTACAAACATAAAATAAATATCTTTGGCATTGGACTCATTTTATTTAAAAATAAATATTTTGTAAACATCAAAAAAATATAGCATAATATTTATATTATAATATTTATTTATTTATAAGATTAGATGTGAGACTGAATAGCTAAAGAGATACGTTAAATAATGAACCAAAAAATATGATAAATTGAATATCTAGCAAACTCAACTAATCAATAGAATTATTAAATTTAGATTACTTTCAAATTTCATAACCTCTTTAATTAACATCATGAATTTGCAAGAGAGAATATAGCTAGGTCCATGTAGAGGTGTCAAACGGGCCGGGCCGGCCCATTTTTAACCAGCACGATCGTGCTACCGTGTCGTGCCGTGTTTAAATATATGCGGGCCCGGCACTGCCCGTAGGCACGGCGGGCCGTGCCGTGCCTTGCCTGGCCCGCTCGGGCACGCCTGCCCGAGCGGTTCGGAAAACGGGAAGACCGCGGGTCGGATCGAATCAGACCCGACCCACGGTCTTTTTATGCGGGAGGGGCTTCCTGGGGTCGGGCTCACGGGACACCCGGCACGGGACTGACCCGTGCCGCGTGCCGAACCGTGTCGGGTCAGGCACGGCACGGCACGGGACCGGGCACGGAATTTTTCCATGCTGGGCCGGCCCAGGCACAACTGAACCGTGCCGTGCCTCGTGCCGGGCCGGCCCGGCCCGGTTGACACCTGTAGGTCCATGACTAATTTGGGTATTTTGTTTTTATTTTTAAAAAATTTTAAACTAATTCATCATATGCAAAATTAATGATAATAATAAATGTGTCAATTAGATTAGGCAACATGCACCGAACTCATACCTGACCCGAGACATGGCACAGCACGATCCAGATCCATGCCTAAACCTTCCACATGTCAAGTAGGGCCTACGTCTACGAGATATTGGCCTACAAGATATAGGTTGCAAGTCATACCACAAAATGATCCATCGGGTTCAACACGACCAACATGAACAAGCATGGCACATGCCTCGTGTTGCTGCATTAGTAAATATACACATGTGCATTTATGTGTTTATTTTATAATAATATTTAAAAATGAGGTGCCTAAATGCATGCACCCCCTATTTTATAAGGCACGTGTCTCACACCGTGTAGGCTGCCTTTCAATACTAACACGACAAGTTGTTGCCGCTGTTGAAAAGGCTAAGAAATGTATTTTTAAAAAAATTGTAAAACTATTGGATTTCTTCAAACAACAATGAACAAAAATCCAATAACCATTAGATTTTTATCCTCAAAATTTAAAAAAAAAAACTTAAAAATATTAATCTTAAAATTATTTTATACATAATATATTAATATTTATAATTTTTCACAATGAAATTATAAACTATTGTGACTTTTCTCTCGAAATATTATATTTACTATATAATAATGATCTTTAAATACTTTTAAAATTATAGTTTTATATTACATAAATAATAAATCATGTTAAAATCGAGACAATCACATATTGTAACTTAATATTAGCGAGCAAGCATTCTAATTGATGATTGTTGATTTATTGGGCACATAGATTGAAGGTATACACATTTTATTTTTTTCTAGTATAACATAAATAAAATAAAGTTCTCTCTTACAATCTTACTCAAAACTCTATTAATTTAAAAAATAAATAATAAATAATAAATATTATAAAAATAATATAAATTTAGACATGGATAATAATAATTCAACCAAAAGATCCAAGTCCATGACTGAGTTATCTCCTAGCTATAAGTCATCCAGATCACATGCAACTAAAAAAAACCTAAGAATATACAAACACTTATAATATGAGCACACTATAAAATAATTAAAAATATATATACTTATAAAAATGTTGATAGAACTGGACATCTTATAAGATATGTCGAATAATAATATATCAAAAAATATGATACATATGATCTCATACAAACTCAATTGAGTATGAGCAGTTGAGACTTGAATCTTTGAATATTGATTAATTTCATGGTCATTGAGCATTGACTTTCTTTATTTACCAACATTATTTTACAATGAAAGATACAACTCAAGTTAATTATTAACATAAGTCTTCCACTTAAATTTTTGAAATAGATTATTTTATTTTATGCACACATATTCATCCCACTAATCATAAGATCTCCAAGTTAAAAATATAAGAATGACATAATAAAAAATTATAAAATAAAAAATAATAATAATTAATGATCTTAAAACTTAAAGTAGAGTTATCTCTATGATATTTAATATTTAGACTTCATAAAAACAATGCATTCGCATGCGATCATTTATCTTCATAAAAGCCCTACCATATATGAGTGATTGTCGATGATCTTTAAGAAATACAAAATACAAAAAAAAAGTATATTGAGTATAATATTTTATAATATATCAAATAAAAGTGTCATTATAAGTATGTTGGTCATAATCATTAAAAATGATCTCTTATGTTGGATTTTTTATGTTATGTATATATGTCATATAATAAAACTAATAATATAAATTAACTTAAAAATAATTTACCTCACATTAAAATATATACAAAATATACTAAAAAATATTAAAATATTTATATTCTATATGATTTTACGACAAAAAAATTTCAAGTTGATATTAGACAATATTAAAATGATACATATCTTATATTAAATTTTTATGTTGACTACCAACATATAATATCAAATTACATTAAAAATAAATGAGTGAAATAATAATTGGCAAATCTAACTGAGACATTAAAATTTTATTATTAAAATTCTTTAAATTTCATTTTATAAGACGAAGATAATTTTGTTTATATACATTCTTATCACATACATTACTGTTAGATGAATATACATCATTAATAATCTCTTAAACAAATACAGAGAATGCCCAATTTTTGTATCATGGCTATTGTGATGAAAAAAATATATTTTTTAAATATTGATCAGTCATTTCATCTTTTTATTATTTAGTTTCTTGTATCGATCCTAAAATTAATATAAAATAGATAGAAAATATTATCAACACATATTCACTTTGCAATAATCAACCACAAAATTCATAATAATATGATTTACATATAAATAAATAATTTATTTAAATATAAAGAAAAATAAATATAAAAGTTTTTGCGAACTAACACATATAAAGATCGAAACTATATTCAAATAATATAATTTTTCAATTAAAAGAGTTGGGAACAAATGACAAAAAGGTTCATCAAGCAGAAATGAACTATCAAGATAGTTAGATACTAATTATAATTTTATTTTATCTCAAAATAATATGAGATAAAACACATATGAGTGCATGTTGAGAATCTTCAGGTAATACAAGATACAAATCAAAAGATTTAGAATAATATTTACTAATATATTAAATAATAGTATCATTATAAGTATGTTCGTCAAAATCTTCACAGATGATCCCTTAAGTGAGATTTTTCCTGTTAAGTTAATGTATCACATAAAAAAACTAATAGTTCAACTGACTTAACAAAATTCCTTCTCATTAAAACATATACGAAATATATTAAAATATGTTAAGACACATTTAAAATAGTTTTACCCTCTGTATAAATCAACAAGCCTAAAAGAAAAAAAAATCAAATGAATATCAAATACTATTAAAATTATGCATTTCTCATATTATATTCATATGTTAGCTATCAACATATAATATCTAACTATGTTAATAATAAAATATGTAAAATAATATTGACGAATCAACCTAAAATATAAAAATTTAATTTTTAAAATTTTTTAAAATCTTTTATGATATTACGACTGTCCATTTGCATACACTCTCATCATATGTATTTCACTTAGATGCATATACAATATTTACAATCTCTTTAACAAATATAGAAAATGCTCAAATTTTTATGTCATTATTATTAAGATGAAAATAAAATGTTTAAAATAATGGTCATTCATTTTATCTTTTTATTATTTGGATGACTATATGAATCATAGGGTTAAAATAGAATTGATGAAAAATACTCTTAAATACATATTCACTTTGATTGAAGTGTTTAAAATCAATCACAAGAACCAAAAAATAAGATATATGAACAAATAAATAGTTTGTTAAAATTAATAAAAAATAAAATATAATAATTTTAATAAACCTTCGAGTACAAAGATCAATATCATATTTAAAAATGATAACTTTTTAATTTAATTAACTATGATCAAATGATAGAGATCTATCAAATAGGAGTGACCTATTAAGATATTTAGATATTAAATATTATTCTATTTTATCTCAAAATGATAATAAATTAACATATTAAATTAGTAAAAATTATATAAATCAATATTTCTCTTATATTTAAATTAACACGAACTACTAATCCTTTTAATATATAAAATGACGCGACAGACTACTTTTTTTGTGATTATGAATATAATTTAAGATAGGAAAACAATACTACAATCATATATCATTAAAACTTTGTTATATTTTATTATTAAAAAAGAATTCACATATGAGTCTTTAATATAACATGAAAATACTAAAAATGGATCATGATATATATGAATATGATGACTCTAATAATATGAGGTTTAACAATTGAAACCATATAAAATAACATTGAACTAAATTACATTTTGTTGGAATTTTTTTTACTTTAAATTTATAACTTCAAGCTTAAGTGTATTTTTTTAAACATTTTTTCTTACATTTTATACTAGTCATATTTACAATATAATTTACATATAAATTTTAAACAATATTTATTTTTTTATTTTATATACATATAATATTAATATATTTAATTAAGGCAAAAAGTATGCTGCCTACATTAGCCAATGTGGCTATCCCTGGTTGCCTTGTTGCCCTACTCACTGCTAGAAGTGTTAAACAAGCCTAGGTGGGGAGAGCCAACCCAGTTTTTGGTGGCACAAATGAGCCACTGAGTCATGCCTAACCCATCACAGTTTCTTCAGGCCACGCCCGATACAATCGTCAGCCCGACAAGTTTTTAAACCATGCCAAGTCGGGCCCGTAGGGGCCATTTTTTAATTTTTAGTAATTTTTTTTCAGATTATGTATTTAGTTTAAGTTTAAATATTTTAAATATTTTTTTATTGTTTTTAATAATTAGTTCATGTTAATTATTTTTAATACTTTATAATTTATATGTGTATCAGACTATCAGTATAAATGTAATAATTAATAAAATATTAAAACTTTTATATGAATAAAAATTAAAAACCAATGTAAAATAAAAATTCAAAAAAAAATAAATCTACCAAGACACAAACTCAAGTCTCAAAATAATATCACAACCAAAAATTAAACAGATACAAATATAATATAAATAAGTAAATCAAAATCAAATATCAGAATCAAATATAAGTGTCACAATCAGGCAATCATCAACCATCAGCGTCATTAATCATCATATCATCATCAATATCAATATCACATATATCATCATCAATAATCAACTTATCCACTTTTGCTGTAGTCCCAGCACGATCCTACATGCTTAATCTTGAATCCTCTCAATCTTTCATGCATGCCAAAGCCTTAATAATATATATGCGTAATATTGATCTTCTTTCTGAAATCACATTCACTATAACAGAAAAAATAGATTCTGATAGTATGCTCGACACCGGAGGAGTCAATAGATCTCATGTCATCTTAGATAGCACGGGATAAGTGAAGTCGTATGATTTCCACCAAAATAATATATCAAAATTTTTAGTATCAGAATGTGATAGGCTTAACTACTCTTGGATTCTCTGAAAATCTAATCAGAAGACTCATCATGGTGAACAGTTTGATCATATCTTCCCTCTCCAACTCATTGTGGTATATGAAAAGGATGAATTTTGACACTGAACAGGAACCAGCTTCAAAAAACTCACTGTTGAGTTTAGTTTGCATAGAATCTAATGTACCATATTTTTTGGTGCATAGTTTGATATGTCTCTTGAAGTGTTGAATCTCAGATAAACTCTTACCACTTAAAATTCTATAATAATATTTATATTATTTTGATTCTTCTTCGGTACACCTAAAATTTTTTTATTTTATTATACTAAAATAAATCCAAACTACTAAAGTCATTCTAGTTTTTTTATTTTTTAAATGTTTAGTTCGAGGTGACCTAAGAAACCAATGTTTCAAAAATCTCAGACCTTTCCATTGGATTTTCTTTTTTAAAATTAAAATTTATATCATTTTTGTTATTTAAATTACTATTTATCATTTTTAATTTTTTTTAGACTAGAGAGTAGAAAGAGAGAGACTAGACTAAAAAAGAATTTTTTAAATTAAAAACTTTAAAACTTAAAAACTAATTAATAAAAAAAATACGAAATATTCGTAAACTGAAATGAGTAAACTTTATCTTTTTTATATCCACACCACACACATACCACAATCCACACCAAAGGCCAGAGCTGAGTCTAGAAGCCTAAAATCCTGAGAGAGAAAAAATTAAAGAGAGAGAATAAAAATAGTAAAAGTCAAGCCAAGCAAGAGATTTATTTTTTAAAAAAAATATAAATCTTAGAGTAAGGAGAAAATTTTTATAGATTAATAAAATGCTTTTTTTAAAGGTATTTTTTTATTTTTTAAAATTTTAATAATTAAAAAATGAGCAGAATCCTTAGGATCATCAGATTTTGCCTCATAGCCGTTGGAGGCGAAATCCAACGGCTTAGATTTAATTTTATTTTTTTTACTATTTGGGTCGGTTAGACCATCAAACCAACCTAAACAGTTACATTCCAAAAGCTTCGATTTCTGGAATGAAAAAAAATCAGGCATCAGACTCGGGTCAAAAAAGACCACGGGTCAAGTTCAAGCCAGACGAAACTTTCAAATCCGTCAGACCTTGAATTGTTGGTTCAGGTCGGGAGCATCAGGCTGGGTGGGTCGGGGCATATCTCGATTCGTGCAAAGATACCATGCCCACGAGCATCGACACTGAGCATCGGTTGGCCTCAGCATGGCACGACACGAGCCATACCGTGAACGGGCCTAAAACGGGCATGAGCACAAGTCATTCCCGTCCCATGCTAGGTCAAGTACGACAGAATCATGATATGCCTCGGGCCGAGCCGAGCCAGCCCATTTAACACCTCCAACCATGGGCATTTGCAACATGTTTCCTATGGCTCCTAACCCAAGCTATCCTAGTCTAGCAGCAGGGTCATGCAGGTTTTACCCAACACAGCTCAACATAGGCAAATGCCTTATACGATTAGGCCATGTTGGGCATGCCTTCCTTGATGTCATGTCATGTTGGCACACCATGGACAAAGAATTATGACGTGTCCGAAATGATCTAGTTGAACACGTTCAAATTTTTTTAAAAAAATAAATATTGATTTAGATAACCTGGATAAAAAGTCCAAGGCTTGTTAACATATATTCACTTTAAAATTATAAGAAATAAAAATATTATAAGCATCATAGAAAATTCAGCATTATATATATATATAAAATATACGTAAGAATAATTATAAAATTGGATTAAAAGTGTCGACAGAGGCGAAGACCAGAGCATGACGTACAGGACAGCACAATTCAACATGCTTAGCCCAGCACATCAAAGTCTAGAAGACTGGAAGCATACCTAGTCCTGGATCGTGCTGGCCATTATGTTGGGTCAGACAAAACCCACGTGTCTGGTCCCAATGGCACGGTCCACTGACCCAAGGACACAGGATCAACTACCATAAAAATTAAAAATTTAATATGAATTTATAGTAGTTGTCAAATTGATTCTAATGGCAATAATGGTTAGAATTCAACATATCACGTTATGGTCATTATTTAATTAAAATTAATTTTCAAAAAATAAAAAAAATGTATATTTTTTAATAAATTTGAAATTCCCTTTTTTATAAATAATGAAAAAAATTAGATATTCATTTTCAAGTTTTTTTCATCTCTCTTAATTCTGACTATCTCTCTAATCTCTTTTTTGTAATATATAAATTATATATATTATGTTTTTTAATTTTAATTTATGATTTATATTTATGTATATAAGATAGAGAGTATTTGTGGGTGTGCTTGTGCAACAATACAACTTGTCTCAGGGTTAAATTTTATAATAAAGCAATTTGTTGAATAGTACTAATTTTTTATGAAAATTTATGTTTATTTATGAGTTCTTTTTCTTTTATTTTTATAATTTATTTAAAAAAACATAAATAGAAAAAAAATGTCATATTGTCAATTTAACAATAATGAGTATAATATTGATATAAATATAAATAATAATAATAATCCTAGCAAAATGTCCAAGATAAAAATTTACCAAAAGATCCAAGATAAAAACGATATTTTCTCCAACATCGACCCAAACTCATATGACACCCAAAAAAACAAAACAAATATCAGCAGTATAGATACACATTAAAATAATAAAACCCACCAAATTCATGGAATGCCCATAAAAAATCAGCACAATATATATGTTTCAAAATATATATGTAAAAGTATGTATGAGACTAAGCATCTAAAGAGAAACCGATCAATACATTAAAAAATATGATACAATAAATCTAAGACAAATTCAACTTAGCAGTGAGATCTTTCAAGTTGGATTTAATTTATTTTTGTTAACTTTTACATATTACAATAATTTTAGAAAAGAATACATAGTCAAACTGATAATTATAGATATTTTTAATTAGATTTTTAGATGATCCTTGAATAGTTAATGTTATGCAAACATACTTTCAACATGTTTATCATAAAATTCATAAGTCTACATATAAAAATGACATTAATAAAATATTATAAATTATAAAAATAATTAATAATTAAAATTTTAAAAAATATAGTTGAGTATTATTCGTGATGTCTAATACATAAACTAGGCGCAATAATACATCATTTGCATACCTCATCACCTATTATGTAGACTCTAAATGAAAGCTTCATTAAAAAAATATTTGCATACCTCAAGCACATTATGACCCAATTATATGTGTATGGCACGAATCTAAGATTAAAGAAATTAACAATATTTTAACATACATATACATATGCATGAATCATATGCAACAATCTGAAAGATTCATTTACAAAAAATTAACACCTATTTTAATATTACGATACTAGATATGGTAATTGTAGTCATGCTCCAATACGGATGTGGATATCATATTAAAAAAAGATGACTCCTCTATTCAGTTAATCATCGACAAACGAATGAGTAGTTCATCTAATATGAGTGAGCTGTCTTGACACTTATACAGATTATTATTTTATCTTATTACATAATAATAATAAGAATTTGAACATTTTGATATGGTAAAAATTATATATATTCACATATCTCATACTAACTAAGATAGCACGTGATCTACTTACCCTTCAGATATCTAGCATAATATCAAAATATTTTTTTGTGTAGCTAATATCATTTCAAATAGGAGATCAAGATTATGACTAAATATCATAAAAACGCTTACATTCATAAAAGAATAAGAAACATTCGAGAATATATATTTTAAAAATACACAAAAGATTATGACAAATAATGTTTCATAAGATATGATAATCGAGAATATTAAGAATACTAATAACATCTTCGGACATATTTATGATAATAATGATGACAATCTACATTTTCATCAATAGTACCATACCACAAATATCAATTAATCATTAATAATTCTTGAGATGTCAAGTGAGTCAAACAGTCTAGGCATGGCATGAGGCATGGCCCGACTGAGTCGTACATGTCCAAACACTAGAAAGTTCAAAACCATGTCTAAACCTAGGTCATGTTGGTTCGACACGGCACAGTCCAGAACCATGTCTAAACCTGGGTCATGTCGGCCCGAGGCATTGCCAGTGTCGTGCTGGGCCAAAGGCTATCAAGTCTGGTACAAAGCCAACGATGATATGCATGTCTTACCCATTGGCACAGTCGATAGACACAATGAACATGACCCAAAACCGTATCTCGAGAATAAGTCACAAGTCAACAATGCCCTAAACGGCGCCCGAGCCCATTTAAAAAAAAGCAATAGCTTTTTTTTTAAGTGCTGTACTTACCAAGTCTACATAGCGAGCTTTTTAAAATTTTATGTAAACTCGATCCAACATAAAAGTGTCAAACATGTCAGGCCTAGACTAATTTTTTTCAGGCTTAACCGGACTGGCATGTCGTGCTAGGCACAGCACAATACAGTATTGTGTCATGCCTGGCACGGCACAATTTGAATTAGGTCTGGCCCGACATGGGGCTGTGGCCTAAAATCCACCAGTTCTGCCAGAATTGGCCAGATCTGGGTTGGGCCAAACCCTAATTTAAAAAAAAATAGGGTTTCAACAGCATGCACCACGCTGCTGAGCCGCCATCACCCTTTCGGTGCTCACCGAGCCTCACTCATCGGGCATCGGCTTGTCGAGACATCATCCCCCCGTCGTGACCATGCTTGGTGCGTGGTCACACATGTCGGGCTCACGTGCACAGGCACTCATGTTCTACATGGCAAGGCACGCGAGCCAAAATCCATCGGCCCGGCATGAGCCCAGGCACGACACTGTAGCATGTCGTGCTGTGCTTTGGGCCGAGCCCAAACCACCCGCCCGTTTGACACCTATAATCTAGCATGACCCGAGACAACCTAACTTGATAAGCATGAGTTTGCCCAAAATTGTGTATGTCCTATCATGCCAAGCCATGCAGACTGGCAATCATGTCGTGCCGGGCACGACACGACTCCCATGTCATGTCGTGCCCAACACCAACATTGTATTAGATATTGGATTTATGCGCCTCTAGATAATTCTTGATTCATATGATAATTGTATTGTTCTATAATGTAGTACTTATTTATTTTTATTATTTTTTTAATTTTGATTTATACACTATTGTCTATTAATGTATCAATATATATTGTATTGCATATTAGATTGGATTATACTTTATAATTTTTATTATTTTAAGTTTTAATATTTTTTACAATTTGATTTAGTTATTATTTACATTATATATTTGTTTCATCAATCCTTTATTGAAATTATATAAAATTTTTAATCTTTTAAGTTAGGGTTTGTTTGATAAAGCATTTAATTTGTTCGAACAATTAAAAATGAAAATCTTCAATTATTTTAAATTTTTAATGTATTTGATAAAAAAATTTTGAAAGCTGAAAATTAAAATTTGTAAGTAAAAAAGCATTGAAATTATTAAGTAAATAAATACCTACTTAATGTTGAAGGCTAAAAATTTTCAGCAAAAATTTTTTTAAGTTACTATTTTATCCTTTTTTTCCTTTCTTTTTTATTTTTTCATTCAAGCTACAGTTCAATTTGTGAATCTATCTTGTCCTCATCCTTTCTCCGTCATCACAAATACTAACTCTAACTCTCTTGTCATTATTAATTTAAGAAAGGAAATAATAAATCAACCAGTTGTTCATTAATTTTTATTTTTATATTAAAATTTTGGATAATTTTTAAGAATTTAGATTTTATTAATTATTTTATAAATATTTTTATTTCTTTTTTAAATTTATGATTTATTTATGGATATATTTTTAGTGATTTTATTTTTTATAATAATTAATAATTGTAGTGAAAAAAAAAATCATTAAAAATTTTATTTATGTTGGATAATATATAATATAATAATAATAAAGAAAAATATATAAAATATATCATTTTCAGTATTCAGTATTTATAGTTATCAAACAATATATTTATTTTCAGCATTCAATTAATGATAATTTATTATACAATTTTTCAATACAAATTCAACACTTATAAAATTCAGCACTTAATTTTTTAGCACTTAATTTTTTCAGTTTTATCAAACGGACCCTTAAATAAAATTAAATAATCATATTAGGCCAAAAAAACTTCAATCTTTGCTAGCCCGAACCAACATGGCCCACTCCAGGCCTAGGATAGTGAGACACAACAATGCACCCTGTGAACCAACCATATAGTGCTAGGATGGTTGGATAGTTCCCATGTCGTTCCCAACATGACACAAGAATCATATCATATCATACCTGGCATGACAGAGTGGCATGGCCTTGCAATACTAAAAAAAATATTAACACGACACAACTCATTTGACACTTTTAAGCCTGGCATGGTCTGGCATGATCGTGCACTATGCAGGTCAACCATATTATATTGAGCCAACAAACTGGTTCTCGTGTCGTATCTGACACAACGTAGTGGTACGATGTGCTACACTAAAACAGGTCGTGCTTGCATGGCACGGACCATTTGATACCTATGAATTGGAACATTAAGAAATACATCAAACAATAAACTAAAAAATATGATATATTAAATCTCAAAGAAATTCAACTAAGCAATTGAATTATTAAATTTGAATCAACTTGAGATTTTATAACCTCTTTAATTTACCATCATAAATTTTTAACAAAAACATGATTAGATTTATTATTTTTATGGATCTTCTGCTTATATTTTTTGAAAATCCCAGACTAGGTCATTATATGAAGAAATATATTCAGTCAATATGAATAATGTAATGAAAATCCTAAATTAGGTCGTTTTATTTATCACCATGAGCCCAAGTGTCCAACTCACTGTAAGATATCATGCACAATACATTTAATCAAGGAAGCACGGACACGGCTCCCTACAGGCGTGTCCGTGTGTCCGACACCTGGACACGATATGGGCATGACACGAATACGTGTCAGATACGCCACGTGACGTATCATTGATCAATCCGTATCCGATACGCCACGTGGCGTATCGGATGGTTGCGTCAACAGCCATATCCATGTCGATAGTGCACAATGTCCGACAACATTGGCCACTGGCAAGGGGCGGGCGTGATTTGAGGGGGAGGCAGAGAGCGGACACGATTTGAGGGGAGAAGAAGGGGCGGCGCGATTTGAGGGGAGAGGCAGGACCGGTCGCGATTTGAGGAGGAAGGCAGAGACGGACACGATTTGATGGGGGAGGCAGGGGCGGGGACGATTTGAGGGGGAGGCAGGGGCAGGCGTGATTTGAGAGCGAGGCAGGGGAAGCATATTTGGGTGGGGATGTGGCATAAAATAAAATAAAATATTTTTATTTTATAAAATAAAAAATATATATTTTTATATAATATAATTATAAATTATTATTTTATAAAATAAAATAATTATAAATATTATCTTATAAAAAAAATAAAATACAATTTTTTTATTTTATAAAATAAGCAATATATATTTATTTTATATAATAAAATATTTTAATTTATTTTATTTTATTTTATAAAATACCTAATATTTATAAAAAAATAATTTTTATTTTTAATTTTATTTTTTATATCATGCTATATCCTAGCCGTATTCGTATCTTAGTTTTTTAGAATATTTCGTGTTCCCGTATCCTGCCGCGTCGTATCCCCGTGTCTGTGTCCGTGTCAATGCTTCTTAGCATTTAATGATCTTAGGCTTTGGGCCTACCCTAGACTAGCAAAATACATTTAATGATCTTATGTATTATTTACTCAGTGAGATATCAAGAACAAAATAAATATCCCCAAAAACTCAAATAAATTAAATATCTTTATATTAAATATAAGTATTTAGTTGGAATTAATTTTTTATTTTTTTATTAAATTTTTAATTGTTTGAGAGCAACCAACATTTATGTTACCACAAACCATACACACACACACACATGATTTACATTGTATTCAAACTTAACTTTTCATTTTAATAAAATTTAGTTTTATATTTTTTGTTCATGCTTGTTCCTCGATCTCTCCTTTATTTTATGCCAGGCACAAACTCTAAAAATTCTTGGTAGGGCAATTCATATGGTATTAAAGACCGTTCTTTAATTAAGGGAGGCCCTAGTAATGAGGTTTGAGGATAACAATCAATGTTCAAATAGGCATTATTAAGGTGCGTCTAGACACGCGCCTCAAGGTGATGCATGACAAAAATGCCTCGAAGCATATGAAAAAAAAAAACAGACAAGCTTGGACAGCTCATTCCAAGAATGAGCTGCTTCAGCTCATTGCACGAACAAGCTACTCTAGTTGTTTCGACAAACAAACTTGGACAGCTCATCGGTGAAAGAGCTTGAAAATATATAATTAATTAAATATTAATTAATTATATTGTCTTGAGTAGAGTAGCTTGAAAGAGCTACTCTAGTTGTTTCGACAAAAAACTTACATCTCAATGCATCGAAACTTAAGTCTCATCTCACGAACACAAAAAATATATTATCTAACATTTTTGTCTTTTAAAACTTTGGTAACAGCACACCCTCTGGGAGCCTCAATGATAGTTATCACATAAAAATTTCAAGGAGCATAGCATCGGCATATTATACTACTAAAACACTCATGTATGGTGGATATTTCATGATATTTATTATTTTTAAGGCCTTCAGAACATCCAACGACATGATTTGGGTGCAAGGATATTTTCGACAATAATAATGGAACCCATGGCAATCAAAACATTAGCCGATACAGCAATGATATAGAATTATCCCAAACACAACACCATAGAACCTTGAAGTATTTAAAAGAATAGTGGTCAATGCAACAATGCCAAAACATTAAATTCACTACATTCCATTACAAGATCTTAATTTTTTTTGACTTTAAAGTAAAAAAAAAATTGAAATGTTTTAATGTGGTTATCATTTTAATTTGTTTTAATATTATAACTCACAGGGATATGTATTTTAATTCAATTTTAATCGCTTTTATATAGAAATATACTTTGTAGTGACATAAAAAGATAAATGAAATGTAGGACAACTGAAGATAAGTAAATAACTCAAAAAAAATTGAAGATTCCCACATTTTCACTTTAAACTACATTGGTGATGATCTAACTTGAGGCCCAAGATCATGTCAATCATTTATTAAAAAATAAAACTCAAATTAAAACTAAGATTAAAAAGTGAATGTACATCAATACACAACTATTAGTATATATGTGACAATTGATTGATCTCAATATATCAAACATGTATAAATCTTGTGACACTAATAAGAGACTTTGGGACATAACAACTTCGACATATTATTCAAGAATATTTCATTTATATGATATTATCATTCAATTGTGAATGTGTAAATTGAATATCCAAGCAAAGATATCTCACTATGCAACTTGAAAATATTCATGAGAGAAGAATATTGGAATGATACTAGTATTAATATATCAAATAACATTGAGAAAATTTAATAAGCAAATTTATAATATTCTTTACATGCATTCATTAGGGAAACATTATACTAGCATGCGGACATAAATTCCGGAAGAGAAGACTTTCGTCATTCCCAGAGATTTATCAAAGAATTGACTCATAATATTATCTACTTTTTATAAATATATTAAAAATTTTATTTAAATATAGATATTATGTTATTTAAATCTATTAAATATAAAATTAACATTATATTTAATTACATTTTAATATATAAATAATATTAAATTAAAATATTATTTACTTATTATATATAGTTATATAATAAAAAAATTATTTACATATATTTCTATAATATTAAATGTAATTTTATTTATTGAAGGCGTAAATTATTAATTCAAATATATAATTACATATTATTTAAATTTATTCAAATCAATAGAATATAAAAATACAAGTAACTTTAATTATATTATAATATATAACTAATATTATATTGATTTGATTCAAATATATATTATCATAAGATTAAAAACATATAAACATGTCTAGATATGTCAATTATATTTGAATATATCAACATATTTCGTTATATCCAAATATATGTAGAGATGTCAAATGAGTCAGGAGCCCTAACCATAACCCACGACACAACAAGGTTCAATCATGTCTAGCCCAACACATCACAATCCAACACCATGTCTAGTCCTGGACCATGCTGCCATGTGGGATGGCTCATGTCGTGTTGGCCCACACAAGTCAAGCCTCGTGCTGGGCCAAGCAAGATTCGAAACTGACTATAGGTCACGAGTCAAGTCCGATTGAATGACCACTCGGCGAGGCTAATGAATAATTTTAAAAAAAATCCAACCACATAAGTCAAAGCTTACTTATGTGGACAATTCCAAATGGTCGGCCACCCATTGCACTTTCATGCAACGTGCTTTCAACAGAGACAGTCCAACATGGCTCAACACGACCAGTATGACCCTGCATTATGCAGGCTAACATTGTCGGTTGGCCTGCATAATGCAATCGATGAGAATAACATCATATAGAGTACTAACATGCTAAGATATAATCGATGAGTCATTATTTTTACTAATTAATGATTCAAGCAGAACTATAGATAAAAACAAAATAGTTGAAATTACATTTTTCATAAACTCATTAAAAATGAGGAATGATCAAAAACACAATATTCACACTCATTAAATCATCCCAATCTCCTAATAAAAAATATTAATATCCTCTTTAAATAATAAGACATCCAATTAAAGCACATATCAATGTCATAAATATCAACTCCCCAAAAACTCTAAGAAACAAATTAATCTTTTTCCAAGATATATAATTTGAAAGAATATATACTAAAAAAAATAGAAGAAAATATGTAATTGTTAATATAGATTATCATTAAAATTATAACTCCCCAAAAATATTTCAAAACATTATTATTAAGTTGGAGTGTCTAAGTTGTCTCAACCAAATATTTATTTTTTCTTTCAACAATCATATTCTATTAGGATATACCGATCCAATAAGTCTTGTATATAATCACGTGAGTTATACAAAAAATATTAAATTAATTTGACATATATTAACATACATAACTACTTCTTAATTATTTAATATTTTTATCAAATTTATTTTTTATTATTTTATAAAAATCTAAATAATAATAATAAAAGATATCAAACAAGCCAAGCATCCCAGGCACGACCCACAGCATAGTTAAAACCATGACTAGAATTGATGCAAGCCAACCTATGGTATAGCCCAAATCATGTCAAGCCATAATTTCTAGCCCACGTGCAACAAAAGATGATACACAACATCGCCCATCTAGCCAAACCAATATAGTCTAGAGCTGACCCAAGTTAGCTTCGATCGAACCCATGCTAGCCTGGAACGAACTAAGCTAGCCTCATGCCTAATGTTTGGGCATCTAATAATTTGGCCAACCCGGCCCGGTATGACGTGGCATGACCCAAAAAATTGACAGGCCCAACCCAACTCATTAGGTACTTCTAATATATATATATATATATATATATATATATATATATGAACTATCTCAAAAGGGATATTTCCACACATCTCTCAAATATTCATCAAAAAAATGACTAAATACTTATATCCATCTTTGTTACATCTAGAAGTGTCGAGTGAATAGGGTAGCATAGGCCCGGCACAAGCCACGACCTGATTAAGCCATGCCAAAGCCAGCACAACAATATCCATAACCATGCTTTGACTCGTGTCAGGCTGCCTCGAAGCCCGATTCATGTCATGTCATGCCAAGATCTCTCAAGTCTTGTCTCAGGCCAAGCATGACCCGATTGTCTGGCCCGAAGGCACAGTTCTTTGGCACAGTTCTTTGGGACGACCCGAACCATGCCCCAAATCTCAGGTCGGGTTCGGACGGTCCAAAATTGACCGCCCATGACACACATCAACCCAACTCTCATGACCCATCGGTCCTCAGCCCGCCAGTGATCCCAGAAGCCGAAGTTTCTGGGGCCATCGAGTTGAACCAACCTAGAGATGTCAAACGGATCATGTCATGCCGACAAGACCTATTTTTTGGTGGTTCACTCAAACTATCGTTTCGTGCCAAGCATAGCACGACACAAAAAAGGTAGGTTTGGCACACCTGACCAACCCAAGTCTGCCAAATTCATGCCAGTTCATGCCGATGCTTGGGGATTTCATGCCTGGACATGCCATTTTAGGCCCTTCGGAATCAAATCATCTCTAATTCTATATATTCTAGATTTCAATATAAAATTAATTATTTAAAAAAATAAATACAACAAAAAAATAAAAAAATAAAAACAACTGACAAAAATAACACAAAATAAATATTATATATGTTAATCATTTCGTAACATAGTACAAGTACAAAAGAATAACACACGCTCAAAATATAAAAATCAATACATCAATTATAAATCTTGTAAGCATCTGAATTAATATATCTACAAAATAAGAATGCAAACTTAGAAGACAAAAATTAATATATCAATAATCAATCCAGTAATACAAACATCACTGGCGATAGGCTCAATCTCAATCCTCATCAAAGTCCGACGAATCACCAAGTGACACAAACTCATCCGCTTTTATTACAGTTGTAGTATAATTTTAGATGGTGAAGCTCGAATCATCTCATTCCTTCATGCATGTTAATCGCTCAACAATATCTGACTGAAAACTCAATTTCCTATCTAAAATTACATTGATTGCAAAAATATATATATATACTCCAATAATATGCTCGAAAACAAAAAAAATAATAAATCTTGTGTCATCTTAGATACCATTGAATAAATAAACTCGTATGATTTTCACCATTATAAAATATCAAGATTCTTCATGCATCAATATCTAAGTATCAACTCGCTCCTATTCGACAGTTCACACCATCATTTCTCCCTCGCTAACTAAATGGGTAAGTCATCATCTCTGAATATAATATTCATGTTCATACTTAAAGTGTGGCTAATACTCCCACCATACATAGTATTATAGTATATAAATAGCACAGTCATCTTCTCATAAATAAACTCTTCATGTTGATATTTTTGGAACATGCACGAGAATATATATATATATATATTAAAATATTATCTACATATTTCACATTAACTATAGGATCCATACAAGCAATGAGACAATAAAAAAATAAAATAATTGACTAGTATTTTATATATTTGATTTTCATCTCAAAAATCATGTCACTAAATATTAGTTCATCTTTAAACTTCCTAAATATGCGAGTAATATCGTATATGCATCTGAGTGTAATACAAATCATGAGAATAAACTAATGAACAAATATTTTCATATCATAAAAAATCTTTTAAGAATTTTATTAATAAAATTTTTGTATCCCAGTCAGTATTGTCACTCTTATTATTGATGTAGTCAGATATCTAGCATTCGTTTTCAAAAAATGGCTCCAACATAAGATATGTATAATTCTAATGGTGTCTAGCATTCATATTAAATTTCTTTTTCTTTATACTCACAGACAGATAGACTTTCAAATTCATGTTATCTGCAAGGCTTGCGACAAAATTTTATGAGTTATATATTTTTTCTAAAATTAAAAAAATAACTTTGATCCCCACTTATACCATGAGGTTAATGACATGAAATATACATCTAATGTGAAAAATCTATCCTGATGACTTGTCTCTAATTATTTTAACAAATATGTTAATAATTACACTATTGTTAGATATGTTATCATATATGATACTATATAAATTATTTTTAATATTATATTCTCTAAAGATTTTTATCATGTACTCATAAATGAACGAACTATCAAGAAGAATGGAAATCTCTAATAATCCTAATATTTTGTTTATTTAGAATCTAAATAATAAGCAGTGAAGCATGCATAAGATGCATCGTCACGACTAGTCCAAGTATCGGACATCGCAGACACCGAGCCACTATATACCCATTGATCCACTGAAAATCTAATCGGAAGACCACTCTTAATGATCAGTTTAGTCATGTCTTCTCTCACTAACTCATTACGGTAAATAAAAGATGTCAAAATAAAGATTGAACTAGATCTAAGCTCAAAGAAATCATCACTTAGTTGAATTTTCCTAAGATCTAATGCACCATATTTTTTGATGCTTTGTTCGGCATGTCTCTTAAGATGATCGGTCCCAAATACACTCCTATAAGTTAAAATTTTATTTATAATATTTATATTTTCATTTCTTCACCAACACCCTTAACATCTTTATTTTGTATAATATTAAAATGAGTCAAACTATTTATTTTTTTTCTAATTTTTTATTTTTTAGAGTTTTGGGTCGAGACCACGAGAGAACAAAATTTCAACGATCTCGGATATTTCCGTAAAATTATCATTATCCATATTAAAATTATATATTTTTATATTAATGTTAAATTCATTATCGTCATTAAAATTACTGTTTATCATTTTTACTTTTTAATTATTTATTAATTAAATTCTAAATTATATTTTTTAAATTAAATAAAATTTTAAATTAAATTATTAATTAAAATAAAAATAATAAATATAAAATAATACTCATAAAGCATAAACTCATTTGCCTGACGATATGAGTTGTCCAATATTCAAATCCAATGTTCATACTACAATCCACACCGCACCTAAGCCCCAAGAGGAGAGAGAAAAATTAATAATATGAGAGAGAGAGAGAGAGAATATGGATAGAAATAAGATAAAGATTAGAGAATGAGATGAAACCATTTGTAGCTATAAAAAAGCTATTTTAGATAAAAAAAATCAATATTTTTATTTTTAATAAATTTTTTAATATTTCTTTAGACATAAACCCTACAGTCGTTGCTTTTTTATCCCTAGCTGTTGGGGGTGCATCCAATGGCTGAAATGTCGAGTGTTTTTTTTTATTATTTATTTTTTTTGACTATTAGGTTGATTTGACTTGATGGTTTCAGAAGCTTTGGCTACTATGCACGGGGTCGAGCTGAGCCCCGATGGGTCAAGGGAGTCATGCAAATCAGTGTCACGGTGAGTCGAGTTTAGACCATGCCCAAGATCTGAGGCATGGTACTGATCGTGCTGAAGAATTGTGCCTTCGAGCTTGATAATCAAGTCGTGCCTAGCTCGGCATGAGGCTCGGAAGACCTCTGCACATGGGACAAATGAATCATATAATTTTCACCATTATAAAATATCAAGATTCTTCATGCATCGATATCTAAGTATCAACTCGTTCCTATTCGACAGTTCACCCCATCGTTTCTCACTCACTAACTAAATGGGTAAGTCATCATCTCCGAATATCTAAGTATCCATGTTCGTACTAAAAGTCTGGCTACTACTCCAACCATATCTAGTATTATTGTATATAAATAGATCGATCATATTCTCATGAATATACTCTTTAGATTGATATTTTTGGTTCATGCACAAGAATATATATATATATATATATATTAAAATATTCTATACCAATTTCTACCAATTTCTACCAATTTCACCTTAACTCTAGGATCCATAGAGGCAACGAAATAATAAAATAATAAAATAGTGGACTAGTATTTTTAAGTATTTAATTTTTATCTCACGAATCATGTCACTAAATATTGGGTCATCTTTAAATTTCCTAAATATGTGACTAATATTATATATGCATCTGAATGTAATGCAAGCCGTGAGAATAAACTGATAAACCTATGTTTATTATATTATAAAAAATTTTTAAGAATTTTATTAATAAAATTCTTGTATCCCAATTAGAGGTGTCAACCGGGCCGGGCCGGCACGAAAAAATTCCGTGCCCGGGTTTGGCGCGGGTCGTGCCATGCCGTGCCTAGCCCGGCATGGTTCAGCCCGCGGCACGGCACACCGGCACGGGTTTATCCCGTGCCAGGTGTCCCGTGAGCCCGACCCCACGGTGCCCATCCCACAAAAAAAGACCGCGGGTCTGGTCTGATTCGACCCGACCCACGGTCCCCGTATCCCAACCCGCTCGGACAGGCAAGCCCGAGCGGCCCAAGCAAGGAACAGCACGGCGGGCCGTGCCTGTGGGCCGTGCCGGGCCTGGTTTTTAAACCGTCTCGGGCTAGGCACGACACGGTACAGTAGCAGTGCCCGGCCCGGCCCGACACGAAAGCACAATCGTGCCCTGAAAAACGGGCCGGGTCGGCCCGTCCCAGCCCATTTGACATCTCTAATCCCAATTAGTATCAAAAATAATAAATTTGTCACTTTTACTATTGATGTAATCGGACATCTAATGTTCGTTTCTAACACATGACTCCAATATAAGATATATATAATTTCAATGGGGTCGCACATCCGTAAGTAATTTCTTCTTTATACTCACTGACAAATAGACTTTCAAACTCATGTTATCTGCGAGGCTTACAACGAAATTTTAATGAGTTGCATATTTTTTATAAAATTAAAAAAATAACTTTGATCCACACTTATACATTGAGATTATGACATGAAATATACATCTAACATGAAAAATCTCTCCTAATGACCCGTCTCTAATTATTTTAACAAATATGTTAATATTTACTCTATTGTTAGATATGTTATCAAATGTGATACTATATAAATTATTTTAAATATAATATTCACTAAATATGTTCATCATGTACACATAAATGGATATGTCATCATGAGTAAGGAAAATCTCTAAAAATTCTATTATTTTTTTATTTAGTGTCTATTTATATTCAACATAATAAGAAATGAGGCATGCATAAGATGTATCGTCGCGACTATTCTAGGTATCAGACATCACAGACACCAAGCCACTATGTACCATTTGATCCACTAAAAATCTAACCGGAAGACCACACTTAATGATCAGTTTAGTCATGTCTTCTATAACTAACTCATTGCGGTAAATGAAAGATGTCAAAATAAAGGTTGAACTATATCTAACCTCAAAAACATCATCACTTAGTTGAATTTGCCTAAGATATAATGCACCATATTTTTTGGTGCTTTGTTCTGCATGCCTCGTAAGGTGATCAATCTCACATACACTCCTATAGGTTAATATTTTTTTATAATATTTACATTGTGTCAAATTTTCATTGACACCCATAATATCTTTATTTTGTATAATATAAAAACAAGTCAAACTATTTATTTTTTTTCTAGTTTTTTATTTTTTAGATATTTAGGTCGAAACCACGAAAAAACAAAATTTCAACGATCTTGAACCTTTTCGTAGAATTATAATTGTCTATATTAAAATTATATATCATTGCATTTATGTTAAATTCATTATCTTCATTAAATTTACTATTTGTCATTTTTAATTTTTAATAATTTATTAATTAAATTCTAAATTATATTTTTTTTAATTAAATAAAATTTTATATTAAATTATTAATTAAAATAAAAAAACAAAATAAAATATAAAAAATAATAATCGTAAAGCATAAGCTCATTTGTCTGACGATATGGGTTGTCCGATATTCGAATCCAATGTTTACACTGCAATCCACATCGCACCTGAGCCACAAGAGGAGAGAGAAAGATAAATGATACGAGAGAGGGATGGAATATAGATAAAAAGAGAATAAAAAGTAGAGAACGAGAGGAGACAATGTGTAGCTATAAAAGAGCTATTTAAAAAAAAGCATTTTTTTATTTTTTTTAATAAATTTTTTAATATTTCTTTAGGCAGAAACCCAACAGTCGTTGATTTTTTACCCCTAGCTATTGGGGGTGCATCAAATGGCCGAAGAGTCGAGTGTCTTTTTTTTATTATTTATTTTTTTTTTGACCATTAGGTCGGTTGAACTTGATGGTTCCAGAAGCTTCGGGTAGCAGGCTCAGGGTTGTGCTGAGCCCCGATTGGTCAAAGGAGTCATGCAAATGAGTGTCACGGGGAGTCGAGTTCAGACCATGCCCGAGATCTAAGGCATGATATTGAACATGCTGAAGAATTGTGCCTTCGAGCTTGATAATCAAGTCGTGTCTAGCTTGGCACGAGGCCAGGGAGACATCGGAACAAGGGACAGATAGACTCGTATGATTTTCACCATTATAAAATATCAAGATTCTTCATGCATCGATATCTAAGTATCAACTCGCTCATATTCGATAATTCACCACGTCATTTCTCTCTCGCTAACTAAATAGGTAAGTCATCATCTACGAATATAGTATCCATGTTGATACTTAAAGTCTGGCTACTACTCTCACCATATCTAGCATCATAGTATATAAATAGCTCAGTCATCTTCTCATTAATAAACTCTTCAGGTTAATATTTTTGGTTCATGCACAAGAATATATATATATATATATATTAAAATATTCTCTACCCATTTCACCTTAACTCTAGGATCCATACAGGCAATGAGAGAATAAAAAAATAAAATAATAGATTAGTATTTTAAGTATTTGATTTCTATCTCAAGAATCATGTCACTAAATATTATGTCATATTTAAACTTCCTAAATATGTGACTAATATTACATATGCATCTAAGTGTAATGCAAGTCATGAGAATAAATTGATGAACATATGCTTATCATATCATAAAAAATTTTTAAGAATTTTATTAATAAAATTCTTGTATCCCAGTTAGCTAAGAAGTACGGACACGAGAATACGACACGGCAAGATACAGGGACACGAGAATATGACACGACAGGATACGGAGACACGACAAATTCTTAAAAACTAGGATACGAATATGGCTAGGATACGGCATGATAAAAAAAAATAAAATTAAAAATAAAAATTATTTTTTTATAAATATTAGATATTTTAGAAAATAAAATAAAATAAATTAAAATATTTAATTTTATAGAATAAATATATATTTTTTTTATTTTATAAAATAAAAAAATTGTATTTTATTTTATTTTATAAGATAATATTTATATTTATTTTATTTTATAAAATAATATTTTATAATTATCTTATATTATATAAAAATATATATTTTTTATTTTATAAAATAAAAATATTTTATTTTATTTTATGCCAGCCCTGCCTCCCCCCACAGATCGCGCCAGCACCCTGCCTCCCCCCCTCAAATCACGCTCACCCCCTACCTCCCCACATATCGCGCCTTTCGCCTACGTCCAGTGGCCAACATTGCCGCATGGGCGACATTGGCCAATGGACATCGCCGTACGTCATCGGGTCGTCAGACTTCGTCGGACGTCGTCAGACGTCAGTCACTCTCGGCATGGATACGACAACCGACGCAACCGTCCAATACGCCACATGGCATATCTAATACGAATTGATCAATGATATGCCACATGGCGTATCAGACATGTATTTGTGTCGTATCCGTACTGTGTCCACGTGTCCAGGTGTCAGACACGTGGACACGGCTGTAGGGAGCCATGTCCGTGCTTCCTTGCCAGTTGGTATCGTGGGTGGTGGATTCGTCTCTATTATTATTAATGTAGTCGGATATCTAGAGTTCATTTCCAATACATGACTCCAATATAAGATATATGTAACTACAATGGTGTCTCGCATCCGTATAAAATTTCTTCATTATACTCGCAGACAAATAGACTTTCAAACTCATGTTATCTGCGAAGCTTATAACAAATTTTAATGAGTTATATATTTTTTTCTAAAATTTAAAAATTAACATTGATTGAAACTTATACTTTGAGTTTAATGACATGAAATATACATCTAACGTGAAAAATCTCCCCTAATGACCCGTCTCAAATTATTTTAACAAATATGTTAATAATTACTCGATTGTTAGATATGTTATCAATTGTAATACCATATAAATTATTTTGAATGTTATATTCCCTAAAGATTTTTATCATGTACTCGTAAATGAACGAGTCATCATGAGAAAAAAAATCTCTAAAAATCCTATTAATTTTTATATTTAGTGACTATTTAGAATCTACATAATAAGCAGTAAGGCATACATTAGATGCATTGTCACGACTAGTCCAGCTAAAGGACATCACAGACACCGAGCCGCTATATACCCATTGATCCACTGAAAATCTAATCAGAAGATCACTCTTAATGATCAATTTAGTCATGTCTTATCTCACTAACTCATTGCGGTAAATGAAAGAGATCAAAATAAAGGTTGAACTAGATATAACCTCAAAGACACCACCACTTAGTTGAATTTGCCTAAGATCTAATGCATCATATTTTTCGGTGCTTTGTTCGGCATGTCTCTTAAAGTGATCAGTCTCACATACACTCCTATAAATTAATATTTTTTTATAATATTTAAATCGTGTCAATTCGTCTTCAACACCCTTAACATCTTTATTTTATATAAAATTAAAATGAGTCAAACTATTTATTTTTTTTTATTTTTTATTTTTTAGATATTTAGATCAAGACCACGAGAGAACAAAATTCCAACGATTTCAGACCTTTGCATAGAATTATCATTATCCATATTAAAATTATGTCTTTATATTAATGTTAAATTCGTTATCATCATTAAAATTACTATTTGTCATTTTTAATTTTTAATAATTTAGTAATTAAATTCTAAATTATATTTTTAAAATTAAATTAAAATTTTATATTAAATTATTAATTAAAATAAAAAATATATAAATAAAATATAAAAAATAATACTCATAAAGCATAAACTCATTTGCCTGACGATATGGGTTGTCTGATATTTGAATCTAATGTTCACGCCACAATCCACACTGCACCTGAGCCTCAAGAGAAGAGAGAAATATAAATGATACAAGAGATAGAGAATATGAATAAAAATAGGATACAAATTAGAGAACGAGATGAGACTATGTGTAGCTATAAAAAAGCTATTTTAGAAAAAAAATCATTTTTTATTTATAATTAATTTTTTAATATTTCTTTAGGCAGAAACCCTACAGTCATTGATTTTTTATCCCTAGCTGTTGGGGGTGCATCCAATGGCTAAAGGGTCGAGTGTCTTTTTTTTATTATTTATTTTGTTTGACCATTAGGTCGGTTCAACTTGATGGTTCCAAAAGTTTCGGCTAATAGGCTCAGGGTCAGGCTGAGCCCCGATGGATCAAGTGAGTCATGCAAATGAGTGTCACGGGGAGTCAAGTTCAGACCATGCCCAAGATCTAAGGCATGGTACGGAACATGCTGAAGAATTGTGCCTTCGAGCTTGATAATCAAGTCGTGTCTAGCTTGGCACGAGGCCAGGGAGACATCGGAACAAGGGACAGATGGACTCATATGATTTTTATCATTATAAAATATTAAGATTCTTCATGCATTGATATCTAAGTATCAACTCACTCCTATTCGACAGTTCACCCTGTCGCTTCTCACTCACTAACTAATGGGTAAGTCATCATCTCCGAATATAGTATTCATGTTCGTACTTAACATCTGGCTACTACTCCAACCACACCTAGTATCATAGTATATAAATAGTTCAGTCATCTTCTCATGAATAAACTCTTCGGATTGATATTTTTGGTTCATGCACAAGAATATATATATATATATATATATATATATATATTAAAATATTCTCTACCCATTTCACCTTAATTCTAAGATTTATACATGCAACGAGATATTAAAAAGATAAAATAGTGGACTAGTATTTTAAGTATTTGATTTCTATCTCAAGAATCATGTCACTAAATATTGGGTCATCTTTAAACTTCCTAAATATGTGACTAATATTGCATATGCATCTGAGTGTAATGCAAGTCATAAAAATAAACTGATAAATACATGTTTATCATGTCATAAAAAATTTTTAAGAATTTAATTAATAAAATTCTTGTATCCCAATTAGTATCACAAATAATAAATTTGTAACTCTTACTATTGATATAGTCAGATATCTAGTATTCGTTTCCAACACATAACTTCAACATAAGATATGTATAATTCCAACGATATCTCGCATCCGTATGCAATTTCTTTTTCTTTATACTCACAAACATATAGACTTTCAAGCTCTTGTTATCTGCGAGGCTTACGATGAAATTTTAATGAGTTACATGTTTTTTCTAAAATTAAAAAAATAAGCTTGATCCTCACTTATACTATGAGATTAATGACATGAAATATACATCTAACGTGAAAAATATCTCCTAGTGACCTGTCTCTAATAATTTTAACAAATATGTTAATAATTACACTATTATTAGATATGTTATCAAATATGATACTATATAAATTATTTTGAATATTATATTCTCTAAAAATTTTTATCACGTACTCATAAATGGACGGGTCATCATGAGAAAAAAAAATCTCTAAAAATCCTATTATTTATTTCATTTAGTATCCATTTAGAATCTACATAATAAGAAGTGAGGCATACATAAGATACATCATCACGACTAGTTCAGGTATCGAACATCACAAACACCGAGCCGCTATATACCCTTTGATTCACTAAAAATCTAATCGGAAGACCACTCATAATGATCAGTTTAGTCATATATTCTCTCACTAACTCATTGCGATAAATGAAAAAGATTAAAATAATAGTTAAACTAGATCTAAGCTCAAATACACCATCACTTAGTTGAATTTGCCTAAGATCTAATGCACCATATTTTTTGGTACTTTGTTCGGCATGCCTCTTAAGGTGATCAGTCCCACATATACTCTTATAGGTTAATATTTTTGTATAATATTTACATTGTGTCGATTCTTCATCAACACCTTTAACATCTTTATTTTGTATAATATTAAAATTAGTCAATTATTTATTTTTTTTTTAATTTTTTATTTTTTTGATATTTGGGCGGAGATCACAAGATAATAAAATTTCAACAATCTCGGATCTTTCCGTAGAATTATCATTATCCATATTAAAATTAGATATATTTACATTAATGTTAAATTCGTTATCTTCATTAAAATTATTATTTGTCATTTTTAATATTTAATAATTTATTAATTAAATTCTAAATTATATTTTTTAAATTAAATAAAATTTTATATTAAATTATTAATTAAAATAAAAATAAAAAAAAACTAAATAATAAATATAAAATAATACTCATGCAAATTAGTGTCACGAGGAGTCAGGTTCAGACCACGCCCGAGATCTAAGGCATGGTACGAATCGTGCTAAAGAATTGTCTTCAAGCTTGACAATCAAGTCGTGCATAGCTCGGCACGAGGCCCAAGAGACCTCAGCACAGCATAGCATGAATCATGCCTTGTAGCAGCCTAGGACAAGCCCAGGCATAATTCTTGACCATGCCAGGCTAGGTTAAATCTAGTTGTGCCTCATGTCAGGCCCGAGCTAACCTGCCCACTTGACACCTCTAAACCAATCCAATGGTCATAAAAAAAGACACATGCACCTTCATCTGTTGGATGCACCCCAATTGCTAGGGGCATAAAACCAACAGCTATTGAGTTTCTGCCTAAAAAAATATTGAAATCTGTAATTAAAATTATAAAAAAATATTTTTTTAAAAAATTTTTTTTCAGATCTATAAATATCTTCCTCTGATTCTCTAATCTCTATTCTATTTTTATCCACATTTTATCTCTCTCTCTCTATCACATCATCTCTCTTTCTCTCTCCTCTCAGAACTCGAGTGTTGTGCATACTATGGTGTGGATATCAGATACGTATATCAAACATCATACATCATTAAGCAAATAAGTTAACGCATTACAAGTATTATTTTTTAGATTTTATTTAGTTTTTTATTTTTATTTTTATTAATAATTTAATATAGAATAATATTTTATTTAAAAAATATAATTTAGAATATAATTAATAAACTAAATAAAATTAAAAATAATAAATAATAATTTATTTAAGATAATAAAATTAACATTAACATAAATATAAATAATTTTAATAAGAATAATAATCCTACAAAAATGTCTGATATCATTGAAACTTTATTTTCACCAATTGACTCGACCTAAACATCTAAAAAATTAAAAATTAAAAAAATTAATAGTTTGGACTAACTTTCATATTATACAAAAAAAATATATATTAAGAATACAGATGAAGAATCAGCACAATATAAATATTATTTAAAAATATTAATATGTAGAAATGTATGTGAGACTGAGCACTTTAAGAGAAATATTAAATAATATACCAAAAAATATGATGTATTAGATCATAGGCAAACTTAACTCAACGATGAGGTTTCTGATATTGGATCTAATTCAGCCTCTATGTTGACCCCATTCATATACTACAACAAATTGGGGAGAAAAGCTATAGCCATATTAATCACCATAATAGATCTTCCGATTAAATTTTCAGAAGATCTAAGGATAATCAATATTATATAGACCTATTTTCAGTCTATATATCATAAAATTCTTAAGTCCACATCTAGAAATGACATAATAAAATACTATAAATTAAAAATAATAATAATAATTAATAAATTTAAAGAATATAGTGACATGATGTCCATGACATCCAATACCTATACTAGTCATAAAAATACATCTTATGCATGTCTTATTACATATTATGTAAATTCTAAATATATACTAAATAAAAAAATATTACAAATTTTCAAAGATTCATCCTCATGATGGCAAGCTATTTATAAATGCATGAAGAGATTTTTTAGAGAATATAATATTCAAAATAATATTGTATCATATTCAATAATACATCTAATAATAGAATAGTTATTAACATATTTGTTAAGATTATTAGTAACATGTCATTAAAAAAATTTTCAAATTAAATATGTGTCCCGTCATTAACCTCATATTACAAGCTGGGATTAAGATTATTTTTCACACTTAAAAAAAAATATGTAATTCACTAAAATTTTGTCATGTGTCTCACAAACAATAAAAATTTTGTCTATGTTTGTCTTCGAATATAAAGAAGAAAAAATTATAATCGGATATGCGACACTGTTAAAATTACAGATAACTTATGTTAAAGTCATATATTAGAAACATACACATGATATCCAACAACATCAATAATAAGAGTAACAAAGTTATTATTACCATATAATACTGATAAACATTCAAATACAATGCTAATTAGATTGCTAAAGGCAAGTTTGAAAAGGTTGACATATAATGCGCCTTTTCCCTCTGAATTATCAAGGTGGATCCGCCTCAAACAATTGAAAGAAAAACATTAATAGATATATAAAATAAAAGTATCAGTCTAAAAAACTTACTTGCATTGTTGTGATGGATGTCATTGTCTCATCTGCACCCGGTCGGCTTATCACACTTGAATCCTGGTAAAATCTATGAACAAATTCAGGAGTTGTGTGAAGAATGTGATAATACTGGTCAACAAAAACATTTCCAATCACTTGGGCACTGTGGCCAGTTGGACCTGTTGATTCTGATGCCATTCTGATTTAAACAAAACAAAAAAGGTATGAAAAGAGAATGAAAACCTGTCACTCTAAAACACTTGAATTAATCAGGCACCAAAAAAGACAACAAAAAAATATATAGGTGTTTTGTTAACAAGCAAGATCTAAGTTGTTCAAACAGGAGACCACTTCAAAAAGGTATGATAAGAAAAAAGTGTTTTGTTAACAAACATGATGATAACAAGCTATAGAGAAGTTTAAAGACTGTCGTGCTCAAGGCTGATCTAGAACAGAAGATACGTTAAAGGGCAACAGAGAAGACATACCAGAACAACAAATGTTCCAGCAACATTGCTAATAAATTGATTTTCAGAAAGGTGGCATGGTGAGGATTAATTAATTATTATTTAGGCGGCGTATTCGCTGCAAAGTGTTTCCAGTGGAAATGAAATGTATTTTAGTTAAAGCAGCTATTTCTGACCACTTCTAGTTGACATTTTACTATGTATTCTTAAATTATTTATCTTCATACAAATGGAACTCCCACAGTTTTGAGTTATGTTTCAGTGTTGTTTGGCTGTTGTACAATTACTTTGCTATCAGTCATCCTGATGTTTTATCATTCTCTTTGTCAAAGCCATCAGAATTCCTTCCTGGATCTGTCCACGCTTTGTTGTCTTGTTGGGGGGGCAACACCATGTTCTGTCAAGTTTTTGCTCTGGCTTCCATTTAACTTGCAGTCACCAATGTTGGAATAAAAAAAACAATGACAAAATATAATATTTTTAAAAAATCCATTACCAGACTTCTTAACACAATGAAATAATAAAAACACAAAATGTAAACTGTATAACACATGAAGTCCCAAACTATATTCCATTGTTTAAGTGCAATAAAAAAAATTAAAACAAATAAAAGTATGACTTTTAACACACTCTCTCAAGCATAGTTGCCAACAGCACAAAGCAAGTACCCAGTTTTTTTGACTCATTAGGCTCCCTACTTTCCTTAAATAAAAAAAATGAAGAGATAATTTTATATAACACAATCATATTTAATAATTATTTATTTATGTTATTGTTAAGCACATATATCATCAAATATTATTCAAACTATTAATAAAGTGCACAAAACTTTTATCATGTTACAAAATTCAATGTATCATTAAAAAAAAATAAAATTAAAAAATCATAATTATATATATATATATATATATATATATATATATATAATAATAAATAACAATAATAAATATTTATTATTATTCATCATCCCAATTTATAAAATCAAAATTTTCTCATCATCTAATTTACTAAATCTTCCTAAATCAATTATATCTTTATTTTTATTTTTTTAATAAAATTAAAAATATAATCTTAAAGCTAGAAGTCATGCCAACTTGTGTCGTACAATGTTCAATTTATTCCAACTTTAATATTATTCATCATCCCAATTTATAAAATTATAATTTTTCTTATCATTATTCTCCTAATTTACTAAATCTTCCTGAATCTTTATAACTTTATTTTTATTTTTTAATAAAATTAAAAATATATGCTTACAGCTAGAAATCATGATAACTAGAGTAAGACAATGTTCTAGCTTATTCTATCTTTATTTTTAAACATAGACTACTTTACTCCAACAATTATAATTATAACATCTCATATCAATGTATTATTATTAAATACATATTTTTGTGTATTCTAAAAAAATCACATTTTTTATTCTATCATCCAATCATTGAATGTAAATATTAATGCTTTTAAAGTAAATCAAAGTAAATATGTAATATTAATCATATATTCTCCTTAATATTTGATTATATTCAATACATATCAAATCATTTAGATATTCAAATTGTAATTTATTTTTTTCTCTATATGAATTTGCAAATTTTTATTAATCGTTAACTATATTGTTTAAGAATATTTTATAATTGTAGTTTAATTTTTTTGTTATTTACATTTTTTAATATATATCAATTACATTCATCATCTAATAGACTAATGTGAAGTTGATAAATGTTGGTTCTTTGTGCACTCCACAATAACACAATGGGAACCAACATAGTGCACACTACCACATCACAAACTACACACTCTTGTGCAATTTGCAAGTTCAATGTAGATGATATCAACACAATGCACACTACCTTGTCACAAACTATACACACTTGCACAAATTGGATGCATGACATGCACCTACTATTGCACATTGATATGATATATGTTGGTTCTTTGTGCACATAGAATGCACACAGATACATTGATACAAACTCATACATGACTGCATATATGCTATTACAGATACATTCTCGTAAAGGTGGCAGGTGGGCTGAGCAACCCAGTCACTGCATGAGGCACAGCCGAACTAAATCGTGTATGGCCAAGCAATGCACAATCCAGAACTATGCTCGAACCCGGTCATGCTAGCCCAAGGCACGACTCATACCATGTTGTGTTAGTGGGTGTCGTGCCTCATGACATGCTAGGCACAACCCAAATGTCTGACTCATTGGCACGATCCATAGTATGGGTACGGCACCACATACTGGAAAGAAGGCATAATCCTATTAGCTCGTGCCCGCCCCAACCAAACGATTTAAAAAAAATATTAAAAAAATAAAAAACCTCACCTCGTCTAGTACACGTGTCAATTTTTTTAATAACTTACCACGTGGTTGACTGAGCACATCTGCATGGCACAACCCAACAGTCAAAAATAAAATAAAATAAAATAAACATGTGGTTTAGGCTGTTGAATTCAACCTCAAAGGCTAGGGACCGAAATCCAATGGTTATTGTAATTATGTCCCTTAAAAATACATAAAATTTCAAAAAATTATAAAAAAATGATTTAAAAAAAATTTACATTTTTCAAATCTATAATTACCCCTCTCATTCTCAATTTTTATTTTATCTCTCATATTATCTCCTCATCTCTCTTGTCATTTTCTCTCTCTCAGTCTTTCCTTTGGGATTTAACTTTTGGGACTCGAGTACAGAGTACAAATTATCGATTACAATGCACACATCATAAAGCAAATAGAATTTAATGTATTACAGATATTAATTTTTAAATTTTATTTAGTTTAATTTTTTTATTTTAATTTTAGTTAAAACTTTTAGTTTAATTAATATAAATTAATATTTAATTTAAAAAACAAAATTTATAATATAATTAATAAACTAATAAAATATTAAAATGACAAATAATAATTTTAATGATGATAACGAAATTAATTTAAATGTAAACATATAAAATTTTAATATGTATACCGATAACCATACGAAAAGTCATAGACCATCAAACATTATTTTTTCCAGTCGCCTTGACCCAAACATCTAGAAAACAAAAAACTAAAAAAATCAATAGTTTAGAATCAATTTAATGTTATACAACATAAAATATTAAGGATACCGATAAAGAATCAGTACAATATAAATATTATAAAAAAATATTAACCTATAAGAATTCATATGCGACTAGACATCTTAAGAGACATGCCGAACAATACACCAAAAAAAAAAATAATTCATTAAATCTTAAGTAAACCCAACTCAGTAGTGAGGTCTTTAAGATTAGTTCCAATTCAGCCTCAATGTTGATTCCCTTTATATATCACAACGAGTTAGAAAGAAAATGCATGGCTAAACTAATCACTACGATAGATCTTTCAATTAAATTTTCAGAAGATCCAAGAATATTCAGTATCATGCAGACTTATTTTTAACTTACATATCATATAATTCTTAAGTTCACATCTAGGAATGACATACTAAATATTATAACTTTAAAATAATAATAATTAATGAATTTAGAAAAAAAATAATAGAATAGTATATGTGACATTCAATATCTGGACTAGTCATGATAATACATCTTATGCATACCTCACCGCATACTATATAAATTCTAAATGAACACTAAATAAAAAAAAATATTACGATTCTTAGAAATTTTTCATTGTCATGATGATCAGGCCATTTATGAGTGTTTGATGAGAATGTTTGGAAAATATAATATTAAAAATAAAATATATAATATCACATTCGATAATATATCTAACAATTGATTAACTATTAACATATTTATTAGGACTATTATAGGCAAATCAGTATGAGAAATTTTTTAAGTTAGATATATGTATCACAACATTAACCTCATATTACAACAGGGAATAAAGCTTGTTTTCCCTGATTTAAAAAATATACGTAACTCACTAAAATTTCTTTATATATCTCACAGACAATAAGAATTTGATAATCTCTATTTATATGCGGGTGCAAAAAAAAAAGAAATTTCAATCAAATGTAAAATACCATTGGAATTACACATACTTGATATTGAAGTTATATATTGGATACGAATATGTGATATCTAATTATGTCAATAGTAAAAATAATGAACTTATTATTGATGATATTGAGTAGGATACAAGAATTTCATTTGTGAAATTCCTTAAATTTTTTTATAATACTATGAATACATGTTGATCAGTTTATACTCCTACAGCTTACATTGTACTCGGGTACATATGCAACATTAATAGCATATTTAAGAAATTTATTTATGACCCAATATTTAGTGATATGGTTGTTGATATGAAAACTAAGTATTTAAAGTACTGGTCTACCATTTCATCTTCATATTGTTTGTCTGCCTGCATGAACTCTAAAATTAAGGTGAAAGGGATAGAAAATATTTTAACATATATATCCTCGTGCATGAATTGGGAACACCAACCTAGATGATTCATTCAAGAGAAGTTGACTAAATTATTTACATACTATGATAGTAGATATGATGGTGGTGGTTGCAAGTCTCAGAGTACAAACATGGATATCATATTCGGAGAAGATGACTTCTTTATTTAATTAACGAGGAAAAAATTTATAAGTGGACCATCAAATAGAAGCAAGCTGTTGTGGTACTCGATCCTATTACATACCGATAATAAGAATCTTGATATTTTATAGTGATAAAATTATATGAATTCACTTATCTGGTACTATCTAAGATAGAAAGAAATTTACTGACTCATACAATGTCTAGCATAGATCAGAGTCTACTTTTTCTGTATGAGTGAATATAATTTAAAATATGAAATCAAGTTTAATACCAAATATTATTGAGACAATAACATATATGAATGATTAATAAGATTCAAGTTTGGGCGTTCAAGATCATGATGCAACTATAGCAATAGCAGGGGAGTTAGTTGTTGATAACAATTCATGAAACTTTGATGACAAATAACGACTGAGATTAAGCCAATTGTATTGTTTACAACCTACTATTAATGATACCATTATACACTGACAAGATTGATTATTTTTATATTGTCTTTGTTTTTTTATTTTTAGCATTTGAGCCTGCTACTTTTATTATTATTTTGTTATTTATTTATTAAAATACTTACTTACGGGATTGATGTCGTATATTTATGAGTTTATCTTTAATGTATTGATTTTTAATTTTTAATAATTTAATCTTGTTTTATTATTTTTAAATTTGTATGTGTATTTAGTTGTTAGTCATGACTTGTGATAATAATTTTGTTTTTTTGTTATATTAATTTAATTAATTAATTAATTTTGTATTAAAATTTAAATTTTAAAATATATTTAAGTTTGGGATGACCTAATTCCAAATAGGCCAAAACGGCACTACACGGCATGACCTGGCCTGAATTGGGTATGAGCCGAGCCGGCAAGCCATGTCGGACCGACACTTCTCAAGCCGTGTTGTGCTACCACAACATAGTCACTATACTGGGCCATGTCGGGCACTACACGGTGGCCAAATTGGACCACCAAAAAATGAGTCATGCTAGCCCAAGCCGGCCCATTAGACACCTTTATGCTAGGCAACAAAAAAAATTTAAATTAGATAAAGATATAGGCTATTGATTTATTTTCCAATGGCTATGATAAAAAATTCAATGGTTATTAGATTTTTGCCTTTTTTAATTAAAAAAAAATAAAAAATTTGAAATATATATTTTTTTAATTAAAATATATATATATAAATCAATTTAGAGAGTTAAGTTTTTCATTCTTCAAACTCAACTCTCTCCTCTCTCTCTCCTCTTGATTCTCTCTCACTCTAAAGCTAAAGATTTAGATTTCAAACATTTTTTCTATAAAGCTTAAAGAACATAGAGTGACAATATTGTTGTTTGTATTTCAATTTCATTATATAACCTACTAGGTATGAGGTGTAGCTTTTTCTGTCTCTCTCTCCTCTTCATTAACAAAATATTTTTAATGTTTTTTTAATATAATTTAATTATCAACTTAGAACAAAAACTAAAAAAAATAAAAATGACTAATAATAAATTTAATGATAACAAAATTAATATTGACATACAAAGTAATTTTTTTTATTATTTTTCTTTATTAAAATTTCTATTAATAAATTTATTTTATTGTAATTTATGTAAAATTATATTATAACTCATAATTGTTAACTTATAATTTTAAATTTACAAAATAAATATTTAAAATCATAAACAAGTAATTGGTCGACCAGGCTGGCAGCCTTCGAACATGACCCGGCATGACCCAACACGGCCCTGCCAAATTCTATCTAAACTTGGGCTGGCTGGGCCATGATAGGTCAACATTAATCAAGATGTACAATGCCCCGCACTGCACGTCTACCTTACTAGGTCATGTCAAGCATTGGACGATGGCACAACTTGGCCACCAAAAAATCATGCTCATCACAATGCTTCCTATGCCTAGGGTTTGGCTCGAATACAATATAAAAAAAAATCAAACCATAAAAATTATGCTCAATAAAAATATCATAAATGTAAAATGAGAATCCAAAATATATAACTCTAATTTTGGAGTATAACAGCTCACACGTTAAAAGTGCACTTATCTTTTAAACATAGAAAAAGAAATAACAATCTTGATAAATTGTAACCCTTAAAATTCATTTTTTATAAGCAACAAAATATATAAAAATTAATTATTATTTCATCAAGAAAAAGATACAATAAATTTATAACTATAATTCACATTTTTACTTTAAATCAATAGCATGTTTGCAAAAACTTTGAAAAAATCTTAATTTATTATTCACTCTTTGCACCTAAGTCTTCATAATATTAATGCATCAACTTAAATGGTTATTGTGATATTGAATTTTTTTTTTATTTTTTCAAACTTATACTTGGGATATCTAAGAACTCTTATAATTAAGGTGGTTTATTCATATAATAGCATTGCACTTTCACAACATATATATTCATTGTGATAAATATAACTCTAATCATTAAAATAAAAATAAAATGAATATACAAAGGAAATCCTATAAAAAATTATAACTTGAATTGGGATAGTTCACATATTAGGAGCTCTCATCTATAAGTACAAAATAAAACAAAGGAAAATTAATTATAAAAGTATAATATCTCTCTCAAACTGTTGTGTTTTATCATTATCACATTAAAAATTTAAATTTATTTTTTTATTAAATTTTAATAAATTCAAAATTTTTAATTTATTATTACATTCTTTCATTAATAAGAATTAGCCTCTCTCCTTTTCCTCGCCCTCGCCCCTCTCCCGTCACCCCTCTCTCCTACTCCACGGAAAGCTCGATGGAGCTTCTTGGAGGTACTCATTGGAGCTCGTGAAGCTTAGTCGAACTCCATGATGGAGCTCCATCAAGTTCCATGCTTTTTTTAATATCTTGAGACATTTTTAGAATGCCTCACATTAAGGCACATGTCAAAGCTCATGTTTAAAACACTTTTAAAAACTTTGGTAAATATCCAGAATATCAAACTAAAATGGAAGAAAATTAAGTTACAATCTAATTTATAGTAAAAATAGACTATATAAATAAATACATCAAGAATCATCTCCCTTAAGGAGAAATAATTTACTTCTATTTACTTTATTAGCTCCTAAAACACCAGATTAGAGATTGTGCAACTTATTATTTGAATGTAATAGCAAAGAAAAATAAGAGAAATAAATTGATATCCAATTTTCTCAAGAAAGTATGTGATCTAAAATTATCACAAGTAATTATCATTATCACTCTGAAATTTACTTTATATTAAAATTTGAGATTATTATTTATATTTAACTTTTACAAACAACAAAATTACCTTTAAAAAATAAAAAAAAAACATATAAAAAAGTTGTCAATAAAAGTTTGTGTTCAACTCAAATGTGAAACACATACTAATTGAAAGTACTTGTAATAACCTAAAGTTCTCAATTTTTTATCTAGAATTATAATTAAAAATACCCCTTAAATTAAATAATTCTTAATTTATCATCTCTCATAATAAAAATATCATCCACAAACAAAATCAACAAAAAAAAATTATTATATGCATTTCTAGGAAAGAACAAATGGGAATCTATAATATACCTTTGAAAATCAAATGAAATAATTGCTAATGAAAAACTAACAAACCAAGTCCTTGTTAGAGATGTCCAAATGGGCTGATATCCCATGGCATACCACAACATGACCAACAAAAATTAGCTCATGGCACAACCCAACATGGATAGAATCATGCCAAGAATAGTGAAGACATTGGTCAACCCCTTTGCATGGCATGACAAGGCACATCAACTCGTGCAAGAGCTAGCCTAAACCAAATCATGTTTGCCTAAACTTGATTCATGATTGTTTAGAATAAACTAGGCTTGCATGAACATAATCCAAACTAGCCTAGAATTAACCCAAGCTAAGCCATCTACCATGAGTTCTAGTCATGTCTGATGCTTGGCTATGGTGGGGGTTGGCACGACCCAACCCAACTCAGCATGATTCGATATGATCTAAGCAGCCAATGGGTCAATGGACCATGTCAAGCTATGTTTTTTTAAGTGTGCGAGCATGGCACAACCCATGCTACAAATTGAGTTATGTTTGGCATGACAATATGACCCGCTTAGGCCTAAAAAAATAGACCATGCAGACCTAGCACAGCACATTTCACACCTCTATCCCCTAGTGACTAATTCACGTTATATAGTATAATCCAAAACATAGAAATTAAGTAGATTATATAGCTTTAAACTAACATTGCTCTATATGCACTTTCTCTTTAATGTCATCATTAAAAAAGATATTCATTATATCTAAATAACATATCCTCCACCTGTGAAAAACTATCGATAATACGAGTATTTATAATGAGCCCATCTAATTTATTAAAGAGAAAATATTCCAATAATATACATTAAAGAGCTAAGTAAACATCCTCTAAAATTGTGATTTTTCAACTAAATCCCTTTATGCAATCCTTAGTCTTAGTCATGCTAACCCATTCCCAAATTGCTTTGGATGGCATTTTATTATTTCAAAAACAAAGATCATGAATAAAACAAGTGATCCCAAAAATTTTAAAAGATAAGCTAAATTATATCTCTCCAAAGTAAAAGACTTGATAAGACATAATAACAAAAAACATTAAAAAAACTAATTGATAAAGTAATTTATAATTAAAATTATATATTTCTAAAAATATTTTAAAATATTTCTATCAAGGAAAAATATTTAAGTTATCTCAATTAAATATTTGTTATTTATTTTTACCACGATATTATGTCGACTTGTACCATCACATGAAATTTGATATATATTTAATATTAATTGAAAACTAAAAAGAAATTTTAATATTACCAATTAAAAACTAAATAAAAAAAATATTAAGATTTCATGAGATTTTCATCCTAATTATAGCTCTATGCATACAAATATTTATCAATGATTTTTAGGGAATACAAGATATAAAATAAAATTGTTAAAATAATATTTAATAATACATCAAATAATTATTTGTTAATAAATATTTTTGTTAAAAACATTAAATATGATCGCTTATCAAATGTTTTTTATGTTAAGTATGTGTCACATAATAAACATAAAAGCAACTTAAAAATTATTTCCTTCTTGCAAGAATAAATATGAAAACATATTAAAGTATATTAAGACAATTAATAAACTATGAGCATTAAAGTTTGTAAACCTCAAAAATATGAAATTCCAACTAAATATCAATAGACCATTGAAGTTCAATATATTTGATATTGAATTTATGTATTGATTACTAACAAAAATATTCAACTATGCTAATAATCAAATTTATGAAATAATAATTAATTAATCGAATTAAATATGATATTTTTCTTTTTAAAATTTATTAAAATCTTTTATGATATGGCAAATATATATTATATATATATACTTTCACTACTAACATTGCACTTATGTGCATCTATAAGATGCGTAATACCTTTAATCAATATAAAAAAATATTAATATTTTGATATCATGATTATTAAGATAAAAATAAAATATTTAAATATCAGTTCTTTATTTTATCTTTTTATTACTTAACTTAGAGGTGTCAACCGGGCCGGGCTGGCCCGGCCCGGCACGTTTTTAAACCGTGCCCAGGTTAGGCATGAGCCGTGCCATGCCTGGCCCGAGCCGGCACGGGTTCTTCCCGTGCCGGTTTCACGCGGGCACGCGTGGGCGTGACCCAGCCCCTCCCAAAAAAAAAGACCGCGGGTCGGGTCTGATTGGATCCCGACCCGCGGTCCCGACTCGGCACGGCACGGCCTGCCGTGCCTACGGGCCGTGCCGAGCCCAGATGTTTTTAAATCGTGCCCGGCCCGGCACGGTAGCACGTTCGTGCCCTAAAAAAATGGGCCGGCCCAGGCCGGCCCGTTTGACACCTCTAGCTTAACTACATGTATTAGTTATAAGGTTAAGATCAAAGGATTGGATCTTACCAAAGGACTTGATTTTATATCAAATTCATATTTATTTGTATGAACCAATCACAATAATCAGATAATTAAATTTATGAATAATTATATAACCTAATTAAATATTATAAAAATAAATTTATTAGTTTTAACATGTCTCTGTGTATAAAGATTGATACTATATTTAAATATAATAACTTTTTTATTTAACTAATGAGAGATAAGTGATAAGAAGATCATTTGAATATAGATGAGTTATCAAAATACTTAAATATTAATTATTACTTTATATTATCTCATAATGACAAAAAGACTTGATATATTGAGTTGATTAAAATCATATGAATCCAACTTCTCCAAGCTAACTAGAATGACACGTAATCTACTAATACTTTCAATATCTAGCATAACATTGAATTTGGAGTCTACTTTTCTAAGACTACATATAATTTCATATAAAAGTAACATATTAAATCCAAAAATTATTAAAATTTAATCATGCTTAAATAATGATATATACCATCTCCTAAAGCAATGACAATCCAAACCAGACATAATGACTTTATGTTTATATTACTACCACTGGCAATGCACTGACAAACATTTCATTTCAATATTTTTTGTTTTGTTTATATATATATATATAGATTTATATTTTCAAATATAAACTTTAATATATTTTTTTATTATCTTTGTTAACATTGATATTCAAGTATACACGCATTATATTTGCAACCTAAATTTTAAAAATTATTTTATTTTTAAAATTTTATGTGTGTGTGTGTATCTAGACAAGAGCTTAAATACTCAAGTGTCCAATGGCATTGGCAACCCACCCATTCAAACTACAAACTTCATATACAAACTCCATATCCAAACTACAAACTCCAAATCTAGACTACTAGTTGTTTGCACCAGAAAACTAACCCAGGCTAGCCTATGTTTATCATGAGCCAAGCTAAGCACAAAATCATGTCTAGCCCAATAATATCAGAAGTAACCAGGGCTAACTTGACCCAACATAAGCCATGCAAGGCCTCCCTTCCTTGTGGTTGTGAAAGCACAAATGGCCACACCGTGCCCAACATGGCCACACCGAGCCCAACATGGTACAGTGACTCTAAACTTGTTGAGAATATGAAGTTGCCTGACTTTTACATTGTATTTCATCTTTTACACATCTAAGTATATATAGTATATGAGGTATTTAACCAATGTTCATTTTCAACCCTTGTATAGCCCCAAGTGATATCATTTTTATGTGACTAGGTGAAGTTTATTTATTTATTACATTACATCAATATGTAATAACATAATAATTTTAAACACTCATTTAATCATTTACTATTCCACCCCATGACTTATAAGCATGTTGTTCATATGATACATATACATGTTTTTTCATAGAATGAAATCATATAACTTTGTTCATATTATGTAATGCCTAATAAATTATTGAAGTACATAAAAAAATATAATAACCTTCCAAAAATAAAAAGACATAAAACAACTACATCACACACGTAGGCAAGTTTTGTGTAACAAAGTATAAGATGATAATTAACTACATAACTATTTTTTTGATTGATAGTGTAGTTTATCCATAATTGTTTGAAAATAAACTGACTATTCTAAAAGTACATTTAATTTTGATTAAATTGATTTATTGATTTTTTTATTTTTATCAATAAAACACATATGTTTCTATGTAATTTTAATTATAATTTTTCAAAATTAAATGAGATTAATAAAATAAAATGTTGCATAGCTCACCCCGACTGGTTTTACAAATAATGATGAAATGAAATTGAGAAAATACAAATCAAATAATCAAATTATGCAATTATTATTATAGTAAGCTTTTGTGAAATTATAGTTTTATTAAACTATTGACCTGTCTGATTTAAAAGATAATTTATGTTCATATATTGCCCCACAAGATGGTTTAGTTGACAGTGACAAACTTACCAATAAGTTTAATAAATTGTGATTAATAAATTGTGATTAATTATCATCATTTAACCTAAACTTACCAATAAGTAGAATCAAAGCAGAAATAACCTCTTCCAAAATTTAGTCAGGGTTGAAATTAAGACATAAAGCACCTTCACTTTCAAAAATATATTCATATATTTTAGAAAAGTGGCTGCATTTCATTTTTTACTCATAGTCACTGTTTCCAAACACATCGCCACTAAAAATTTTAGAAAAGTGGCTGCTTAACAATTTTTAAAGTTGTTGAACTGCACCTCAAACTTGCACCATTGTGATCCATATTTCACCATCTACAAATATCAACTACTCCTTGTATTAATCACACTTCAAGTAGTCATCACCCACATGGATCACTTGTCTATATTCCATTAACTTAACAAAAAACATCCATATTGTGCAATCTAACAAAATAGCCTGTCTTCCAACATCAATATTAACTAGACTACATAATCTCCTATTTAAAACACAAAGGCATCCAGCCACATTAAAAACAGTGTCCAACCACGAATTAAAACAAGCAGTTCAACAGCCATCAGCAAATTAATAAACCAGCGTTATCATTTTCAAAAAATGCACTCAAATGTTATCTAGGAAACATAAATATCATTCTCACCTAAACAGCTTTAAAAGTCTAAATGAAAATGACGCACGCTTAATCCATGAACATAGTCGCAACATTAATCAGAAGAACAACCAACACAACTAAAAATAAAATAAACTATTTCACGCCAATCAAATGAGTGAAACTGCCAAACGATAACCAAAAACGGAAGCGCTCATTTCATATAGGTGAAATAAGGACAATGTGTATTCTAATATGTTCATAACATGAAATTGAGAATACATAATCTATGACGCAACTTCAATTACGATGTATCGAAATAGAAACGTAGAAGAATCGATAACCAAAAATAATAATAAAAACGATAAACTCACTGGAAAAAATGAAAATGCTGAAGTAAAAACTTGGAGGAGAGATTTCGGGGATGACTGACCGCAGGACAGAATAGAACCCGCGCAAATAACAAAGAGGGAAGGATCCTCGGGGGAGAACAGTGACATTGATGCACGAAAAAAAGATTTTAAAACAGCATTGATTAAGGAAGCGATAAATAAAATTTTATACATTTTTTAATACTTTATTTTATAAAACATCAAATAACTATCATATTCAAAGTTTGGTGGGCGCGCAAAATCTCAAATTTATGATGAACTTTTGCAAACAAATAAATCTCAAATTAATACATTTATAAATTTTTAACACAATTTTTTTGTATTTTGTGTAACAATAACACATTTAAATATTATTTTTTGAATAATAAATCTCAAAATTATTTGTTTATAAAATGTTGATCATGTTTAGATCTCAATTGGATTCACTATTACTCTCTTACAATTGAATTCTAACAATATTTATTTTTATTAAATGATTTTCGGTTAATAAAAAGGTAATTCATTTGCTAACATTTTCATGGAAGTATAGGTGTTAAACGGGCCGGGCGGCCTGGGACTAGCCCGGTTCAACCGTGTCTGGCTATGCACGGTACTGTCCAGAACTATGACCAATCCTGGGTCGGGCGAACTCTCGGCACGACTCAGATCGTGCTGTGCCGAGGGAACTAGGCCTGCGTGTCGTGTTAGGCATGACTCGGGTGCCTAGAACGTGTAACAATTTTATAACACACACTTTTCATCCCCAATTAAGTCAGAATTCAGGGTTGTGCCCAAGCCGATGCCCAACATGGCAACCAATGATGGCTGACAAGTAATGCGACAAGTCGAGTGGGTCAACGAGAGCACCCGTTTGGCTTTGGAAAGCACCCATATCCTTAAATCCCAGCACAAACTGGCCTAATTTTGGATGGTGGACCATGTGGGCCCGCCCTCCAGGGAACCATGTCGTATCATGCATGACATGCGAGCTTGTATGGGCCTAAAAAAATAGATTGTACGAGCCTGACATAACCCGTTTGACATCTATACATGGAAGAGCTGAAAAATATATTTTTAGTTTAATTTCTAATAATCAAAAAGCTGCTTCAAAGAATAATTAATATAATTAAAAAATATTAATATCATTAATACATTTTCAAGAGATTTTGATTATATTCTATAGTAGTTGACATTTTGTATCATCATAATTATTTAGTAATATCTATTGTTGGCTCTGCCCACTTTTGGGCAGATCAAAATATTGTTTTAATTATTATGTGGTTTTATTTTTTTAGTTTTCTTGGTTTATATGTTTTATTTTGTTTTATTTTTTAAAAGAGATTGAGTGCTCTCAATAAAAGTGTGTGTTATAAAATTAAAATGCTCATTTTATCACTTATAAAAAACAATAAACTACGGATATAAGACACACTTAGACTCATGTTGTAAGGAAAATGAAAAGAGGGGAAGGCTATGCACCATGCAAAAAAGTCATGTGTGGTGATTTTTTATGAAAGAATGGGGGATTCCTCCCAAAATTGAGAATTCATCCCATTTTGGTTTAGTTTTTCATAAACAATGTGAGAAAAAAGATTTTATACTTTGCGTGATGACTACGATGTGTGAGAAAACCAAGCATGAAATAGGGAATTATTCTCACTTTGTTGAATGAACCAAGCATTAAATAGGAAATTGTCTTCACTTTGTTGAGTGCAATAATGGTGTGTGCATGAATTGTGGATGAACTATGCATGAAAATGGGAACTCTTCCCATTTTCACATGAAAACCATGTATGTGTGCATGAGAGTGAAAATGTGAACTATTTTAATGAAAAATGGGCGTGTGTGAAATGTTTGTAGATTTGTGTTCCTATTTTTGTTTAAACTTCTTCCCTTCTAAATTTCTAAGTATTTATAATATTTTGAGGTGTAGTTGCTCTCTTATACTTTTGTTTATAATTATTATTGGATTTGTGTGAAGGTTATGTGGGGTTCTTATGAGGTTCTTGTTTTATTCATGCATAATTCATATAGCATTCAAAAATAACCTTATCTAAGGATAAGGTTATTTTTGGCATCATTGCTATTTTTATTTTATAAAAGTTGAATTATTTTTTTAAGATGGATAAAGAAAATAGTTTCCTTTGTATGATTAGATTGGAACCTATCAACTATTCAACCTAGAAAATAAAAATGATTGATCTTTTTAATGATGATGAATTTGCTTGAATTGACTTTTAGTAATCAAAAATCAGAAGGTATGACAGAGACCAAGTGGAAGAAATTATATTTCAAGGTCTTTATCATAATGACACAATGGGAAATTGACTAGTTGTAGATTCAACTACATCTTTATATTTCACACAAAACCAAGATTGATTTGTGGCATTTTTATTTAAGGATTATTGATTAGTCAGGATGAGTAATAGAAAAATATCAAGAATATTAAACATTGGTTATGTTTTTCTAGGGACAAATACGTGATACCGACTATTTTTTAAAGATATTTAATATATCTTAGAGGTTCAAATGAACTTATTGTCTAAAGTGTTAGATAGTATGGGTCATGTGGCTAAGTTTAGGGAAAACCTATGGAACTTATCTAAAAAATCATTAATTTTAATGAGAGGTAGAAGGGTAAATTCCCTAAACATTATCCAAGCTAGGGCTAGCTCAGATCGGGTAAATGTTTGATAAGAAAGTATAACTAATGACTCTGAGGCATGAGCTGCATAAGCTCCGATACATTTGTGTGGATAATGTACTTTTCACATGAAAGCAATCTCACACTCACTATTCAAATGTCACCTAATGAAGGTAGTTAAGTCTGTATGACTAGAAAAAGTTATATAGATATGACACTTTTTTTGAGGAGATCGAAGATGGTCGATCTAGATTCCTCAAGTGTTTCTTTTGAGGCAAGCAAGAATATTGAAGTATTCCTTAATGGTATGATTTTTACTTTAACTGCTCTTGGGGACCAAATTGATTAAGGGGGAGCTTATGAGTTAGAAGTAAAAAATAATATTTTTACTTCAATTACTCCCAAGGATCAGAATGATCAAGGGAAAGCTTATGAATTGGAAGTAAAATATAATGCTTTGAATTCAATCATACTTTGGGATCACACTAATCAAGAGGAAGTTTATGAGCTAAAAGTAAAATCTAACACTTTTACTATAATTGCTCTCAGACATCTATATGATCAAAGGGATACTAATAGCTTGAATGGAAAGGTAGACTTTAGATGCTATAATTTTTGGAAAATTTTTTCTTGTTTTAAGAAAGAAAAATAGCTATGTAGTCTGTAGAATTTTCTATGACTTATATTCACTAAACTCAAATCATGAACATGTCTTGGAATGCCCAAATAGGGACAAGGGAAAGATTGTTGGGTCTACTAATTTTTGGGTCTGATCAAAATATTATTTTTTTATGTAGTCTTGTTTTTTTTTTGTTTGGTTTATATGTTTCATTTTGTTTTAATTTTTAAATGAGATTGAGTGCTCTCATTTAATGTGTGTGTTATCAAATTAGAATGGGTATTTTATCACATATAAAAACCAATGAAATGATTGTGTGATCTTATTTATGTACCAAATTGTCACTTTGTTACCGACATTAAAATATTTATATCATAGCCAAAATTATGTTTAGAATAAATATAGTCGTGACTTCGGGGTGGTTTCACAGCCAAGAAAAGTTATTACAACTCCTCAACAAGCACGTACTAGTGTACAAAACATTGCGACTTCTTCATTGTTCTTATACCCTCCAATTAAACTTTCCACCATGTTCATCATTTATATCCTATTTATGGTTGATTCCATATTTCTATCATTATTTATCAAAATCTATCAAAATATAATTTAGTGAAATACTCATTTTTATAGTGTATTTATAGTACAAAGGCATCATAAAAAAATGAAAAATACCCACAAAAACTTGTTTCTTTGACTGTCAAACAAACTCTTATACTTCAATATTTGCTATTCCTCTAACAAATAATTTCTCTCTCTTTTAGTAGAAATTATATTTATAGTACAAAGGTTCTATCTAGAACTAAGGTGGGAAGTAATACTCAAATAAAAAGTATACAATGCATTAAGATGGAAAAGAAAGTTGACGGACATGTCACTCCTTATATTGCACTCTTTTAGTAGAAATTATACTTTATATGATTTAAATCATGCCATGGACACAGAGAGTATCCTTGTATTTCCCTAGTAACCCATTTTCTTTTTCATCATTTTTGAAATCATGTTGCATGGCTCATCTTGTATCGTTTATATGGTTGAGATCATTCTTAAATGATCCATATGCAAAATATATATATTTTTGGTTAGCTTTGCACTTCTCCAATTCATCTATCCATACTTTCTCTCTAAATTTTATGCTAGCATATATCATTTGATCTCTACTATTTATAATTCATTTCCACTCATTGGAGATGGATTGGTATAGTTTCCCAAAGTCTTCATCATTTTCCATCACTCTAATCTCTAATATTTTCATAGTATCATCCAAGATCTTTATAACTCTCTTCAAAATTATCTTGAGTGGAAATGAAAAAGCACTTCATATAGAAATGCATCTCTCACAAAATATCATGTTGCTCTACTTTTTCCACATCTTACTCTTCCCTTTTCTTCCCATACATATTCCACTTGATGTTTTTGTTTTCCAATTATGTTATAATGAATTGTGCATTATCATCAACTCACCCATCAATGAGATTTTTCTTTGGTAAGCCTCCAACTTTATATTCTCCAGTTTGGTGAGGATTTCCTTCAAATATATTTTCTATCTACCCTTTGGATATTCATATTTTAGTGGTGATTCTTCATTAAATTCTCTCAAAATCTTTCTTTTTTGTTAGTATTTGCTATGGAGAAGTTTGGCATTTATTGGCATATATTAATTATTTTTTTTTTCTTTCTAGAACCACCTTCCTCTTCTTAGGATAGTATGTGTTATTCATTGATGATTTCTCCATGTATGTGTCAATCTTCTTCATTTAGAAGAAATATGAGATATTGGAGAAGTTCAAAAGAGTTCAAAGTATTCATGAAAAATTAATTTAACAAGAAGATAAAGATTCTATATATGAACAAAGAGACTAAATACTTTTTGTTTGATCAATTATATGCAGAGTAGGGTATTTTCAGACATAACATGATCATGATGATTCAAAAACAAAATAAAGTGGCTGAGAGGTTGAATAGAATATTGATGGAGAAAGCAATGTGCATAAAGAGTTGGGCAGACTTGGAGTCAAAGTAGTTGTCATGGTGTGCTACCTGAAGAATTATATTCATATAGCTATAGTGAATGATTAGACACCATTTGAGGTGTTGTATGGGATGAAATCGCATATAGTCCACATAGTATTTGGATGTAAATATACTGAAGGAAATAAGGAACAAGTTGAATTTCAAATCAAAGAACTATAAGTTCATGAACTATAAGGAATGTGCCAAGAGCTATAAGATTTGAAACCAAAAGATAAGAATAGTCTTTAGCATTGTCTGAAGATTCTGATACAACAGAGATAGATATTACCTTGGAGAATAACAAGTCTATGGAGAATAATTGACTTTAGTCATGATATAAAAATATTATTTGGCGATTGGGTTCGACATTATGACATGGAGACACGAAGTCATGACATAGTCCAAAGTCACAACATGAATCTATAATATTGTGATTCAATACAAAGAAGCACTACTACAAAACAGTAAATTAATGATGCTTTATATCTTGATGCTTTCAGAAAACATCATTATATGATGTGTAATTAGACATTTAATGACACTTTTCTAAAAGCGATATTATTTGTAAAATTTATTAAGTTTTTATGACACTTTCTAGAAGTGTCATTGTTGCTACAACAAAACTTAGATTAATATTGTTTCTAAAAGTTATTTAATATAATTATTTGAAAAATTTAATATTGTTGCTACAACAAAACTTAATTATATAAATTAATCTATCGCTAGAAAGAGTTGCGCTTATTCTTCATCATGTTCGGCCATTTCCAACAGCTATGGTTCAAGCTCGCGTCTTCGAAATCATTGGTCATATTTGTAGCATTCTATAAGTTTCTCCATTATGATTATACTTGTATCAGCTCTTCGCTTTCGTTAACCTAATTAATTAATGTGAACGTGTTCCGAGTGATTTAGCATATACCGCATGTATTATAAACGTAGTATTATATGCTCTATTTGTCTGGAGCACTCGGCAAGAACAGTGGAAGAGTTGGGCTGAACTTAGTGATCCTTGTTTAAAATTCATATAGTTTGCCACCGTGATTTATTTGTTCAAACCTAAAGCCAACTTCTCCTTATAAATGGAGATGATTTGCCAATCTATCACCTTCACCATTCTCATGTTAAGTGCTACTAACAAGTGCAATAAACGTGTGTGTATGTGTATGTATATTAGAATTAGATCGAATCACAAGTTGATGCAACCCACATATTTATTAATGCACAACAACTCTTGAGTCACATGTTATCTTGCATCTATTGGATGATTTTTTTGATTCTCACCTAGGTACTTTTTTATCTAATCCATATTTTTTTTATATTCAACATTTTTCATTTTAAATGTCTACATTGAAGAGGGGAAAGAATAGTTTGATTTATTTTGATGAATTGAAGAGCAATAAAATATTAATTATTTTAGTTTTATTGCAATTTTTTTTCTAAATTATAGAAGCTATGATTTTTTTATTCAATATGTTAATATTAATTTTTATATAGCAACTGTTCAACAAAATTATACGTAGATAAGATTCATTCATTGAGAACACCAATGTCACAATGATAACTTCAAAAAAAAACAATATCCTGCCTTAGCATAGGTGACATAAAATGATATCCATGTAATAATTCATTCATCAATTTATTCTTGTTTTTAAAATAAATTAAATGTAGTGCACCATTGAGATCAATCATAAATAAATTTATTTATTTTTTCATTTGTACTTATTTAAAATTATGTTTTTTTATTAATGTTTTACCATACTTTATCATTCTATTAAAATTATGATTTTATTTTGTAAATATATAAATATGCATTTACTTGTTTCTAACATTTATATATTTTATTAATATTTTTTTTTCTTACAATGAAACACATATTAATCCAAATAAAAATAAGATTTTGATTTTTGAATCATACGCATTGCTAGGGTGTTATGCGGGCTGCAGCAACTTTTCGTTGTTATTCAGTTATATCTAACACCGTGACTATTGATTTCATATTTTTTGAATCGTGTGCAACTATTTGGATGGTGGCAGATCAACTTTGATAGGGATAATAATTTCTATCTTGTAAGTGAGCGCAAAAGGAGAGATTCTAAATTGACTTTTAGGTAGTGGTACAGTAAACCCAGAGCACCTCAGGAAGCTCTTCCACCCATTTACATTTAGCAGAGTCTAGTTGTTTTTTCAAGGTAATCAACATGGTTTTGTCAGAGGCCTCAACTTGGTCATTGTTTTGCAGATACCAAGGGGTAAAGTATAAGTTTTTATTTTCAATTCATGGCAGAAGTCCTGGTAGACTTGGCTTTCAAATTGTCGCCCATTATTAGATATAATTGATCTTGGGATGTCGAAGTAGCTAGAGTCCCAGATAAATCGAGTAACCTTTCTATCTTTGATTGATGAAAAAGTGTCAGCTCTATCCATTTACTAAAATAAACAGTGGCGACCAATAATAGTTTATATTTTGGATCGTTCATCTCTTTTTGAAGCCTTTAAATACACCGCACCGCTATTTAAGCTCAATCACACCATCTTCGCAAACAAGTATCACAACAAGCGTTGTATTTGTTGGAAACGTTCTCATTTGCCGGAGAATACCAATTCTCGGTGTCGAGGCCATTTGTTAGTTTGGCATCAGTCATTTCTGGTATTCCGTCTAGATTCAATGCAAACTTCTTCTCCAATTTATTTTATAGTCATGCTCTATAGTCATGCTATTTCTATCTTTTATAGTTATTTCTATCTTTTAAAATTCTGATTTGAAAAATGAGGCTATATTTCATATAAATGTGTGCTCTATAGTCATGCTATTTCAAAATCAATTAGCCTAAGGACCTAGAGACATTAAATGTCATATCTATAAAATGACTTTAAAATATTTTACTTTAATTTAAAATATAATTAAATGGTATTTTTTTGTTTAAATATTTTTTTCTATGAATCTAACTTACTTTGAGAAATAATTCCTCAATTTTAAATTTTATTTTAATAATTTTTCGTGTGTTAACAAATTCAACAATATTACAAAAAATAATGCTCATCTCTTCTATCTTATATCTGACATGCATTTAAATATTTTTTTAAATTGATTTTTTAATTTTCTTTTAACAAATAAAATAGAGGTTGCTCAATGAATAACACTGAAATGTTGATGAGTTCTTCCATTTGAAGTGTGATATCTATTGGAATTAATATTTTCTTTAAAAATGGATCATTCATGGATCTCAAAGGATAGAAGATCGAAGGAATATGAAGATGGAGTTGAATTCTTTGTTGCATTTGTAATACAAAATTCTATAAATAAAACCTCCATTAAATGTCCATGCTTACAATGTGGGAATATGATTTTCAATACTCCTCAAATTATTTGAGATCATTTGTTTTTCTTTGGAATTGATCAGAATTACCATACATGATATTGGCATGGAAAGGCAGCTCCAACTGGTCCACCTTCTATAAGAGCAGAACATTATGATAGATTTCAATTTGATGATCAACATAGTACAATAGAAATGGTTCAAGCTACACATGAGGATTATCAATATGATCCTCAGTTATTTGCAAAATTACTACAAGATGCAGAAAAACCATTATATCCTGGTTGCATAAACTTTACAAGAATGTTAGCCTTGATCAAATTATACAACTTGAAAGCACGTTTTGGGTGGTCGGATAATAGCTTTTCAGAGCTTTTACAAATTATTGGAGAAATGTTGTCTTTAAACAATGAATTGCCGTTGTCGATGTATGAAGCGAAAAAGACATTAAATTCTTTGGGAATGGAATATGAGAAAATCCATGCGTGCCCAAATGATTGTGTTCTTTATTGGAAGGAGTTGAAAGATGCATCGTTATGTCCTACCTGTATAAATTCGAGGTGGAAGACAGATAACACTGGAACTAAGAGGAGAAAAGGAGTTCCTGTGAAAGTATTGTGGTATTTTCCTCTAATTCCATGATTTAGAAGAATGTTTCAATCATCAAAAATTGCAAAAGAGCTCAAATGGCATTTCGAAGAAAGAAAATTTGATGGGAAAATGCGTCATCCATCAGATTCACCATCATGAAAGTAAGTTGATCACATATAGCTTGAGTTTTCAAAAGAACCTAGAAACCTGAGACTTGCAATTTCTGCAAATGGCATAAATCCTCACAGTTCATTTAATAGCAAATATAGTTGTTAGCTCATTCTCATGATAATTTACAACCTTCCTCCATGGTTGTGCATGAAAAGAAAATTTATGATGTTATCTTTATTAATTTCAGGTCCACGCCAACCTGGCAATGACATTGATATCTATTTAGCACCGCTAATAGAAGATCTTAAAACATTGTGGGAGGCCGGAGTTCAAGTTTACGATGCACATTAACAAGAAATCTTTACTTTAAGAGCCATTCTTTTATGGACAATAAATGATTTTCCTACATATGGAAACATGTCAGGATACAAAGTTAAAGGATATTATGGTTGTCTAATATGTGGAGAAGAAACATATTCTTTTAGGTTAAAGCATTGAAAAAAGAACTCCTATACTAGACATAGACGATTTCTTCCAAGAAAGCATCCATATAGGAAACAAAAGAAAGTATTTGATAAAAAACAAGAGTTCAGGCCACCTCCAAAAATATTGACTGGCGAGTAAATATTAAAAAAAAATCAATGGAATTTTCAATTCTTGGGGGAAAAAAAGAATTATTCTGAGAAAATCTGAAATCAACAATACTACTTTTTGGAAAAAGAAGTCAATTTTCTTTGATCTTGATTATTGGAAATATCTTTATGTTCGTCATAATTTGGATGTTATGCATATTGAGAAAAATGTTTGTGAAAGCATTATTGGTGTCTTACTCAACAATGCAGGTAAGACAAAGGATGGGCTTAATACTCGCGTGGATCTTATAGATATGGGCTTAAGGAGCGAATTGGCACCAATGTTTGATTCGAAGAATGGGCTTAAGGATGGGTAAACATATCTCCCTCCTACTTTTTATACACTTTCTACAAAGGAAAAGAAGGTGTTTTGCCAAACACTTTGACAATTGAAGGTTCCATATGGATATAGTTCGAACCTTCGAAACCTCATGTCAATTGAAGACTTGAAACTTAATGGATTAAAATCCCATGACTATCATGTATTAATGCAACAAATTTTGCCAGTTTTATTACATTCTATCTTGCCCAAACATGTGAGGAGTGCGATATGTAGATTGAGTTTATTTTTCAATGCTCTCTGTACTAAAGTCATTGATGTTCCTTCAATAGATGAGTTACAAAATGAGATTGTGGTGACATTATGCTTATTTGAAAAGTACTTCTCACCTTATTTCTTTGATATAATGGTGCATCTTACTGTGCATCTTGTAAGAGAAGTGAGACTTTGTGGACCGGTTTACTTTAGGTGGATGTACACATTTGAAAGGTTTATGAAAGTGTTAAAAGGTTATGTACGAAATCATACTAGACCTGAAAGTTGTATTGCTGAATGCTATATTGCAGAAGATGGAATCGAGTTTTGTACAGAGTACTTATCAAATGTGGAAGCAATTGGAATTCCTAGTAGTTCAAACATTGACCACACAGTTGGGGCACCAATATTTGGAGGTCTTAATATGAAGGCCGAATCTAATTTATGGTTACAAGCACATCATTATGTGTTGGAAAATACATCAATTATCCAACCTTTTATTGAGTAAGTACCACTTACTTTTTGTTTCTTTATTTGTTGTAAGTATTATATATTATTCTAATTATTTAATTTTTATACATGACCTCATAGAGAGCACATGCAATGGCTGAAAGCGATACATCCACGACAATCAAGCAAAAGTGGTTATAGGATGAGCATGCTCGTACTTTTACCTTTTGGTTATGAAAAAGGTACAAAAATGGTTTATTTAATTTTCCTTTTCATTTTCATTATTGGTCACCATATAAATTATATCTTTATCTTATTTCTATAGGTTGAAGTTGCATTGGGAAATAATGAACCTGTATCTGAAACCCTTAAATGGATAGCTAATGGTCCAAGCCTTTATGTGATGAAATATAATGGTTATATCATAAATGGTTGTCAATATAATACCAAGGAGCGTGATGATTTACTAGCTACCCAAAATAGCGGAGTTAGTATGTATCAACGATAATGAAAATTGCTAGTGCTACGGATAAAAATCTTATTTTCGGAGAACTTTGTTTCTATTGGGTTATTACAGAGATTTGGGACCTAGATTATACTATGTTCAGAATTACAGTCTTCAAGTGTGATTGGGTTGATAATAAGAATGAAATCAGGGTCGATGATCTTATGTTTACATTAGTTGACTTTAGCAGATTGGCTCATAAGTCAGATCCATTCATATTAGCCTCCCAGACTAAGAAAGTCTTCTATGTACAATATGAGCTTAATCAAAGATGGTCAATTGTTTTGTCAACTCCTCAAGAAGATTTCACTAAAAGAGTAAACGATGATGATCCCATAGAAATTTCTATTGAACACAATCCAGTCATATCTTATTTGCCACAAGTTGAATTATTTGATGCATTAGATGAATCTGATAAAATCTATAATCGGGATGATTGTGAGGGAATTTGGGTCGAGAACAAATCATAAATGATTCCAATTTTTATCTTTGTTATTGTTTTGTGAATTAATATGCTTCTAAAGTTTTTTGTTTTTTAAATGTATGCGGACTAGTTAAGTTATTTGTCTTTGTTATTAGATGAATATTATTCTTTCAATTTTAGTTAATGGCAGGTTGAGAATATTTTAAAAATTGACATTATTATGTTTGTGCAAAACAACTGATTAAGTAATGCCTTTAATTAGTTATATTTGTTCCTTTTAAATATTTTTTTATTTCTTTGTACTTCTTTTTAAACATTATTATTATTTTATTGATAGGTATGGAAATAGATCAACTAGATAAAGGTAATAAGAGAAATAGATGTAGAGGGATAACAAGAAAGCCAATGATTATCAAGAATAAGAGCAAAGGAATTAAACTTTCAGTTTTGTATAATGTCGATGGTGTTTATGTCGGACAAGCTGCTGTGTATCTCACAAGTTATTTAGGGGTATTGGCACGTACCATGGTCCTAATTAGATATAGCACTTGGCACCATGTACCCAAGCAATTGAAGAATAAATTGTGGGACTCCATTGAGGTAAATTTGTATTTATTTTTTATATTTTTAATGTTTTCTAATTTTATTTGAAATTTTTTTTAACAACTTATAACTATGTTCATTACTTCTAGGCTGCATTTACATTGGATTGTAAGAGTAGAAGGAATTATATGAAAATAATTGGTAGGTGCTTTAGATCTTTCAAGAACATATTGACAGCAAATTATATCATTTCATTCAAACACCAACTCGAGCTTCTTAAAAAACCACCATCTGAATACAATTTTATTGAAGATGAAGATTAGACAATTTTTGTCAAAGAAAGAGTGACTCAAAGATTTCAGGTATATTTCTAATTATTTTCATGGAATTTTCTCAATTTTTCTTTACTTAATATAAATTAAAAATTTTAGGAGTTTAGAGAAGTTCAAAAGGAAAGAAGGAAAAAGCATATTTATAATCATCATCTTAGTAGGAAGGGATATGCTGGTCTTGAAATGGAGATGGTAAGTTAAATATGTTGTTACTTTACTTTTTATTTTATGTTGAATTTTCCTAGAGACTCATTATATTACATTGCAATATTGTAAAAGTCAGTAGAAAATGACTTTACTTCAGTCGTTGATAGAAGTGTATTATGGAAGAAAGTGATGGTTAAAAAAGATGGTACGTATGATGAAGTGATCATTCCAGTTGTGGAGAAGATTGTAAGTATTAGTTATGGAACAAATATTTCTTTTACGGTATAAACTTATTTATTGTAACCAATATGAAATTTAATTTTATAATAGAATTGTGTATCAGGATATGAAGTTGCAACAGTCACAAGAAAGTAGTTTGAGTTTCAATGGAAATGGCATACTTACATAAGCATTGGGAACTCCAGAATATAGTGGTCGAGTACAAGCTAAAGGAAAGCATTATACTCCACGAAATTATTTTCATTTTATGGATGATAGTGCTTTGCGGGAAATTATGAAAGAATCACAAGAGCACCAATCAAAGTTTGAGGCAAAGATTTTATTCAAACTCTCTCATTTTGGTACCCACCGCATCTCAATATGATATTGGTAGCTCTAACATGCTTCAAAAACATATTGTCCTTCCGGAAAGTGTTGAGCAACCAAAATGTCAAGTAGAAGACCACGCTCCACCAATGCTAGCAGGAAAAAAAGTTAGTTGTATTTAATATTATGTTCTTTAATATAAATGTGGTATCACAAACTCATAATTTTCATATCAACTTACCTAGTTGATATGAAAAAATATAAGTAATATTACAATATAAGTTAGCATGATCAATTATATTAATAAGCTCATTAAGTTATGATAACTCAATTTTGTCTAACTATTACTTTTCTACGTGAAAATTATCAACGTTAGATGATTGCATATCACTAAATAATAAAGTTTCATTTTACAGGAAATGAATTTTCAATTGGCCATAGGGACAAAAGAAAATGTTGTCACAGCTGGAACTATGGTACTTGAATGTGGTGATAATTGCCTTGTTGCCGTGGATGTTTCTTATGATTCAAATGCATTACTTTCTGTACCTATTCCAAGCCAAATTATCACTATTGGAGATGCTATTGGGCATCAAATTTTATGGCCTGCCCAATTTGTCATTCCTTCTACTCTTCGCATCTAGGTATGTGGTTTTTTTTAAAATAAAATATTTCTTAATAATAATAATAATACTAGTTTATCTAAGACAATTCTTATTTATACAAAGATATTTTATGTTTGATAGGATTCAAAGAAATTTAAGAAACAGAGTAATAGAAAGAGAACACTGAGTTTAAATGATGAGAATCCCGTAGATATCAAGAACTTTACTACATTAGTTGGGCACTTGTTAAAGGATGAGATCGTACATGCAGTAGAAATCATAGAATAGGTTTTTGGATAGTCATTTAACACCTTCTTCATGAAAGAAGATATGGATATCATTATATCATCAACAGAGGTGTCATCTAGTTGCCTTTTGTTCTATATATGGTAAGATAAAAATCTAATATGTTTTTCATTTATTTTAACTATTTTATTTATGCTTTAATTTTTCATTATGCGAATTGTATTTAATATTAGTTAAATTAAAATATTATAACTTTTAAATATTGTGTGAAATTAAATCAGGTATTTGCATAAAAAGATGGTTGATGCTAAAGAGGAAGAGAGATTTATTTTTGTAAATCCGACATTGGTTTCTAAAGCTGGATTGGGAGATGCAAGCAAGAAAAATAGGTCAAGGATTATAGCTAATCGGTTGATAAATGCAAATAATGCAGATTTTGTTTTTCCATATAACCCAGGGTAAGTTATTTAATATAAGTAAGATTATAAGTATGCATATATATCAAATTATAAATGATATGTTGTTACACTAATATTAATTTTGTAGTTGTCATTGGGTATTGGTGGTACTTGAAATAAGGACTTTGATCGCCTATTACCTTGATTCCTTGCATCATCAACCTGTAGATGATCTTAAAGACATTGTTAATATGTAAGTTTTTCCTTTCTTATTATATAATGAAGCATTTGGTAGCAACATAAATTTTTTTTCTTAATGCAGGGCTCAAAGAAATCTTTACTTTATAAAACATATATTATCAAAAGAGAGCCTAATTGGGTTGTACTAGGGGTACATAACTCATTAACTAAGTAATATAATAGTTAGTGTCTTCTGCTTAATTTTAAACTTTTTACAATATGACTTGCAAGTAACTACATATAAATATATATTGATTTTATTTTACATTCAGTGCCCAAGACAACAAGGTAGTGTTGAATGTGGATACTATGTGATGAGATATATGAGTGATATCATTCTTGATTAAGGATGTCTAACATCAAAGGTATATGTTTATTTGTTGTTTCTCAATATATCAGTTATTTTTAGTTTTCCAATTTTATTGATTAAGATAATACTTTAGTTTTCAACAGTTTAATGGGAAGGAATCATACAACAAAGAAGAGTTGGATGAAGTACGATCTGAATGGGTGATGTTGGTGACTCAATTAATACTTTCCTCGGTTTGAAAAGTATTGGGGACACCTTTTTGCATTGAAGTATGAACAAATTTTTGGATTTACAACATTAACTTTTGATGAGGTTCGTAATTTATATCTCTTTTGAACAAAACTATGACTTAAGGTAAATTGTTCGACAATTTCATTTGAAGACATTTTAGAATTTAACTTACACAATCATTATATTTCAATATTTTTCATATGTTGAATAACGTTAGTATATTGAATGCATGATTCTTAGGTGTTTAAAGGTAAACTTTTTTTTGGTCAAGTAAGGAGATCTTCCTGCTTTGGAATGGTCCATGCACATTTGTGATAATAAATGTATTTTTTTAATGAGATCATAGTTATTACTTCTTACTTTCAATTAAATATTCAAAACTTGAATAAGTAATTAGAATTTTTTTGTTTTCATTCTATCTTTTATGTATGTTGTCAACCATAGATTTTTTGTTATAGATTGATAATGGAATAAATTTTGATTTCGACTTTTGGCTTCACTACTTTACCACAGTAGTGTAAATTACCTTTTCACCCTTATAAAACACAATAATTATTTCAAGGCACAAATTTTGTTTAATGCACCCAATATTTTATTAATGAATCTAAAACTATATGTTGATTGGATTACTATATTTGTGTAATCAAATAGAACTTGAAATTAAATTACATAGCATCTCATCGAGTTTAATTGATGTGTAGGGAAGATGACAAGTAATTTAACTTTTCATTTTATACTATTTAATTGGTTTTCGTAGTGTTTTTTCAAGTTGTTTGTGAGATCTTTAAACTCACTACACACCTTTAGGTTTTAAATGGATTATTATTGTTATATATATTAAAAAAAATTTTCAACTTTTATGCCATAATTGATAAATCTCCAGCTTTATATTTTATCCATTACTACTAACTTTGTTTTTGTTTTTGTTAAATTTGTTTAATCGTATATGTCAATTATTATATAAATTATTTTTATGATATATTGTTATCATTCCTATTTTTTTTCCAATTCTCTATAATATATTTATTTCTGCAAGTGTAAGTATTTATTGTTCATCTATATGTATGCAGGTTACCTTATTTGGAAATTAACTCTCAACTTTGTCAGGCAAGCAGGAATCGGTTTTATGGAGTTAAGGCACAATTGGGTTGCATATATCAGAAATTTTGAATTGAATTTAAGAAACGAATGTTGAACTTGTGTTATATATATATTTTTGTAATAAGTCTGAGTTCCCCATTGTACTTAAAAACTATTTTCTTGGTATGGATTGTAAAGAATGTTGTTCTTATGTGCATGCAGTATTACAATAACAGGTGAAAATATATTTACAATAATTATTAAATTAAAATTTATTTAAATTATAATCTTCCTTGACGTTTTTTCTAAGTGTCATAGTATTAAAATTTTTTTCGATAGCTACAATATATAATGACATTTTTTTTCAGTGTCGTTGAATCATACCTTGACACTAAAATAAAGTGGCATTGTTAATAAAAATGACGCTTTATTTTAGCGTCAATGTATGATTCAACGACACTGCAAAAAAGCATCATTGTATGTATAGACTTTTTATGTCACGCTAGCGGATGACACTCTCGATAAGCGACATTATATATATATAATGATGCTTTTTAGGCATCATTGATTATGATTTTTGTTGTAGTGAATGCTATTAATTTGGATGAAAAATTGAGGAAGAAATGGCATAGTCAATCACTATCATTCCTAATAAAGAGTTAGTTGATGCAGTGCTTGCATTGAGAAAGTCTATAAGTGTTAGAAATTTTTCTATGTGATATGTTGGCAGTATGTACAATGTATAATATACTATGCGAGATGATCCAACTACTACAATGAAGGCAATAGATTTTGAGGAATTAATGTAATGAAAGCAAGTCATGAAAATAAATGATACCTATAATTTTTTGAAGTTTCTTTCAAATTAGAAGACAATTATATACAAGTGAGTTTATAAATGGAAATTGAAGGTTGATGGAATGATAGAAAAACATAAGGCATGACTAGTTGATTATGGTAAGATCTTCTCATTGATAGTGAAGATAACCTCAATCTAAGTGATGTTAGTTTTACCACTCAAAGTGTTCAATTTTTATGATTCTTTTTAGATTGTTTCATGCTGTATTTGTACCATAATTAAAAGATAAGTATTTCATAAAAGTAGTTCTTAATAGTTTTTGATGAAAACTAGTGAAATTAGCTATAAATATGTATAAAATATAGATAGTGGAAAGCAAAATTAAAATATAGAAGAGAAAGATGAAGTCATGATGTTTTCAATGTCCTGACATTATTTACATGATGTAAAATTAAAATAATGTCCTGACATTATTTTTTTTAGTTATGACTCTACAAATTAGTCATAACTTCATTATATGTTGTAACTTTATCACATGGTTGCAATATTTTCTACTATGATTCTTTGTGTTTACAATATAATTTCAGAGTTGTGAACACATTTTCTCTTAACACATTTTCAGCCCAACATTATTTTTATGTTGCATAAGTCAATGCATGAATGATATGTGAAATCACAACATATTTTCAGTGTCATGAAATAACCATTACAGATAGAAATTCACATAAAGTAAGGTAATTTCATGCCACACTATTTTTTTGACATCACGACATCATACTTTAGTAAGAAATTTTTTGAGTTGCAATATCTTTTCAATGCCACAACATCATCCTCATGCATACATAATGATGTAACATTTTGTCATGATAATTCATGATATGATGATATATAAGCAATTGAGTCATTCTTTACTGAGACTTTAACTTAATGTCAGGATATTGAATTCATTAAAAAGATGGTCAACAATAGGACTTGAGAATATAAAAGAGGGACTTAGATCAATTTAGAAAAAGAACAAGGAAGAAGAAACAAGATAGAAGAGGAGAAAAGAATAGGGAAAGATATCTTTAGAAAAATTAAAAGATAATTAATGTGTGAACATCACCACAATTAGGGAAACAACCTCAATCCAAATGAAAAATCAAGTGGATTGGAAATCAAATTTAAAACCTAGATCCAAATGTCAATTTTCTTTGAGAATACATGATTTAGTGAGATGATTCTCAAATCTCATTACTTGAATTTTTCTCCAATGGCAAACTAATAAAAAAACTTAGGGTTGATTTATCTAATTGTATAAGATTGATATGATATGTTATGAATATTTATGGTTTTTTTATGCATTGAATGTTGATGGATATGAGTATTTATTAGAACATCAATCTAGGATTTCACTATTCCATAGATCCATGTGTGTTCATTGTGGTGGACGATAACATGCAAGCTATGAGACATGATATAAGAGGTGAGCATCAATAAGAAGTGATAGCCCACTAACTCTCATTTTTTGTGTTGACTTCATGTGTGAAATCACTAGGTTAGCATAAGTTTAATGACGTGAGTATGGCACTAATGAAACTCAAAGTACAAATATAATAATGATTATATCATTATGTATCCTTTAGAAAGACTAGCCCAAAATTGATGTGTTTTTTAAAATGTCTAGCTTAGAGTTTCACCAATCTTTAGGAGTCGTGTGTTGGATGTGAAAGGTGATGATAGGCATGTTATGAAACACACACAAAGAGATGTGCATCAATAATAAGTGATAGCCCTACAACCACCCTTCTTTTATATGGCTACATTGGGTTGACTTACTAAAATAACATAAGTTTAATTGATACGAGTATAGTGTTAACGAAATGAAAAGTATAAATATTATTATGATCACATCATTGTATATCATATTGGACAATTGAGGCTAAAGAATAGAAATATATAGTCAAAATAATCATTAAGGGTAGTTAATATATTACCTAAAAGGAATAGGAATTGTGGGGTAGCCAATGGACGGTTTAATATATAGCTTTTGTGGATGGTGATAGTTATATCAAAGGCACAACTACAATACCATTTATGGTAGTGACATATCATGATTGATAACCTCTTGAATGCTAACAAGATGATGAGAGATCCCACATTTTGTTATCCTTCATCAAACAAATAAGTATGACATTGTCATATAATACCTAAAAAAAATATTATCATACACAATGAAGTAAACTAACCACAGAATCTAAGTATATGTCTAATACATATTTTCATCTTATCAACTTGAGTAGTTTATTAAATCACTACAACTCGATCAAAGTGGCATACCAATCATTCTAAGATTAATATTTGGGTATATGTTCTCACTTTAATACTTATACAGCTCATATACATATAGAAGTCTATTGAGCACTTGCACATGCACATGCCGAATGAGCATTTGGTGTAGTGTTGAGAATCATTGAATTTTTGATATCGTAATAAAGTCACAATAGTTAGCTGCCATAACAAAGTTTAACTTAGAAGCTGAGAAGCTGAACGTGAAGACAATAATTTTTCATGGTGACCTATAAAAAAATATACATGGAATAGTGTTTAGTATGCTAAATACCAAATATTACATGTTATTTTACTAACATATTGAAAGTTATATTATCCCTAGCTCCTTGTAACATGAGTAATTCATTAATAATTTATTTATCAAAATGTACATAACATTCTTTCATGCATCATTTCTTTTCTCACATATCTTCCAGATTAGTGTGAAATCCTTTCATAATCAAAGCTTTCCTACTTTCTTAGTATGTACAAAATATAGTTCACTCTTTCTTTTCTATAATTTGCTAGAAAGGTGGAATAAATTCATTGAACTTATGTTCTTCTATTAAACTTTTCTTAGTGAGAATGGATGTCATCCATTTTCTCCATGTCTCCATCCAAAAAGTAAGCATGAGTGTCATGGCTTTTGGTGAAACATCAATGGTGCTCGACCTTTGTCACTTTTTTTTAGGTGTGTAACTCATCTCTATATTGTCATTCTTCTCTATTTTCTTTAGAATTAAGTTTTCTTTCATGGAACTTGGATTTCACACTGCAAGAGTTCGGTGTTTGGCATCATAAGAGAGAGAGAGAGAGAGAGGTGTGTGGCATAAAAACATTTTTTTAGAACACAAAATAATTAAACAAAACTTGCAACTTTTTTATGAAATATTGTAGTTGTGACTACTAGTCATATTTTTTTTTGAAAGTCATGATGTTGACTCATGGCTGCGATATTTTTTTATATGATCTGATTAGAACTATAATTATGCTTGAATCTATGACCCATTGATGTGGGGGATTTTATATTGCATCAATATAAAGGCGTGATGTGTATATAACAAAACAATAGGAGAACAATTATTTCATCACACGATAAAAGAAAATTTTTGGATTACCTCCCAAAGATTGATATAGTTAATATTCATAACTAAACTTTCACTGAATCACTGCCTCAATTTATAGTATTTGCAGTCCATGATAGCTTCTCCATATAATCTTTTACTTAATTTATCCTTGTTTTTTAGTGTTAGTCAATGATATATTTAATATTCATAACTAAACCTTCACCATGATAATGAATACTCAATTTTTTTCATTGTTCTAGCCATGATATAAAAAAATATTATAGCTCATTTGGCTTCCGTGACCTCCTAGCTATGAAGTATATTTATTTTATCTACTAGCAATTTTGATGTAGATATTTTCTTAAGCATGCTCAATTTAGTGCCTTTCGATCTAATTTTGAGTTGTCTTACCAACTCTTCTTCCACTTCATCCACACTTCTCGTATCAATAAGTAATTTAAAAATTATATTTTCATATGATGAGCAAAAAGTTGGATAAGAATTATCAAATGAAATTTATTCGTGGTTCCCATATCTTCTATCTTCAAAGCTTACAATATTTTGATAATTTAATTAATTCAGGTCACCATTAGGTATGAGATAAAAATCATTGTTTGGTAGATTATAGGCTTCATATTTTGATAATTTGGTTTATGCATGGCCATCTTCTATTGTTGAAGTTATCCTTCTCTATTTTTTTTCACTTTCTGGATCCAAAAGTGTTAGATCAATTACTAAATTTCACTCAGTTGAAGTTGTGGCCAAAAAACCCAAAAACTACACTAAACAAATACAAAAAAATACATGATAAGTTGTGCAACTATAAGTACATTAAAAAGATATCATTATGCAAACTACTAAAAATATAACTATCCATTTTCAAGGATAGTTATGGCAATTAAAGTTGACTATCCAAATTAAATAATCTCTAGCAATGATGTCAAAAATTTACTGTGAATTTGTTATGATGTAAAATTTTTAGATTATATAATATCTTAAAAGCTAATTGAGTGAGTGTCTCTCATTGAACATAGTTTCGCTAGTATATGAGTCATATAAGTAGTGAAATAGACCTTCAACTAGATATATATTCCAAAGAGATTGTGTAAGTAGTTTGATTGAAATATAGTAAGTCAATTGATGCTCTAGTCAAAATGATAAAACTAGGGTTTTGGTATAACTCTTAGATTCTAGAATTGGTTGATTTCATTATACATAATGATATGTCTAAATTATCTTATTATTATTATTATGCATAGTTATAAAATGAAGGATATATTATTATAAGAAAATTATAGTATCCTATTGACTTAAAAAGTAATTATCACCTTTTAGGCCCTTCCCAATGATGATTCACTCATAGTTATCCTCTCACTATTTTACCATCAAAATAACAAATCATAGTCATTTATAAGTCTATACCTTTTAGTTAATTTATCAATTATCCTTAATATTTATTTCAAATGTGTGTTTTTATTCTCTGACATCAATTATCATAAAGATGTATATATATATATATATGACTTCATAAGTGTATATATATATATATATATATATATATATATATTACTTCATAAGTATCATACACACTATGATTAACATATTACTTCCCTAAAATCTCACCAATTATAATTATAAAATAAAAGTAGGATGAACGACTGTCACCGCCTTATGCATCACCACTTCTTATGCATGTCTCATTACTAACTTGTTATAGTCTAATATGACAACATATGCCTCTCATACTAAAGGCCAACCCATTTGTAAAATATTTTATAAAATCCCAAAATCAATTGAGGTTTAGTTCATCTAAGATATATAGAATGAATTGACTTATAAAAGTATTTGTTGATTTGGCTTTGTAAGTGTCATATTCACAATAATTAAACTTTCTCAATTTTCGGTTTTGAAGTATAGATTTATCTCATGCTTTGTGATAAGAATGAATTTCACTTCATTCCTACCATTATGCTCAAGTATATCTCATGGTTTACATGTCATCAACCATTATGATAATATGCACAAACCTACCAATTGTACAACTTCAACCCCAACCCCAAACAAACATCTTATCCAACAATAACTAAACAATAATATAAAACAAACATAAAATTCTTCAATTATATATCCATCAAACGTAACAAAATACACCAACCCTAGACCTTAATTTTGCCTAACAAAAGGCATCAACCCATATACACCAACACTTACCTATTAAACTACATAATTTTATTTGTTAGGTAGTATCCCAAATATTTTTTGGTAAGTGTATCTTATTAATAAAGATCCGAAAGTATATGAATTATATAATTATTAAAAGGAACTTTCATCTATATATTTATTCCATATAGATTGTATCAGTAGTTTGGTCAATTAATAATGACACAACTTAATTCTAGTAAAATAAAATTTTAAAATTATGCTATCAATCTTAAATCTATAGATTTGTTCATTTAATTTATGTAATGTATGTTTAAATAATTTGAATTATATTGGGGTTGAATAAAGAATAAATGTTGAATTATTGTGTAATGACCTTTTGCTTTAACATCATATATGATAGCTATCACCAATGAGCTCATCCTAAATGATGATCCTCTCATTGTTGTACCCTTGATACATCACTATTGAAACAACAAATAATCTCTACTTAAAAATCATTCATAATTTCATACATTTTAGGCAACTCATCAATTGTCCTTGTTGATTGCTTCATATGTATACTTATAATCTCCAACCACATATGTCATAAAGATCAATAATTGATATAGTTTATAAGTATTTGTACATTTGGATTAGTAAGCGACATACTCATATAATTAATATATGCTTATCTCAAGTATCATTGATAGAAATCATACGAGTAAAAATAACTTAAAAGGCTATCTTATGAGCCACAATAACTCATACACACCTAAAAGATTCCTTGCCACAATTTTCCTCATTGATGATATGGCTTTCATAATAATGGTGAAACATTTAGAAAAATGTTCTATATAATGTCTACATCAATTAAGAAAAATAGTTCTTCTAAGATATTTAAAATAGATTGATGTACAAAATATGTTCATTATTTTGGCTAACTTCTTTCCTACTATATGTACGAGTAAGTCTTATAGTTTACCTATCACCATCCACTAAAATAACTCGCATAAACCTATCAATAGTCAAAATCCTAATTCAAGTTCTTATTTTATTAAAACCACCTATCTATCAATTTTCATAATACAATATAAATTTAAACATATTCATTAATATGTTATATATTATAGAAACATAATTACACAAACCCTAAATTATATGATATTTTAATCTAAATTCTCAAATCTATCATTGGGGGGGGGGGGGGGGGGGGTGAATATTGTACCCACAACTCTATGGTTTAACTTATGTCTTGCATCCATTTACATACTTTTGGAGCTCCTATGAGTTATTTTATCACTACCTAGAGTTTTATAGGGTTTAGTTTCTATGTTTTGGCTTTTGCTTGGTGCATGGAAGAAGAACATAGTTTCCTTTCTTGATTTATCTCCTTTCCTTTTTAATACTTAAAAATCTATAATAATTTAAGTAGAAAGTTACAACTTTCAAAAAAGAGTCATGACTTTGGCCTTTATCTCTTAAATTTGAGGTCGCAACTCTAAAAAGCAATCATAACTATAGAATGTATTCCAAATATTTTTGTAATACAAAGTCATGACATTAGGTCATTTTTTAGACTTAGGCTTAATGTTTCTATAACACAAACTCATAGTATTGGGAATGACATAAATTTGACAATTATCTTTCTTATCCATAATATGGTCATGGCATTGGGAATGACCATTGTATTGGGAATGGTCTCCCACCTACATAATATGGTCATGTCACTAAAAGTGACCATGACATTAGCATTTGTCTTTTTTGATCATTATATAATATTAGTATTGGAAATGACCATGACATTAGAAATCACCTATCATATGCATCAAATAGTCATGATATTGAAAAATGGTCATTACATAAAGTATGGTCATTAATGTGTCTCAAATGATCAGGACACTAGGAGTGGTGATGATGCTGGTGTTAACTTTTCTCATATATCCAAAGTTAAGATACTAGAAGTTAGCTCGTACATAAAAGTCATGACTTTATTTTCTCTTGAGGATAAGAGTTATGGCCTTGAAGAATAGTCATACTCGAGTAAATACTCTCTATACCATTTCATATCTAAAAGTTATGGTGGTAAATAATTAATGTTGCTTTGGACTGGGTAGTTTTGTCTCTATAACTTTTATAGCCCAAAAGTCATATGTTTGTAAACAAATAATAATTATGACTTGAGACTACAAAAATATATTAAAGATAAAGTCATGTTGCTAGGAAATAGCCATGACTTTTAGTATTGGTAAGATACTTAGTCATTACAACATAAAATTATATCATATCCATTTAATTATTATAAGATAAGTATACCTACAATTCTATGATAATAATATAACCACAAAAAATATATTGCATAGTTAAAAAATTATACTGATGAGATAGTGGAGTCATGACAGAAAAAATTACTATAACTAATTAGGTAGAGTTTTAGCAAAGAATGTATATTGAAACTATTCAATGCTCCATAATCTACTATTTAAAAAAATTACTTCAAAAACTTATCAATTTTATGAGAGTTACATCAAATTCCACCAAAAATTTAAAATTATGAAATCAATCTATTATTATCTTATTTTTATGCCTACATATTATCTTAAATATTAAAATACTCAAGAATGTTTGGTAATTTGAATATCAAATAAACTCACATACTAAAACTATTGCACATCCCTAAGCAATAACTTCCCCCTAGTAAAAAAATTCCAACATCTCAAAGAAAAATAGTAGAGTAACTTTATGTGGACATATTGATAGTCGTGACTGAGTTTGAGTTCCATGACTATACTCATGTGATATTGTGTGTGTATAATAATTTATGTGATGAATATAAACATTTATTATATTACAATTGTGTGAAAAATATAATTCTTAGGCTGTCTGCCAAGTAGCATTACATATAACATATATGGCCAGATCATCAATACTTCTTTTCTTCCATTAGAAATCTTTATTGTCCATATTTACTTCTCAATATACTATTTTACCTCATTTAATTATTCCCTTAGTGTTACTTTAGCTACACTTACTTCTTAGACATTTTATTCTTTGGATATCATGTCTTTAGTAATTATAGTGCTTCTTCTTCCATGCTAGCCTGCCCCTTTTATTCTTGTATCCACAAAGACATGGTGCTAAGCACAATCATAGCTTTGCCTTTTAGCTTTTCTCTATAATTTTCTTTATGTAATTCCAAAGTTGTTGCACTGTGGATAACCATGGCTTTGCCTTTAATATTTTGATGGTTTATATTATCATATAACATCAAAGTCATGACAATGTGCTCAGCCACAACATTATCTTCAAATCTTTTTTGGATAATTTGTTTATTTACCCCCAAAGTCATGATTCTATGCAAATCTATGGCTTTATCTTTATTTTGATCCTTTATAATTTCTATCTTAGTCTTGTCTTACTCACTTGTTTCCTTAGTTTCTTTAAAGTTGTTAGTATAAAACTCTTCTAAGGTCACAACTTATAAGAATATCATAATCTTATAGCACTCATCTTCCTCACTTTTTTTATTTTCATAACTCCAAAATAGTTCTTCCTCATCATCTTCATCATTTCCACAACTACTAGGTTATTTTTCTACTTTACCTCCTTCATCTTCAATCGGATAGTAGTTTTATACAAAATTCTTTCATTTGTTCATTTTTTTGCATTGCAATACAGAAGAGATTGTTTACTCTTCAATAACCCTCATCATAATCATCTGGACCCCACAAACTTGTGCAAAGATTAAACTTTACTTACTCCTCACCGAAACCAAGAGTGAACTACCCTTTCTTGACATCGATAAAGATTTATTCAATGGCCAAAAATAATCATCCAATATTAATAGTACATAATTATCTTTCTCCATATTTAATAAAACAAAATCTACTAAAAAATAAAAACACTCATCTTAACAAATACATCTTCGATAATCTCATTCATGTGCTTGATAGTCTAATTAGCCATTTTAAATGAGAAAAATGTTGGAGTGATTTTCTTGAGATACAATCTCTGCCCTATTGATAAGGGCATTAAGTTGATGCATGATTATAATTTATATAATACTTTTAGAAATGTGTAGTCGTCCTCAATGGTGCAAGGTATAGTATAACATATGGGGTTCTTCAATTTCTTTAAAAGTATTCTTAGAATAATAACACTATATTTCTTGGTCATATTCATGGTCTCATGTCTCAACATTTCTCTTACTACTGATCATATCTTTCATAAATTTTCCATTATTTGGTATTTAGGTTAGAACTTTGACAAATAGTACATTCACTTTTAGTTTTCAAAATATGTTGATAAAGTTATAAAAGTGTTCATCTAATAATCTATTTCTAAAACATTATGGAAACAAAAGATTCATTAGTACCCTATTTTTAGCTTCATTCTGATTCATATATTTATTTCCATAGCCTCAGGTAAACTTCATTTGCTCATATGTTTCTTTGCTTCATTCATTTTCATATGGGGCTAAGATTTGGGTTTGATTTTTTCTAAAGTTGCAGCTTTATTAGGTGTCATGGCATCCCAACCTTTATCTTTGGAAGAAACTTCAATGAAGGCCATAACTTCTTGGAAATTTTCAGTGGGGGCCAAAATTTTTAGTAAAGTCACTACACTATTAACTTCAATGTTCTAGGATACCCTTGGTCAATGCATTGCCATAAAAATAAATTCATGCTTTTAAGTAATATAGATAAGCAATTCTTTAGATTTCTTAAATTGGCTTATCTTACTTTATAATTAAGAAGTAATTTGATGTGTAGAAAACTTAGTGACAAATGCCCTTACTAGTTCATCCTAACTTTTAATAGATCCACAAGATAAGTAATGCAACCAACTTTGTACAATATCTCTTAATGAGAATAAGAATAGACATAATTTTTTATACCATGACTAATTCTAATCATCTTTACCTTGTTATATATCTCCAAAAAAACTTAAACATATTCATTAGAATATACATAACCTTATTGTATCAGGGCCAACTCTATGTCTTATCTCTTTTGATATAAGACCCAGCTTCAACTCAAAATAATTTATTTTTATTAGTTACATCTGAATACTCAAATAATAGTCTAGTATCATGGGCTACCAATAAATTCCCAATATACGATGGTGGATAGGCTTTTGGATAGCTTGCTTATTTCTACATTGAGGATCTATATTACTACCAGCTCCCTCTTTAAGCTTTTTATCAACTTTTGTCTAGAAATTACTCATCTAATTCTTTTTATTTTTGGGACTAGAGGGGTTAGCTTAGTCATTGAGCTTCTATTCATAAAAAAGTGCCAAGAAAACAAATAAAAAGAGACAGACAAAATACCAATATATAACTCTCCACTTTTCAAACAAGATAATAAGCATAGCCATTAAATTCCTAGAGATTAATTAAACTTAATATTATCTAAACTATTAAAAATGAATTATTCTTTCACAAGAATAATTATATTAACTTACAATGACTAACCAAACTAAATAATTTCTGACAATAGTACCAAAAACTTATTGTGACTTTGTTATACTACATAATTTTATTGGTTAGATAATATTTTAAAAGTTTGTTGGCAAATATATCTGCTCAACAAAGATCTACATGTAAATAAGTTGTACAAGTAGTAAAAAAGATGTTCATCTATATATCAGTCTCACAATAATTGTATCAGTAGTTTAATCGATCAATAGTGAGCCAACTCATTACTAGTAAAATAGATATTTTGGATTATAGTATTCTATATTGAGTTTGGATATATAATAAATATTAGGTTATTATGTAATAACTCTTTGTTCCAATGACATACAATATGATTATTATCATTGAGCCCATCCTAAATGATAGCCCTCTTATAGTTGTTCCCTTGTGTACATCACCACTTAGATAACAAATTATCTTTACTTGCAAGTTATTCACAATCTCATATTTTTTAGGCAACTCTTGATGGTTGCTTTTTATATAAAATTTTATAATATTTGGCCTCAGGAATCATAAAGATCAAAAATTGACATAATTTATAATCATTTTTACTTTTGGCTTCATAAAATCATACCCACATTATTAATATATATTTTCTTAAGTTTTAATGGTAGTAATCATATGAGTGAAATAACTCAAACGGTTGTCGCTACATTATGGGTCATAATAACTCACACACATCCCAAAAATTATTTTTCATAGTCCTCGTCATGGATGATATAATTCCTACACTTAAGGTAAAACTTTAAAAAAAATATTCAATATAACATACACTTTAATTGAGAACTAGTTCTTCAAAAACATATACAATAGATTGATATATAATTTCATTTATAATTTCAACTTCATAAGAATCATATAACATATAAAGTCATAACATGATAAATAATATAAATTTAGATAACTTTTTTGTCTCCTCTTACTCAAAAATTCCACCAAGTATTACTTGTCATACAAAAACCATTTTAATTTTACTAATATTAATTATAATCAATCAAAACTATAATTTTATGAAATTATTTTATTTAAAGCTCTTTTTATATAAATACATTAATAAAAATTACCAAAATAACTTGTAGTATATGATATTTTGTATACCAAATAAAAAGTATGGTACTTACAAAACTAAAAGTATAAATACTTTTATAAGTTAATCTATTATACATTACATAGATGAACTATTCCTCAATTAATGTGGGGAGTTTTATAAAGTCTTTTTGTAAGGGTTTCACCTTCAATGTGAGAGTTTCATATCATCATGATGAATGATAACATGTAAGCCACGAGACATATATGAGAGAAGGTTACTCATAAGGTGGTGATAGCTATATGAGCTACTTTTTATCATATGCCTATTATTAGTGGGATTTGAGGGAAGACAAATGTTAATTATTATGAGTATGGGGCTTACAAATTCGAACATACAAAAAATTTTAATACCTTATCAGTTCAAGTCATGACACGAGGTCATAAAAAAAGAATATATAGCTGTAGCAATCATTAATAGTATATGGTGAGTTACTTTAAAAGCATGGACTTTTGAATGACCATTGAGCATGAATAGTTTATTTTTTTATTTGTAAAGTTTTGAGGGAATAGCTATGAGTAGACCATCATTGGAGAGAGTCCATTAGGTGATAATCACCATATATGCAAGTAGGATACTAGAGTATTCTTATAATAATCAAGTATTTATTATATAACTAAGTATAATAACAACCAACTAATTTAGATATGTCATTATGCATAATAAAATGAACCAACTATAGAATCTAAGAGTCATACAAAAACCCCAAATTTATTCTTCTTACTAGAGTAGCAATTGACTAACTATTAGTTGTTCGAATTGCCTGCATATTCATTGTCGGATTGAATTTGAAATCTAGATAAAGATCTACTTTACTAGTACATTCTATATATAGGTGGAATTGTGTTGGTTGAAAAGCTCTTACCCATTAAGCTTTTGGTATATTGCTAAATTCTAAAGATTAGTCTTGTAATAAAATTGTAATAAGAAGTGAACCAGTTTCAATGTGAAAGACAAAAAAGATTTATTATACAAGCTGAAGAAGTCTTTGTATGAGATGAAACAGTCTTCTCAAACATGGTATCAATAGTTTGATTAATCTATCTTACAACTAGGATTTAATAGATTTGAGGTTGACTAACACATCTATACTAAAAGGTTATGTATAAAATATATCATTCTAACTTTGTATATGGATGAAATTTTATTGGTATAAAATAGCATGGACAATTATCATAGTGAAAAGGTTTCCTGCAAAAAAAAATGATATGACTAATTTTGGGGTATAAACCTTTTACTCTGCATATAGATACAAAGAGATCAAGAGTAGAAGAAATTATGTCTCAAGAAATAGAGATATGTGGAACACAAACTTTAGAAATATAATATGTTTGATTGCAAGCTAGTGTAAACTTATATAGCAACTAGTATCAAGTTTTTAGTTGAGTAGTGCTCTTCTACTCAACTATACATAGAATAGATGGGTCATGTTTCATATCCAAATATAGTTAAGAGTTTCATAAATGTAATAATATGTACTAGACCTAAAATTTTACATATTGTGAAAGTATTAAATAGATTTATGTTCAACCAAGAAATGAACATTGAAATACCATAAAAAGAGAACTTAAGTATCTTTGTAATACTCTTGATTATGTATTGCAACTAGGTGGAAGCAACAAAGAAAAGATATTTGAAGTTGGTGGATTGGTTGTTGTTGATTGGAGTGAAGAATGTGGATATCTGAAGTTCCATAAGTGTATATGTTTTATAATGTATTGTAGTCCTATGAGTTGGTTGAGTAAAAAGTAAGTCGTGGCTTCATTTTCAACCATGAAAGTAGGGCATATAGTTCTTAATCATATGAGTAAAAAAGCTATTTGGATATGATGGCTATGTGTAGTGTTTGATTTTGAATTTTTGAACTTGAAGCTAAAATATAATAGTCAAAGTGACATCCATCTAACAAGTAATCCAAACTTTCATGAAAAAAAATTACATTGACATTCAATACCATTTCATCTGGTAGCAAGTTGAATAAAAGATGATTTGGTTGGAAAAATTAATCCAAAAAAAATGTTGCTAATTACTTGATGAAGATTGTGAGATTAGAAAATTTTTAGTGGGGTAGAAATAAGATTGAGATAATAAAAAAAAGAAGTATTCATCAAGTGAGAAAATAATAAGAATTAGATAATACTTTTTCTAAAGCTGAAGTCTATATAGGAGAGTCACAACCCAATTCTGTGCAGTCACAACTAGAATAAAGCTAGAAAATCTACAAATGAGTCAAACACTATTCAATGGAGTCATGATTGGATAAGAGTCGGAATAAGTGTTGGAGTTAAGAGTCACAACCTCATTCTTGGAATCACAACCTAAATGAAGTTGTGATCTATTTTGGGTGATTGTGGCTGGAGGCAATTATTTAGATCCATAACATGTGTTATGCTGTTTCGACCATGTTTTGTAGTGTCATTATATCATTGTTTTCATAATATGTTTTGTGTTGTTGTGATTGGTAACTTAATATTTCAAGTCACTACATATTATCTAGGGTTATGATATGAATGAAGCTACAATATTTTATATAATACCATGATTTAGGCATCAAGTATAAGATATTTTTTACTTTATTATATAAAGGCTTATTAATAAAAAATAAAGTTGAGTTGAGTTCATGATGTTAAATTTTGTTTAACAAAAAATGTAGCTATGTCGCAAAGGGTTGAATAGTGAAAATTTTATCCTTTCCTCTCTCATCACTCCTCTCTCTCTCTCTCTTTCTCTCTCTCTCTCCCCCCTCACTCACCCCTCTTCCCTTCTTGTGCATGTGTACTTTTTTATGAGATTTGTCATGGCGTGTGTGTGCTTTTTCTATGAGAGTTATATTTGCTGTTAATTTCTTTTCTCCAAAACCTTAAAACTCTAATCATTATCTTGATTCCTAGTATTCAAGGCAAATTATTTCGGGTACTACTAAGATAATAACATTTTCTATTAGTATCTTTCAATTTTAATATTTTATGTCAGGAGAAAGTATTTGTGACTGTCAATCTTAACATGCAACATTATGTCTCATGTTGTGACTTTAAACTTCAGTTGTAGAATTTTTAAAAATGAGTCAACCCTAATATTCTCATATTTGTCGAATACTTAAACTTCTTCTCAATTTCAGCCCAACAGCACTATAATTTTTTAGTACTCATAGACATCTTTTTTCTTTCTGAATCTAAGAAAACTTAATAAAGAATATATGTGTATTTCTTTAATGACCAGTTGACCACAACTCCTCTTCCACTTTCTCCCCTAAAATTGACTTCTTGGAGGTCCTTGCCTCCACCACAGTGTTCAACTCATATCTTATAACATGAAGATAATGGTCTAAACCATTATATCTTATAAGTAGATTTCAAATCTATGTAAACCTCCTCAATATATGTATTACCTCTAGCTATTTTTTCTTAAATAGAATCATTAACTTCGGTCTAGACTAACTCATCATCTCTAGAGGAATTAAGTCATAACTCTTCTTGTTTTGTTTTTACTACAACTTTATTATACTGCCTAATTTGTATCAATTAATTTTTTTAAAATAAGAGTTCTCTTGTCAACTAAGATATACAAGTACACATACTGTACAATTAGTATAATATATTGTCATCAAAATATCAATTGAACATATATTGTTTCAGTAATTTAGTTATTCAATAATGAGACAACTAATTTTTAGTAAAATGGATTGTCTTAGATTTATGGTTTATTCATTTAATCTATGTGATGCTATTAAGTGGTCCAATATATATTGCCCTAATGGCATACAAGGTGATTATCATCATTAAGCCCTTTCCAATGGTGGTTACCGCATAGTTGTCTCATTGGTAAGTTGCCACCAAGATAATAATTGATCTATGCATAAGAGTAGAGGTGTCAAATGGGCTAGGCTGCCTGGGCAAAGCATGGGTGACTACCCGATGGGATCCCCGTCAGGCTCTTGCTCAGGTTTTTTTATTTTATTTTTTTTTCAATTCGACCGCCCCATCATGGGGTGGTCCATTTAAAATAAAAATCATCCAAGTGATTGATTGTAATTGGCCAGCCACGTGGCCATTTTTTTGTTCTCCATAGTTGGCACATCCATTCACTTTGCCGTGCCCCCCATGTCGTGCTGGCTCGGTGGACCATGCACCATGTGGTGCCTGGCACGACATGGTGGCATGACTATGCTGAGAAAAAATGGGTCGTGCCGACATGGCACGACCCATTCGACACCTCTACATAAAAGTCATTTACAATCATATACCTTTAGGGAAACTTTGGCAACTACCCTTGATAATTACTTTATATGTACACTCTTATTCTCTAGCCTCTATTGTCAAAATGATCGATAAAATTTATAAGTATTTATACTTTTTGTTTCGTAAGTATCATACTTACACAATTAATGTAGATTTCACTAAAATTTTACCGATAGAAATAATACGAGTAAAAGTAGCTTACAATAGATACCACTACCTTATATGTCATAATATATTTGTATATGTCTTGAGAATTTCCTACCTCCATCTTCTTCAGTGATGATGCAACTCTCAAATTAAACATCTTCTACAATGTCCATCTTAATTGAAAAATAGTTTTTTTAAATATGTGTACAATGGATTGACATGTAAAATTATTCACTCTATTGGCTTCATAAGTGTCTTACTCACTTCCTTCCTATTATATGCATGAGTGATTCTTATAATTTACTTGTCACCATTAGCGATGATAATCTCACACAAACCCACTAATTCAAGTTCAATTTTAGTCATCATCTATTAGTATCCATACATAAAAGAAATCTAACCATTCATTCATTCATAAATAAACTTAAGTGTCATAGAATTCAAATTACACAAATTCTATATCCACACTAGTTGGTATAAATTCTTGAATCTATCTCTAGACGAGAGAGGTTTGGGTTCTATCTCTAGGGATTAGCATATTATATGAGTCCATTACTTGCATTTGGAACCCCTAGGAAGTTAACTCCCTTAGATCCTGTGTCAAGTAGGAACCTCATGTGCTAGGTATGGTATTTATCATCATACTTATATTGTATGGATGCCTTGTAATAGTGATATTATATTATATATATATATATGTAGATGTATGTGTTAAGTGGGAGCCTCATTTGCTAGGTTTGGTCTTTTTCATCATACTTATATGGCTTAAATATATATATATAATGAGAGAGAGAGAGAGATATGTAGATGTTTGTGTTAAGTGGGAGCCTAATGGGCTTGGTATGGTCTTTATCATCATACTTAAATTGTATGGATGCCTTGTATTTGTGATATTATGCTACATATGTGTGTGTGTGTGTGTGTGTGTAGATGTATAACCACATTATTATGGTTCAAGGATAGGAGATGCAATCATTTAGGAATTTTTTAAGGAAATGATGGAAAACTTTTGATATGGGAAAGTTTCTATCAATGATATTATGTAGTCACTATTGCGAGCTGCTCTTAGTCTTTTGTGCTTATTTATAGTCTTGGATTTTTTTTATGTTGTTGATGCAATGTGATTACATATTATTTTTCTTGTATTTGAGGATATATATTGATGTGATGATAAGTATTTTCATTTAAAGGTGGTATGTTTTGTGTTCAAGATATCTAATTCTGTTAGATTATGTTTTAAGATGGAAACTTGTGCACTGAGTACAATCTTTATCATTGTTCTTATATTGTATGGATACCTTGCATCAATGATAGTATGTTGCTTGTATATATGTAGATGTAGAACTACAATATTGTGCTGCAAGGATAGAAGGAGAGGCAGTTACTATGGATTTTTTAAAGGAAATGATGGAAAACTTTTGAAACAAGAAGTCCCTGCACAAACGGTATGCTCTGCATTACATTTAGGAACATGACTTTGTACATGCGCACTTGCAAACTACTATTAATTGCATTCTGAAACACATGCTGTAGATATGCATTTCAAATTGTCTTGCAAACAAGAGAAATCTTTAGGGCTTTGCCTTCTTTGGTTGATATAGCTGATCATGACGAAAACTAGATTACAGTCTGTGGAAATGTTCATGGTCAGGTAGAACGCCTATCTCTTCTCCATTTTTGCACCACAGTCAACTCCTCTCCTTGTTTCCTCATCCTCATCATCGTGATCCCTAAATTGCTTGCAGTTCTATGATTTTCTAAACATCTTTGATCTTAATGGGCTTCCTTCAGATGACAACCCATACCTCTTTAATGGGGATTTTGTGGATAGAGGACATTTTTTGTTGAAGTCATCCTTACATTGTTCACATTCAAGTGCATGTCTCCAGCAGGTACTCACTAGACTGTCAGTTGAAATTTATGTCACAAAACACATAAAACATCAATAAAGCTCAATGATGAAATTTTTTTTATATATTAGGGCATTCATATTGGGGCAGCCCACATGTTTGGTATTCTCATCTATAATATGATAAAATAATAAAAAAGTTTCTCACATGCTACATTTTTGAGCACGACATTAGGAATTCAGAGGTTCTAAGGATGATCTTGTCGATCATGATCTTTCAATACTAATTGTAAGGATCTCAACAATACACGAAATGTTCTTCCTCAGATATTAGGAGGCAGCCTATTGGCTGAGCTTTAGGGTTTTCAAGGAGGAAAAATAACCACAAATAAAACTCTTATAGAAAATGCTCATATGCACCAGGAACAATCTCATAAGAGAAGCACACACGCACTAGGAAAGAAAAGAAGAGAGAGAGAGAGAGAGAGAGAGAGATGGATTCTTGTTTTAACTTTAGAAGTATGAGTCAATTCCTAATACACATTAATGAGGATAACCTTGCTCCCACCTAGGGGTAGTTCATGGAATTTTAGGACATGATGTCCTGGAGATAAAACTGAGGGAAGGCCCGTCACCCCGACCAACTAATCCGGGTTAATGGAGGGTCCTTATGGTCATAAAAAAGGTAAAATGGTAAAAAAGAAAAAAAAAAGAAAACAAAGGAATGTAAACCACAACGCGACCATGTATACTCTCAATCTAGAGGGAATCTTAGCCATTGGATTGATATATATGGTGCATGGTTAAATTTCAACTATATATTTATCTAGAGGGGATCACGAGAGCAGGAGCATGAACAAGATTTATGGGTTTGAGGGGGAGGTGCAATCAAAGTTGAGTGATACATTTTGTGGACATGTTTGTCGAAGTGTTCTATTGTTTGCCTCTATACTACTTAATGAATGGAAAGATACAAGTGGTCCACGGTGGCTTGTTTAGCAGTGATGGAGTCAAGTTATCTGATATCAGAGATATTGATTGCTTTTGCGATCCTCCAGAGGAAGGATTGATGTGCGAGCTGTTGTAGAGTGATCCGCAAACAAAATCCAGGCGAGGCTCGAGCAAAAGAGGCGTAGGCCTCTGTTTTGGCCACGACGTGATGCGCAGGTTTTTAGATGAAAATAATCTTGACCTAATTGTAGATCCCATGAGATGAAGGATGATGGGTACCAGATTGAGTATGATGGAAAGCTTATTACTATATTTTCGGCCCCCAATTAATGCGATCTGATGGGTAATAAAGGTGCATTTATTCGATTTAGGGCCCGTGAATTGGATCATGACATTACTACTTTTTATGTTGTGCCTCATCCAGATGTGATGCCGACAGCATATTCAAACAATTTGTTCAGTTTACTCTCATAATGCTTACTTCAAACAATTTTTTCAGCCTCATCCTTCTGCTCTTCAAGCTTATTCTGAATCATGCTGATAAATTAGTTTTTTCTTTTTTTTGAGTTTGCTACTTTTGATTTAGAGTTTCTGCCGGTCATGTAAACTCAACAATTTGTTGCTATTGGAGTTAACTTTTGATTAAAAAAAAGTTAGACATACTCTGGGTAAGCTATTTTGTTCTTCTGCACAGCCATTGTAGATTTTTTATTATTTTTATATTCTTTTTTCACATGTAATTGAATCCCAGATTGACTCGGTGTCTATAAATACGAGATTTTTTTTTCTTTAAATTGTTGATAATTTGTTATTCTGCCACATAATTTTTGAATTTTTATTATTTTTGATTTAATATTCTCCATGCCATCGTTCAAAATTTGTAGCAAGCTTAAGTATATTTGTGTATATATAAACAAAATGTGATAAGGGTATTAGTGTTTGTCTCAGAATTTTTATAAATGTTATGTTTGACCCATTAGATTATTTTGCTGGCTGCAAATATTGATGCATGTGAAACATCCTCAAAACCATCAATTTTTATACAAAACGAATTGATTGTTATTTTGGTGTCTTTATGATCAAATTGATGAGTTGGGTCAAATTTTTTTTGATTTGACTCTGAGACATTACAATATTTTTTAGAAGAAACAAGTACAACAAAGAGAAGAGATGAATAATAGTTCATCAAAAAAATTTGGGGAGTGTTGTGGTTTGGTTAGTCAATCAATGGAGTTGGGACTATTCATATAAAAATAATTGAAGCATGCCAATTTTCAACAAATGTGATTGAAATTGGCTTTTTTTAATTAAAAATATTTAAAAATTGGCTGACATATTTTTTGATTGGGACTCATTTTTAGTTAATTTTTGTTCATGCTACCCAATTAGCTTCGTTTGCAATGCCGATGATTTTTTTTTCTGCCAATATTACCATGTATTTTATTCCAGGCAATTTTGGAGTCCATGTCTGGTACAAAGTGCAATTTGTCTAAATTTGATGACTACAGAGATGAATCACAAGCCTTAATCCTAAAATTTATTACATTAACTTCGATCTTTCTTGCTGGCATTGTTGGTATTGCCATTCATCTAATTGGAAAAAAGTGTCAATTTCTTCAAACAGATGGGAATCTTTTTGTTACAGCAAAAGATTTTTCTATCGGTATGATTCTTTTTGCTTGCTTTGTTCACATGCTCTCAGGTGGGTCACAAGCATTATCTAATCCATATTTTCCAAAGTATACATGGACTAAGTTTCCTTTTTCTAGTTTTTTTTCTATGGTTGCATCTTTGTTGACTCTTCTAGTGGATTCTATTGGGACTCAATATTATGAGAGAAAACATTGCAGGAATGAGGTGAACTTGTAGGTGGGATGTGTTGATGTGTCAAATCCTCAGTTATCAAATACTACCTAGGTTTTAGAGGTGAAGAACTTTAGCGGATCAAAGGGGAAGTTGTTTGGTGAAGAAGATGGAAGTGGGAATGGGATGCACATTATTGAGGTTCATGCCCATGCTGCTCATCATAGACCTAAATATCCACATGTGCAGGGTGCATATCATGGATACAAGGTGGATAATCGCATGGGGCATGGGCATGATCATGGATTTGGTGATGGTGACAAGGAGAGTGGTGTTTGACATGTTGTTTCACAGGTAAGTAATTTTTTGCTCGTTGTTTGTCCCTGTTTCTTTTTATTTGTGAGTTTCCTTGAAAATGTTGAAAAAAATAGTATTTCTATTTTATCTAATTTAGAAATAGCAACTTACTTTTATTGAAGAAAAGGTCAATCATAAAAATCATTCATAAGAAAATATATTTGGGTAGATGCCACATTTGAATTACAATGCAATAATGTCATGCTGAGCTTTATCTATAAATTAGGAATTATGAATAGACTAGACATAGCTTGGCCAATCCTATTCTTTTTCATCACATATGTGTATAATTCAAATTGAATGTACATTCTTGTTGTTGTGTTGTCATATGCATTGTGAGGAGGCCCTACTTAATGCACATGGCTTTAACTTCAACATGAGATTTAAGAGATGTTAATATCTTGATAGTCTTATCACTAAAAATTAGAGAGCTTATGTCTGATGAATCTCAAACTTGATATTTATTGTCCTTGGACAAAAATATTTGTTATTGTGTCAAGATATGATCTTCATTATATTCAAGTAATATATATTTTCACAATGATTAGCTATTTTTGTATTCTTTTTGCACAAATATATTTAATTTTGAAATTTTTATGAGATTTAGTGAGGTGAAGTTTATGTTTTGTTGCATATTTAATAATCTTGGCTTTGCATGCTTTTGTATTAATGAAAATTATTGTTCTATGCCAAGAATAAAATATCATGTATTAACTTTTATTTTAAATTATTATAGTTTTTGTTAAACTTGAATTTTTTATGTGTGTTTTAATGATGTTATTTTTGAGATTTATTATTTAGTGAGATGAGACCTAATACTTAAGGATAAATTGATGGTCAAAAAATAACTAATATGAACAATGTTGAATATTAATAATTTTATCTCCTAATTTTCTAGCTGTCTTGTTTATACGAGTTCACTCAAAAAACTAAGTTTTATTCTTATCTTTAATTTTATTCTTTATTTTTAAAATTCTAGTGTTGTTCTTAAAGAGTCTACATCGCAAGATTTTCCTAAAAATATGATATATAATAAAGTAAGGTGCATTTTATTTTGCATATAATTTTATATAAAAACATGAATAATGTTGGAATTTATTTTGGCAGCATCAGCGGCGACGGCACCGGCAGCAATGGTAGTGGCGGCAGCGGTGGCAGCATCGGTAGAGGTGGCACAGCGGCAACACCGGCAGCGGCAGCAGCACCGACAGCAATGGAAGCACCGATAATAGTGATAGCACCGGTAGTGGCGGCAGCACCAGTAGCAACGGCAGCATTGGCAGCAGCGGAAGCACCGGCAGCAACGGCACCAGCGACATCACCGGCAACAATAGCAATAGTGGCAGCACCCGCAGTAGTGGTAGTGGCGGTAGCGGCGGCATCGATGGCAGCAGCAGCATTAGCGGCAGTACCGGCAGCAGCGGCATCGGTAGTGGCGACAGCATGCGGCGGTAGTGGTTGTAGTGGCAGCGGCGATAGTAGTGGCAGTGGCGGTAGTAGTGGCAACGGCAGTAGTAGCAGCACCAGCGGTGGCAGTGGTAGCGACTGCGGGAGCAGCGGCAGCAGCAGTAACAACAAAAAATTCATTATATACGCATGTATATACTCAGTATATATGCACGTATATATTCAGTATATACACACGTATATACTCAATATATATGTACATATAATACTATACTATTTTATGTACATATATGCTGAGTATATTTGTACTCAGCATATATGTACACATAATACTATAGTTTTTATGTACATATACTGTAGTAATATATGTATGAGTGAAATACTAGTATATATTTACATACATACTGTAGTATTATATATTTATCAAAACATTACTTTTTTTTTATTTTGATTTGATTGAGTGGTTTAAATTTTTTACAGATAGGATTTTTCACTAGACATGATGTGCCATGACTCAGATAGCTTTGTCGCAGCAGAAAAAATGGTGATCGGAGGAGCAAAGGAAGAGAAAGCAACATCAATGAATGGATAGATTATACTTTATGTATTGTCGGTAGATACATGATGAATAAGATGTAACAAAATTTTGTTATTTTTTAATTTTAATTATGTAAAATATTGTATTAGAATAAGTTTTTAAATGATTTTATTTTTTGTTAAATATAAATTATCATTTATAGTTTCTGTATTTATTCAATTTAATATAAAAATATTAAATTATTTAATTAAAAAATTTTAAAATAAATTAAATTTTGAAAATAGTTTTGAAATTAAAATTTCCTAGCTAATTTAGAAAAATTTTCCTAGCTAAATTTGTTAGTGAAAATTCCCTTATTAAATTAGCTAGAAAAAATTCCCTAACTAATTTAGCTAGGGATTTATTTCGTTGCTAAATTTATTTAGCTAGGGACATATTTCTGTCACTAATATTTAGCGATGAACACTTTAACTTGGGAAATCTTCCGTCGTTATTTCCGTTTAGTGATGGAAAATCTCATTTAACTTTCTAATTTAGCTAGTAAAATTGTTTTTTAGCTAGGGATTTTTCCGTCGCTAAATTTTTAGCTAGGGATTTTTCCATCACTAAATTTTTAGCTAGTGACACTTTCCCTCGGTAAATATTAGTGAGGGACACTTTAGATAGGGAACCGATCCGTCAGTAATCCGTTGCTATATTTCGTTTAGCGACGGAAAATGCTCATTTAGCTAGGGAATTGTCTCTAGCTATATGGGGTTTTTCTTATAGTGTATATCCTATTGATGCTAAAAGTCATAGCATCTTATTCCCTAGCTAATTTAGCTAAAATTTAGAAAAATTTTAGCAATGAATTTTTTTCGTTGCTAAATTTATTTAGCTAGGGACATATTTCCGTCACTAATATTTAGCGATGAACACTTTAACTTGGGAAATCTTCCGTCGTTATTTCTGTTTAGTGATGGAAAATCTCATTTAACTTTCTAATTTAGCTAGGAAAATTGTTTTTTAGCTAGGGATTTTTTCGTCGCTAAATTTTTAGCTAGGGACACTTTCCCTCGGTAAATTTTAGTGAGGGACACTTTAGATAGGGAACCGATTTGTCGGTAATCCGTCTCTATATTTCGTTTAGCGACGGAAAATGCTCATTTAGCTAGGGAATTGTCCCTAGCTATATGAGTTTTTTCTTATAGTGTATATCCTATTGATGCTAAAAGTCATAGCATCCTTTAGTTCCATGACTTTCTCATTACATAGCCATAAATACTAAGGTAAGAGCTATAACTTTTCTTCAATGTCATGCCTTTTAGCCACATGGAATGCTAGAGAGCATTTACTTGAGTTGTGGTTAGTTTTAGGGTTATGATTTTTTACTCTTGAGAAAAGACTAAAGTTGTGGTCATTCTCAATGTTGTGACTTTGGGTTATAGAGAAGATATTCATGGTCACCATCTTTCCTAGTATTATGACTTTATGTTACAAATACAATACAAGCTATAGCTATTCCCAATGTCATGATAATATAATGTAAGAAAGAGAACAAATTAATTGCTCATTCCTAGCATTGCTATTTTATATCATAAAGATAAAATGTATATGTCATAGCTATTTTTAGTATCACAATAATCTAAAGCAAGAAAGAGACCAAAGATGTGGCTCGGCCTAAGCACCACGAATTTTTGTTATAGTGAGGCAAAGCCAAAGCCATGACATTTCTTAGTGACACAACTTCACACTTGAAATGCAAACACAATCATTTGAGTACAAAAGTAGAAAATGTGGGGAGAAAAAAAAGAGGAGTTAGGACACAAAATGAGGATTAAAAAGTTAGGGATTGGGGAGCACAAATTTTTTCTTACTTAGTGTGCATACATGATAAAAGAGGTGACACAAGTCACAAGTATAAATCATAGGGGGCTTCAAATTTCAAATCCCACCAAAGGGTAGATTTGAGGTAGATGAATGTGAATTATAGTTTTAGAGTTTGATTCCTAGATATTTTTCAAGGTTGTAATTGGAAACTCAAAATTTCATGAGATATATTCCTAATTATCTGATATAAATTTCTCCCTAATGTCAAATTAAATTGAATCCTATGGTTAGTGTATTTAATTTCATGCGATGTATAAATAATTAATAGATTCTATATTTGGATTATATTGTAGTTTGGTTAGTGATGGTTGTAGTGTTTATTTAAAATTGAAATTAGGCTTTTACTATTTTTAGGTTGTGTATGTTATCATAGTGGATGATGAAAGGTAAGCCTCGAGGTACACTTGTAAGACAAATTAATATGTCAGACCTAATATGGAGGTAAGTTTAATTGTTTGAGTATGGCACTTAAGAAGCCAAAAATACAAAAACTTTTATAAGTAAATCCTTTGTGCATATCTTAATTGAACTGACCCTAAATTGTTACGAAAATTTTATAGAATGTTGTCATAAGGAATTCACCTTTAGTGTGAGAATCATATGTCATCATGGTGAATTGTGACAGATAAACCATGAGTCATGTGAGTTGAGGTGACTCATAAGGTGGTGATAGTCATGCAAGTTACTTTCTATTATAAGACTTCTACTAGTGAGATTTGAGATAGAACATATATTAATTATACAAGTAGGTTGTTTACATTGTTAAAAGTGCAAAACAAGTAGCTCACCAAATCAGACAAGCTATTTCACCACTCAAATGTATCCTTCAAAGCTTATGAAAACCTACTAATGCTTTTGATACCACATCACATCAATTCACATTTTATGACACATGAGGTCAAACAATAAGAATGCATATACGAAGAAACTATTAATAATATTAATGTAACCATCCTTAAAAAAGGATAGTTCTATTTTTAGTAGTTTAGATAATATTATCTTTTTTTTTTCATTTTTATTTGCATTGCTTGTCTTGTGTTAATTTTTTGTATCTTTTGATTTAGTTATTTTATTTTATTTTTTAGTCACAAATCAACATAGCAAAACTTTGTGATTGAGCTTATACATCAAAATTTAATATGATAACTTAGAGAGTAGAAGATGATTGTGTACAACACAATTTATCAATATGATAAAACCTTTATTATACCAAGTAGTGATTTTAATCTCAATCCTAATAGGAACTTGATTCAGTTCTTTTATCAGAATGTAGTAAGTTATGCAAATTTGAGATATGGGAAGCAAGAAGATATTACAATTGATTATCCTTATTTAACTTTTAGATCTTCATTTGAAGATATAATCACCAGTTACTTATTGAGACAATAAGAGGGAATAAAGTAAAAGAATACTATATAAGATGATGAAATGAGATTTGAAGATGCTAACTAGGTTATACTTAAAGAAAAAGATATCAAAAATTCCAAAGGCTGAAATAAATATGGTCAATTGTGAGAAGGAGGTCTAAGAAGCCAAAAGACCTATGACACAACACAATATAGTGACCAAACAATGAAAAAAATTGGGCATTCAATATCATCGATCTATGTAGAAACTATTGTTCAGGTAATATTTTATATAGTAATAATAGCAGACATAAAAAATACAAAGAGAAAGGTAAAAATTACAAAGGGATGTTAGCATGTATGATAGGGATTATAGATGGACAGAATTCTTTGGTGAAGGTCTATATATAGATGTTAAATATAGAGATGCTTGGAAGACACCCTACCACAAAAATGAGTCAGATTCAAACATAGTTGTGATTCAAAAAAAATGAGATTCAAAGTCACAACCATTGGCCAAACCAATACTTTCCAAAAAACATTTTTAAACATGCGTACTCATGACACTGCTTGGTTATTTAAGCAGAGCAATAAAGGGGAAACCCCTAGGGTTTCAAAAATTTCTTTGTCCTAATTCCTTAAATTTGAGCTCCAAAGACACTTAGATTTGAGTATTGACATGGAAGAAAGCTCATGTTCAAAGTTAAGAGAGAAGGGTAATGCTGCATAAATGAGCATCAAAGTTAAAGGCTAGCTATCATGTTCAAGCATTGCTGAATTTTTACATAAAGTCATGACACTCATGATGATTTTTCTGATTGAGACTAGCAAAAAGTGGATGATGTCTATTCTTGCTAAGAAAAACTTTATAGAAAAGTGAGGTTTCATAGAATTTATCAATCCTTTGTAATATATTATAGAAAATAATGATTATAATGTATTTCGTGCCCAAAGAGAAAGGTGGAATGCTTCTATTATAAAAGAATTCTATGCCCATCTAAAGGATCAGAAAAAAACAAAATGTTATGTAATAGGAATTTGGATATGTTTTGACAAGAAAATTATAAATGAATTACTCTGATTACAAGGAGCTAGGAATATCATAGTCTTTAAATCCTTAAAAATGTAACTAAATTTCAAAGCAATCATAAATATATTGATGAATGTAAAAAAGTATAGAGATTAACTTTAAAAGTACATATCAATATTTGATGTGCGAAGAACTCACTAAAGTGAGTTAAGTGTGGTTGTATTTCATTCGCACTTTTGTATTGCCAATACTCTACATCTTAACCATCACACAATATTGGATAATTCTACTTAATGTCTCAACCATTCTACTTAATGTCTTATCCATCGAGATAAATTTTCTAGTCAAATAATATATTCTTTCATGATTACATTATTATGCTGAGCTGAGAGAATCTTGATAGATGAGGATAGTAAAAAATGGTACTTGAGTGTGTCCTCCTTGATATTGTCGGGCATTAAATAAGGACTTGAAAGAGACAGAATAGTGAAAAGCTAAATGACAAATGAGAAGAATGTATAGATATTAGGCAAGATGGACCATCCTTTTCCAAAGCCAATGATGAAGTTGTGTAAAAAAGTGGGAAAATATGAAAAGAAGAAAAAAAAACCCACATTGAGCAATCTCTAGCTGCACAAAGTGATTTCATGGGTGATATTTTTTGTGTTTTGAAAAACACGCTACTAGAAGATGAAAAGAGTGAGGAACATTTGAAAAGGAAGATACAAACACTCCGTACAATTATAGCTTAAGAAGCTAAAAAATGAAATATAATCTATGAAGTGCACCTCCAAGAGAAAAAAATATTGTTTGTTGCGACCCAGGAGAAGTTTAAAGATAAGATTTACAAACTTTTAAAAGAAGGAGTGAAACAAATTGAGATTTGAGACCAAGGTGATAGGAAATGCTAAATCATTTGGGAGGAATTATTAGTCCATCAAAATAAAATGGAAGAGAATGGAGGTGACAAAGATAAAAGAATTAGAGGTGACATGAAAAATCAAGAGAACTTGTAAGGAATTATGAAAAAGTAGTGAGAACCAAAAATTAATTATATTTTGCAATAGGATTTTTTGAAGGCTAATCGAACTCCATTAAAAAAACATATGAGTTGTTGCGTAATATTATGTCAAAGATATTTGATTGGGCAGCAAACCAACAAGAAAGATTTAGAGGGACCATCAACTTTTATGTCAATATTTGAGCACTTCAATATAGTCTCCCTTTAAAGAAGTTTGATCCTAATGAGAATTCATATCACTAACCTTCCTCGCCTTATTGATATGTTTTTTTGATCTTATTGTATTAATCTTGTTTTTGATGGATTGAAAGTTATATTTGATTGAGAGGAATTAAAGAGTAGAGGATAAATAATCATTTTAGTTGTGAGTTTATTAGGTATGCCAAATATTAAATAATACTAGTTATATTGGTGATTATGCATAATGTATTTACATGAAAAAGAACTTTAAATAAAATTATTTCACAAATTTTTAGTTTTGATGGATCATGATGAATAATAGTGAAATTTATTAGTTTTTATATGAAATATAAGACTTGATGGATTTATTGAGTAAGAGAAAGAGTGAAAAGTCATGTAAAGTATAATATTCCTTGTGTTTGTATTGATACACCTCTCTAAGCTTATAAGGTAGTTTTGACATTCATTCTTGGTCAAAACTCTTCACAAATAGTCATCATAATTTTTGTACGCCATGATTTTACTATCTTCCTGACACAGATTTTAATATGCAATATATTCTCTTATGAAAATTTTTTTGAGTCACAACTATACGAGCACATAAAATCTTTTATTGCCATTACTTTCTCATTTTAGAGCCATAATTACTAAAGTAAAATTTGTGACTTTTCTTTAGTATCATGACTTTTAGCTATAGAGAGTTCCAATGAGAATTACTTAAGTCATGACCATTTATAAGGCTATGACTTTTTACTTTTGAGAAATGACTAAATCCATAATCTTTCCTAGTGCCATAACTTTGGGTTACAAAATTAAAATATACGAGTCATGATTATTCTCAGTACATTATTTCATGTTATAGAGATAAAATGCACAAGCCACAACTATTCCCACTATTGTAGAAATCTAATGCATAAAAAAGACCAAAGCCATGATTTATTCTCAATGTTATGACTTTGTATTTTAGAGATGAAATGTACAAGCCACAACTATTCTCAGCACCATGTAAATCTAAAGCAAAAAGAGACTAAAGTCATGACTCATTCTCAATGTTGTGATTTTGTGTTATAGAGAAGCCAAGTCAAAGCAACAACATTCCCCTATGATGCAACTTTCCATTAAAAATAATACCCAACCATTTGAGCATAAAATAAGAAAATGTGGGGGAGCTATCCTTCCTTAGACAAATAGTGAAGATTAATTATATCAAGTAAGGGGATAGATGTACAAGGTTTTTTCATTTCTTAATGAGCTCCAAACTGCATAAAAGTAAGATTATGACCATAATAAAAGATGATGGAAGTTGCACAACATCAAAAAATGATATTGTGGAGACTTTTGTCTCATACTATAAGGGTCTCCTAGGCACCTCGGGCAAGGTCGAAGAAATAGATGATCAAATGCTAAGAAGAGGCAAAATTCTTCAAGATGAGGATCATAAACATCTCTCCTTATCTTTTACTTTAGAAGAGATAAAAGAAGTCATTTTCTCAATGGACAATTCTAAGTCACTCGGGCCGGATGGCTACACGGCTGAATTTTATAAATCTTTATGGAATTATATTGGATGTGATGTAATCAAAGAGGTAAATAGCTTCTTACACTTCGGAAGAATGTTAATGCAATTTAATTATGCCTACATATCCTTGATACCGAAGACCTCGTATGCATCTATGGTTACAGATTACAGGCCCATATCATGCTGTAACATAATATATAAGATCATTGCAAAGCTTATAGCATCTCGTCTTAAACTGATGATGGGTAGCATAATTGATCCAGCTCAAGGAGCTTATGTCAAGGGGAGACAAATATCTGATAATTTTCTCATGGCACAAGATTTAATTAGAAGATATGCAAGAAAGAGGATCTCCCCAAGATGCTTCCTCAAAATTGACATACAAAAAGCTTTTGACTCGATTGAATGGGAGTTCTTGAAAGAAGTGCTTCATGGGCTGAATTTTTATGACATTTTATTGAAATCATTTATGAATGCATAAGCACCACTTCCTATTCGATTTCTATAAATGGGAAACTTCATGGATTTTTCAAAGGCAACATAACCTTAGGCAAGGAGATCCCATTTCCCTCTATCTCTTTACTCTAGGTATTGAATACCTGTCAAGGCAATTGATAGCTGTAATGTCCTCAGATCTTTGCTTGTACCATCCGGGATGTGCTACACTAAAGATATCTTATCTTATGTGTGTGGGTGATCTAATTATTTTCTCCAAAGGTAATTTTAACTCAATAAATTTCATTTTTAATGCATTAAATGGGTCCCCAGCTATATCAGGCTTGAAAGTCAGCCCCTCCAAATCGAATATCTTCTTTGGAGGGGTTTCAAGATGGACATTCTAGAATTTTCTGGTTACAAGGAGTGTATTCTCCCTGTTGTTTTTCTTGGAGTTTCCCTATCCTCAAGTCGGTTATTAACTTCCCAATTTATAATTATATTGAACAAGATTATCTTATTCATTCACCAATGGGTAGGTAAAATACCTTTTAATAGTGAAAAGATTAGTGCTTCTTCACATTGTGGTACAAGGCATTGAAGGATACTGGTTCTTAGTATTCCTTCTTCCAAAATATATCATAAACATGATTGACATTGCGTGTAGAAGATTCTTATGGGATGACCCCAAAATGGAGAGATATAGGCCTAAAGTTTTTTAGGCCAAGGTGTGCATGCCAACCTCCATTGGAGGCCTTGGTATTCTTAATATATTTATATGGAACAAAGTATTTTTCTTAAGACTCTTTGGAGAATAAATAAGAAGGATTACTCACTTTGGATTAAGTGGGTCCACCATCTCTATCTAAATTCTCAAAATATTTGGGATTACTGGATTTCTAAAGAAGACCCTCCTACTTGGAAAGCACTTATCTCGTCTAGGGATATCCTTATCAAAAAGGCCAGGTCAATGGAGCAAGTTAAGAAACTATTGAATAGGCGGGGCGAAAATGGAAGATTAATCTCGGAAGTATATAACTATCTTATGGGAACATGTAATATAAAAGCAAAATCTTGGACAAAAACTATATGGATGAAAAGACATTTTCTCAAGCATTCTATATATCTTTGGATCACCAAGCATAAAAGACTCCGAACGAAAGAGCATGTGTTTTCAACACTAGATAACACTAGCTGTGAATTCTGCACTTATGTAGAATCCATAAACCAAATTTTTTTAATTGCAACTACTTTAGGATCATTTGGGTGGAACTCAAAAGCTGGAACATGGTTGATAGAGATGCTGAATCTTTAGCAGCCATATTCAAAGAAATGAAGACCATCCACACTAAGGACAGCCCAACAAACATGATATGGAAAGTCACCATTGTAGCAACTGTATACTACATTTGGAGGGAGCGAAACATGAGATTATATGAAGGCAAATCTCAAGATGCTGAAAATTTAGTTAGGAAAATCAAAATTGAAATTTATATTATTTTCAACAAAGAATGTAATAGCTTAAATCTCTTGTAGCTTGTATAGAATCTTTGATAGTGGAAATTTATTACTTATCACAAAAAATGTGGGGGAGTTGGTAACAAAGAGGACATGAAATGTGGATACAAAAGCAAGGGTTTGGGTATCACAGATTCACCCATAAAGGAGATCAATGAACAAAGAGGTAATTCAAGCCAAAAGCATAAACCCTAAGAAGCACAAATTTTGACTTCCACCTTGGGGCACATTCAAGGTTCATGAATGATAACTATGAATTTAAGATTGTATTCCTAGACACTCTTGGGGGCTACCATTGAGAACCTAAAATTCTACTAGATATATTTTAAATTATCTAATATAAATTTCTTCCTAATATCGCACCGAATTAAGGTCTAGGATTGGAGTATTTAATTTTATGTGATGGATACATAATTAATGGATTTTATGTTTGACTTGTATTGTGATTTAGTTATTGATGGTTATAATGGTTATTTAGGACTAAAATTAGGGTGTTACTATTGGTAGGTTTGTGTGTGTTATCATGATGAATGATGATAGGTAAGATATACAACACGCTCATACATAATAGTAGGAAGGAAGTTATAATCCTTTTAATCATGATGCATTAGACAAACCTATATATCAAAATCTAATATTGATCAGGTAAGTTTAATTGTGCGAGTATGATACTTACGAAGCTAAAACATAAATATTTTTATAAGTTAATCCATTATGCATATCTTAGAAAAACTTATTCTCAATTGTTGTGGGAGTTTTATAGAATGTTGTTCTAAGGGTTTTACCTTTAGTGTGAGAGTTGCATATTATCATTATTGATGATCACAAGCAAACCATGAGACATGCATGAATGGAGGTGACTTGTAAGGTGGTGATAATCATCTAAGTTATTTTCTATTGTATGACTCGTACCAATGAAATTTGAAAGAAAACAAATTTTAATTATGTAAGGATGATGCTTATGAAGCTGAAAGTATAAATAAATATTTTAAAAATCACATTAGTTCCCATCCTTATGCCACATGAGATCGGAGAATAAAAATGCATGTTCGAAGTAATCTTCAATGGAAATTTATGAGTTTTATATTAGGTTTGGACTTGTGAATAATAACCTTCAAGTAGAGATGATTTATTATCCTTTGGTAATATTATCAAAGGGATAGCTATGAGTGGACCATCATTGAAAAAGCTAAAAGTACATTTTTAAATCCACATAAGTTCACAAATTTATGACGCATAAGATCGGAGAATAAAAATACATATATGAAGTAATCATCAATGGCAATTGATGAGTTTTCTAATAAGTATAGACTATTGAATGACCTTTAAGTAGAGATGATTTGTTATTTTGTGGTAATATTATCAAGGGGATAGCTATGAGGGGACCATCATTGGGGAGGATAAAATAGGTTTTAATTACCTTATATGTTAGTAGGGCCCTAGAGAATTTTCACAATAATCCAACCTTCATTCTAAAACTAAACACAATAATAACTAAGAAATTTAAATATGATATCAAGCATAATGAAATGGATTAATCCTAAAGTCTAGTAGCTTTACCAAAAATCTAGTTTTATCCTTTTAACCAGATTAGCAATTGACTTATTATTAATTAATCAAACAACCTATATCTAGATGTAAGTTAGCTTTACTGTTCGTGTGACTCATATAGTTATGAAAGTGGTTGGATGAGACACCCTAGCCTAATGATCTTTTTGGATATTGGTCAATACTAAAAATTAGGCATCATAATATTGTTGTAACAATAGGTTTTAAAAAGGATTTTCAATGGGAGTTTCATTGCTCTCATTATATTGTGCATGCAGGTGACATGAAGATGTACCATGGTCATCATTACTTATATTAATAAAGTGAGAAGAAGAATTATGTAAGAAAAATTTATTTGTAGATGTCTCATGTGTTAGCAAGTAAAAGCTAAGTAACATAGGCAAATAAGATTACTCCATCCCTTAGAGGTAGCTCGGTGAACGTGGAAACATATCTTGATGAATTTTGTAACTTATTTGCCATAAACATCACAAGGACATGACTTAATGTGGGTCATAATGGACTGACTCACTAAGTCAACATACTTTCTCTTTCTAAATATGTGGATAACATTTGTTCTAGAGAGATTATGCATATTATATATATTAACAATTTTTTGATATAATTATGACTTTATTATAGTATTAAAACTTATCATATCTGACATGGTCACAAAAGTTCATTGAGTGATAAATTCAACTAAGTATATTTTGTAAGTATAAGGGGCATACAAGTAGTAAAGTTGTATATAAGTACATATATTGTTCCCATAAGAATTATATAGGTATTTTGACAAACCATTAATGAACTAATAGCTACTTATGTTGGGTAGATAGAATAAAAGATTTGAAAAAATACTTAGACAATAGGGTTGGTCACTTACTTGTATATGATGAGATTTCTTTAGTATATAGACAATATTATACTACCAAAAATTATTCGCTCATAATTATTCTCACTTTCTTGTATATGATTTCTTTAGTAGATTAGTGTATAAATGCCTAGTTATTTTTTTGGCATACAAGGTGACAATATCCTTAGACTATCATTACCAAGAATTATTCGCACATTATTATGTCATTATTTTACTACCAAAACCACATGTTGTTCAATTCACGGGTCATTCAAACATCCACTCATTTTAGGAAATACATCAATTATCTTTGATAATTGATTTGAGTACGTATTTTTATTTTTTATTTTTTAATATCTTAAAGATATAAAATAATATGGTATTAATTGAGTTTGTGCTTTGAGCTTCAAAAGCACCATACTCATTTCAATTAACAAACATCTTCTCATGAATCACACAGATAAAAATTATACAAGAGAAAATAACTCATAGGGTTGTCACTACCATATAAATAACCTCCACTTGCATGTGTTTCATGACTTACTTGTCACCATCTGACATGAGCAACACATGAATCTCATACTATATTGAAACCCCTAGGTTAGACATTCTACATGACTCCCACATCATTCGGAAGTTAGTTCTTCTAGAATATTCACAGTGAATTGGTCTTGAACTTTTTTTACTTTCAAATTCGTAAGCACCTTACTTGTAACAGTTAAATTTAACTTAATTTTGAGTTTTCATGCATAGAGCCATCTCATTTGATAATATTAAAAGTGTTATTACTTTTTTCATACTGTACCTCTTGAGTGTGTTTTATAGCTTACTTTTCATCATCCGCCATGACCAATATGTATAAACATATGTTATAGTGAAAATCCTAAACCTCAGTTCAAATTAACATCTATATACAACAACATTCAAATCATAACATTACTACAAATAAGCTTTGTACACACACATCATCATAACTCAAGTATATCAAACATACTCTAGATTCTAATTTAACTTGACATTGTGAAATAATTCATATGAGATGTTTGGTATCAAATCTAATGGAATCAATATCTCCCAATGATAGCCATAATGAGGATCTACATCTTAAAACATAATCCCAATCAATTATTACTTACATTTTCCTTGGATTTATCCCAAAATGAGGATTGAAATTCATGATGCACAAGCATTTGTATTCTCTTGGCTAAAAATTCAATTATCCTTCATCTCTTTTATTCGAAAGACTCATTCCTTCTTTTATTTTTTGGGATTCCATGTACATCATTAAGTTGGAATTCAAAGCACTTGGTTGAAGTCAAAACTTGTTCATCCCTTTAAATTCTCTCTATATTACAAAAAACATGATAGTAATGGAATGTTATGATTAAGATGGTAGATGTCTAGAATGAGAATTCATGGTGGAAAAATTGCAATGCCTAATGCATTTACCCTCAGGAACACATAGTTGTGGCAATGAAAATATTATGACTAAGACAAATGTTTTTTAGAGTACAAAGTCTCGCTTGCAAGAGGATGCCATGACTAAGGTTTTCTTTATATAGATCACTAAGTTTTGGTGGTAGAATTTCTATATTTGAGACAAATATTCATTGGAACAAAAAATCACAGACATAAAAAAGTTTCACAACTTAAAATCACGTAGTATTATGTAAATTGTTGGCTCTGTGTTGATTAATTAGCAATGCTAGAAAATCTTGCAACTTCTAGTACTAGTGGGAAACTTGGTTGTCATGATGTGAAAATAAAGTCAAGATTATTATTATGTTTTAGAAATAGTATAGTTGTGACTCTAATAAAATATTGAAGCTATAAAGATAGTATTTCATAGTGAAAAGATTGTGATAACTTGGTAATAGAGTCATAATATACAAAGATTACCATCACTTATTTTGTAGAGTCACAACCAAGAAATGCTACTAAATTTTTTCAAAAGGCACATGGAAAGCATTACCAAGTTATGACTTGGAAAATGTCATGAATTTATATTGTTTTTTTCTCTCCAAGTCATCATTATACAAAGATTACCAAGTCATCATTATTTAAAGCTCAAATAAGCACAAACACTTCAAGATTATCTTGTCAAACAACCAAAAATATTTTGTACTTGGAATACTAAACTATATTACAAACTAAAGTATTGCTCATCATCGAGAAATGAGTCACTCTCTCTCTTTTGAAAATATAATTCATGACAACCAAAAAGAAAGAAATACAACATTACATATTAAAACAAATAAACAATATATCAATGTGGTGAAGAAGGTCAAAGCTGTGATTGACTCTTGGCATCCAAATCTTTCAATGGGAACTTTGTTCTAGATGGCTTAAATATAAGCATGGATGTAGAAGGTCTATCAGAATCTCTTTTATTACTCATTGCTCATTTCATCATATTTACAATTACACTATATAACATGTATTATTATGTCCTAATGAGTTGAGTGAATCTTCAATATATCAATGTTTCTGGTTCTCATTATATTTTCTCAAATCTCTTATCTACTATTTCTCTTCATACTTCATATTACACTCTTTTTGGAATACTCGACTGAGGTCATGAGATAATTTGGCTAGTGTGGCTTATTGGAAGTTGTATATGCTTATGACTATGGGATAATTCTTGGTGCATTGCAATGGTTAGGCTCATGCTACCTTAGAAAGTTTAGTGGCTATAAATTTTTTGTAGAGTAGAGTGATCAAGTCATAGGGATAAGAAATAAGCTTAGTATCCATCAGGGACTTGGTATGATCAGATTTGGCTGATGAAGACCCGGGCATTCATGTGGATGGTATAGAGGTTTCAAATGGTTGTCATGCCAGCGCAACCCACTTTTATGTGGCATGGTCATGCCACCATGTCATGACCAGGCATGACATGTCATAGATAATGTGTTGTGCCATCATTGCATGAAAAATTATTTAATGTCTTATATGGCATGCTTGGCCCACAGCCAGGCATGACACAAGATGTTATGGATCATGTTGGGTCATGCCCAAATGAATATATATTGTAATTATAAGTTTATTTTTATGTGCATAGTTAAAATATCATAAAATTTTAATTTTATATTTATGTAAAATGAAAATAAAAAGTTACTCAAATGAAAAGATAATCTGTAAGCATAATATCAAAATGATAAATAATATAACATGAAACATAACTGACAAAGATCAACAAATAAAAATAAAAATTATATCGTATGAAAAATAAAACTATCTGAAATTGCACAAGCCATCATTATCAATCAGTGTCTATAATAAAATAGTATAGATGTAGATTTAGATCATTATCATCATATATGTGTCTAAAGATATTGTTAGTGGTGACATCAATATTGTTAATCTCAATGTTCCAAGAGTCATCATCTGCTAGGAACTCTTTCACATTATCATGAATGTCCAACCTTGAATCTTTCCAGTTCATGCAAACAATTGCCTCTATGATATATGGTAGCATTCTTAATCTACTACATGAAATAATATTGGCTATAAGAGAAAAAGTATACTCTGATGTTATGCTAGACACTATAAATGATAGTCAATTATATGTCATCTTAGATAGCATGAGATAGGTTGATTCATATGATATTTACTAGCTAAAAATATTAAAATTCTTATTATCATCATATGAAAGGATATAATAGTAATCAGGGTCTAAGTACTGAGACAACTCACTCCTATTTGATGGATCACCCTATTGTTTGCTCATAGCTAACTGAATAAAAAAAATATCTTTAAATATAATGTACATATCCATATTTAGAATCTCACTATAACTATCATACATAGTGTCATACTATATAAACATGTAACTTAATTTTTTGTGAATAAAACTTTTGTATTCATCTGCTTGGTTCATGTAATTAGATATGTATATTCAAATATTTTATACCACTTACACCTTAATCCTATGATGCATATAGGTTTCCAAGTAATGTAGAGTTGGAATGAAAGACTAGAATATAAAATATTTGGTTTTAATCTAAATATCCATGACACTAAATATTGGGTATCCTATATACTTGTTAAAAATACTATTAATATTGCATATGCACCTAAGTGTATTACAAGTAGTGAGAGTATGCAAAGATGAACACATCTCCATCATGTCATACAAAATCTTCATGAATTTAATAAATAATATTTTTATATCCCAATGTAAATCATTAATAATAAGTTCATCATTCTTACTATTGTTTTAGTTAGATATCATGTGTTGGTCGTCAACACACAAGTCTAACATAGTAAGTATTATTTCTATGGTGTCTCATATCCATTTGAGATTTTTTTTAAGAGACCACAAAATTCTTGTTGTCTACTAAGCATCTTAAATTATTTTAGTGAATTTCTTATCCTTTCTTAAGCATAGGAAACAACTTTCATTCCTGCCTTTGTTGTTCTGTTAATTCGGTCAATTATTAGAAGTATTATGAAAAGTTATACTAAATATTTTTTTCTAAAAATCATATTCCCTAAAGGTGCTTGTGGGATACTTTTATATGGTTGGACCATCATAAGAATAAATGATCTCAAAAAATTTTAAACTTTTTTTATTAACTTTTTATTTTGAATTTACATAGTGTGTGGTGAGACATGGGAATGAAACATCATCATGATTAGTCTATATATTAGACATCACAAACACCACTACTATATTTTATAAATTCATTAATAATTAATTATTTTGTTAACTTTTAATATTTTTTATGTCATACATACTAGTAAACCTAGGAATCCGATGACACACAGTCTGAAAGTAGGTATTCATTATACTAACTATCCTAGCATCCAATAAAAATCTAATCAGAAGATCCATATTCATTATTAGTTTATCCATATATTTTATCTCAAAGTCACTATGGTATATGAATGGGGTCAAAGAAGTAGAACTTGATCCAATTTCAAAGACTCACGCGACTTAGTTGGGTTTGCCTATTATATAGTGCACCATATTATTTGGTATATTGAGCGAAATACTTGTTAATGTGCCTAGTGCCACATGCACTACTACAAGTATATATTTTTTTTATAATATATATATTATGTCAATTCTTTTTTGACACCCCTATTATTTTTAATTTTTGTTATCTTAAAGTGAGTCCATAATACTAAAATTTAGCTATTTTTAAGTTTTTTAGGAAAATGGGTTTGTGTCGAGACAATTAGAGAGAACCTAATTTCAGCATAGGATTTTTTAGTCAGGTTGTCATTATTTTCTAAATATACATCAACTTCATTATCATTAATATCACTATTTATTATTTATAAAAATTTGTATTTAAAATTTTATATTATGAAATAAACTAATAATGATATTTTATAAACTAAAATAAAAATTGTGTATCATAACCACAACTATGCAACATTATTAACTTTACTAGAAGCCCGTATACTAATTTCAACAACTTCAAAAATTACAATAGGACCAGTTAGGTGTTAGGAGAGTAAAAAGTAAAGATAGGAGAGTTGAGAGGAAGTAATAAAAAATGAAAGAGGAGATGAGAGAATGAAATTATAGAATTCTATATTTTATATTTATAGAATTGTTTATATTAAATTAATATATATATTTTAAATTTTTTAATATTTTTTATATTTTTAAAGGGTAGAAATTCGACTATTGTGGAATTTCTATTGTAGCCATTAGAGAAAATCTTACATTTTTAGGTCGTAGGATATTTAAAAATATTATTTATTCTGTCGATACAAAAATCAATAGGCCATGTTTATCACTTTCCATGTCTGAGCTCATTAAGTGATATCATAATGGGCATGACGTTGGTGTGCACACCCTTTTAAAAAATAATAAGCCAGATGGCTTATACCTATTAACCCATGGGTTCATGACCCATGATCCATAATCAATCTTGAGTTAGGGGTCATGTGCCTTTAGACCATGTCTACCTAGCTAGGAAAGTGGGTTGTATATGGTCTGGCATGAGGCATGGCTGCCCATGGCCGAGCGTGGCATGATCCTAGTCTAGGCATGGTTTTGGACCATGTTGTGTTAGGTCAGGCATGACTAATTTGGACCATGCCTTGGGTCATGCTTGGGTTGCGCAACCCAGTTGACACCTCTAGTATGATAGTCATTGGTATAGGGGAAAGGTTAAAGTTCTCCAATATCAAATTTGAAAGAGGAGATCCTGATATAGTTCAATAGCTTAGGTTTTTTTGTGCACATAAGTGGCAAAAAGATGTACCATTATCTTTGTTTCCAGTATTACTAGAGTAGGATGAAGAAACATGTTGGAGTCTTTATTTATTGATGTCTATTATGAATAAATTAAGGATGAGCATCAGAGATCAACATGATTATTCATCCCTTGGAGGTAGTTGAGTAAAAGTGGTAGCATACCATGATGAATTTTGTGATTTACTTGCCACATACAACACTCGGACAAGATTGTGAAGTTGATCATAGTGGACCTGCTTGCTAAGTTGGCGCATCAAGAAAAATTCTATAAATTGTACATACTACAAATTATTCAATTATATGGATTGCCAGTGTCTATAGTGAAGGATTGGAATCCAATGATTATAACTCACTTTTATAAATGTTTTCAGCAAACCATGGTGACATAATTAAAGATTATTACAATCTTTCATCCCTAGACTAAAGGTTAATTAGAGAGGATCATCTAAACTTTAAACAATATATTATGGGCGTGTATCCTTAATCTCAAGGATAGATGAGAAGAATATTTACCCTTAGTAAAATTCACCTACAACAATAGCTAGAAAGTGAGCAAATGGTATGCACCCAATGAAGCACTAAATTGGAGGCTTTTTTGATCACTGATATGTTGGAAGAAAGTGGGAAATAGAATCATTACAAGTCTAAAATGGATTGGAGACATCTAGGAAAAGTTGAATTTGATACATAAGCATTCTATCACAACTCAAAGCTAGCAAAAAAGCTATGCCAATATAAGGTAATGACCTTTATAATTTGAGGTGGGAGATCAAATATTTCTAAATGTGATGCCAAAGAGATTGGTGGTAGGTTCAACATGTCGAGAAAGCTATCATTCAGATTTAATAACCCCTATGAGGTACTTAAAAGTGTAGATATGACAGCCCACTAGTTGGCTTTACTACAAAGTTTATTGACTATTAATGTAGTATTTTAAAATCACTATGCTCAGGAAGTATACTAAATATCTAATCCACATAATGGAATGGGGAAAGCTCATTATTGATTTTGATGGAACCTTCGCATAGAAATAAATTTGAGTATGGATAGACAGGAACAAGTTTTGAGAGGCTAGACTATGAGGCAAGTAAATGTGTTATAATAGCATTGTGAAGTGGAGGAGGTAACATGGGAACTTAATGACACTGTGCATAGAAATTATTCCTTCTTGTCTAAAGATCAAAGCATATTTTTCATCAATTGGTGAAAAAAAAATGACTATTTTATGTGCATATGTTTTGATGGCGCGCGCGCGCGCGCGTATGAATGTCAAGGACAAAATTGCTTTTGGGTGGAAAGAATGTAAATTTCATGAAAATGTAATTCTAACAAATTGTTTTTTAGATATCGAATATTGAAATGAACCTCACTATTTAACTTATCTATTAGAAGTGAGTCAAACATCAGTTAGAGTAAATAAGAATCATTTCTAGCAATATAAGAAGAAGAAATAGTAGTGTGGTGATTGTGTTCATGATATTACTTTGTTGGGGTTGAGATTAGAATATTGAGTTATAAATTCCATTGTGATGTAACAAATGTGTTTTGGTGTTGTGAAAAACTCTTAATCTCATGAGATATTAATTGATGTCATTATTATGTTTTGGTATCATGATAGATTCTTCATATCAAAACATTTATTTGATATGACATGTAACACACTAAATTTTGTGTATCTATTGACCAACCATTAACCCATGAAAAAATTTGTAGATTTCATGTAACTTGATGCTACCCTATTATGCCCCAATTATTGGACTCATAAATAAGATGAAGAATCACATAGATCCATAACAATAAGGCTGACATCTGATCTCGGACACTAAATACTTATACATCTATGCTTAGATACTTAGCTATGATGCTCAATACACAAGAACTCTATCTACAATCCATATATTTACAAAAATCATTATCACTTTTATAAGTAAAAGTTGCCTGCCACCAACTCATTCACTCATACTGAAGAAACAAAACAATATATCAAAAGGCCTTAGTAGTTTAAAGTTTTATCAACATTCACTCAAAGTGTTTAAATGAAAACAACATCATTCCATTGTTGTATATAAATGTCCAACAAACTACAATCTAGTTTTTCTTCAAAACTACGACTTTGGATAGTTACTGACTATTGGTGCCAATCCTACACTTGAAATGTTTTTCAAGTGTGAGTCATGCATAGTAGAAAATATTTCTCCAAGGTTATTCTCTTCCTAAGTATATATGTAGTGGTCACAATAAGTAATCAATGCCTACAATTCATAATGAAAATCCCAAAACAAAAAAAAAATGTATGCAATGAAATGAGAGTCGAATATAAACCATACCCATAGCCTTCATTAGATCTCATCATATCATATATATGCCAATGTGTGGTAAAAATGTCATTGATGTATAAATTTAATGAGTTCTTTTTAAAATAAAATTTGTTTGTTTATAAACAAGATATTTTATGATTACTAACATTTCAAAATCCTTTTTAATTCAAATTCCATATGTTTGTTAGGTAGTTGATCTTTTTGGGGTCTCACCATATGAATGTTGCATGGCTACTAATTTTTTATGGTCTTTCACCAATGGAATGTCTAGCTATTCTACGTCATTCACCCAAGGAAGAATCTAGTCAGACTTGCTTAATCCCCACATGTATATTTTTTCCATGCTATGCAATACTATGTAGATCTATTGGTCACTATTCAATAATACATAGCCCACTCATTCATGATCATGTACTCACATCCATGTAAATATGATGTCCATATGCATGTGCAATGAAATGTCCCATTTCATATCAATGTAATATTATATTTGAATGATAATTATAAGCCCCAATTACATTATTCACTTTAGCATGTACATTGGGTAACCATAACACAAACATATAATTTCAAACCCATATTCAATCTAAATGTACATCACAAGCAATCCACATGACTACAATCACTTAACGCATATAGAGATATGCCTTTATCATATTAACCATGTTACAAGGGTAGGCATAATCTTATGTTTATCTAATTCTATGAGATGGAATTAGTCAGCCTCCAAGTCATGCTTCAATTACAAAATATTCCGTGTAATTGATATGTTTAGAAGAGGGACCTTCTAATAAATTATCATCCTTAAAGTCAACTTCATTTAGATATTTAATTCATCTAGTTTGGGTCACTGTAATTTAGCTTATGACCCAAAAAACAAAATAATTTCTGTGTTGGGGACATAATTATCCCTAGGAGTTAAACCTCCAATTCAAAGTAATTCCAATAAGATTTCAATCTTATCATCCTCTAAACATTTTTATATGATTTTATATCTTTCACCTACAATTATAATCATCTCATTTGGAGATCCATAGGCCAAGTTATGGCCAAATCAAAATCAAATTCTTAGGAAAATTTCTAATTAAATTTCTCAAATAAAAGTAGACATTATTTTCACCCAATTTATTATGATATCCATGGAATTTCTGAATACATATACAACACATAAACATGAAACACAAAGAAGAAGAAAAATAATAATTACTCTAACAAAGCCCCTTAGAATTAAAATTAAACAAAGTAGGAAGAAATACTACCTCAAGTGCTAATGGGTAATTTGTGAAGTCTCTTTATTAATCACAATATCTCAATTTCTTTAAATCTTCGTTTCAAACTTTCGATAAGTCATTGAATTTTGGAATCCCCACATAGATCGCATTGAATCCAAGAATATTAATTCTTGGATCAACTAAATCCAATTAACATATTTTCATAGATCTAAAAGAAATCTTTTTAGAAAATTTTCTCACTTCTCTTTTTCTCCCCATCCTGAGAGTTCGTTTGAGCTTTTTTAGAATTGAATTTTCATTCTTTTTAGTTTCTTCCATTTCATTTCATCACCTCACTATTTATTTAAGTTTAGTATTATGGCTTTAGAGTAAGTCATGATATTTGGAAATCTTACATTTTAATTAAAAATTATGACTTAAAAAAACTCACCACAACTGAGAAGGAAGAACCATAGCTATGAAAAAAAATAATGACATCTAAAAGATAAAAATGCCATTGATTTTTATATCACAATTATGTTTTGCTATCATAACAAACTCTTGATGTCTTGACATATTATTTGTGTCACAACTGAACCATGGAGTTGCAACTTCTATTATAATGTCATGATTATGTGTTAATTTCATGACACATGCTATGTTGTTACGACACCAAATTTATTTATATTTAGTTTACTATAAATAGTATGCAACCATAAAAAAGAAAAAAAAAAAGAAAGAGAGAAGCAACTTGTTCTTTTTCAAAAGCAGAAAATATTTGTGAGGGAGAGAGAAAAGAGAGAAAGTGGGTCTCCAAAACCATGTGTAATGTGTTGGACCTAAGGAGTTCTATTGGTTAGATTTAGTCGAGCCAAGAACCACTGTTCATTTACTCAATGTGTGCTACATGCTGGTAGCGAAATCAAAAGATTTCAAAAATGTTGCAAAAAAGGAGATTGGAAGAAATCAGATATTTCATGGTTAAAAGGTGTTCACAAGACCCCTTTTGGTTCTATTACACTCTGAGAGGTAGGTATTCTTCAAACTCAGGTTTAATTCCATCATAAAAGTTGAAATTTTTATGGGAGGGTTGGGTAGGATTTTCCTTTTTCATTCCATCATTATGTGTTTAAATTATTTTGTTCTAGTTTTTTGTCTAGTAATTTCGAAGGTAAGGATCAAAATTGTGTGATAAGGATATAAAAATATTTTAGTGGAGCTGTTATCTAACATTTCCAAGAGATTTAGTTTTTGTTTAGGCCATATCATGGTCTTTGAACATCTAATTTAGAAGATACTGGTTGGAGATGAAAGCTAAAACACACGCACACAAACATGCACTCACGCGCGCGCGCGTGCACACACACACACACCACACACATAATTTATGAATGTGGTGAAATTTTGGTGAAATTTTGGTGAAATTTTGGTGAAATTTTGGTGAAATTTTAATGACATTTTGGTTTCCATGTTATTTTTTTTATAAGTTATGAATGTGTATTGTTATTGATGGACTTTCATATTTTTTATTTGGTGTGTTACTCTATAGTGGATATTCTATGAATGTTATTGGATAAATAATATGTGTATATACTTATAGAATTGCAAGGTATATGGTTTCTGAATGTATATGGTTTCTGAATGTATATGTATTTTTTATACAACATACATAAACTATAACAAATAAGACATGTTCTTGTAGTAGAAAATAGAAATGGAAATTTGCATATTAAAAACCATTTCTAATTTAGAAATAGAATTTGTATTTCCGTTTCTATTCCATCACTAAATTATTATTGAAATAGAAATAGAATCCGAGATCCCATTTCTATCGCTAAAATTAGTAACGAAAATATTTTGTCACTCATTTTAGAAATGCCCAAGCATTTTTTATATCTAAATTTTAGAAAGTAGTACTTTAAATATGAAATCTTTTCATTTCTATTGAGGTAGCTATTTGAACATTGTGATAGAATTAGAAACAAATTTGGGCATTTCTAATTCTATCTTCTCTTATAGTGATATAGTATCACATAGTTATATGTAGTTATACATAATGTTATAAATAATTATATAAGCTAAACATATAGCTATATTTAGTTATATAAATAGTTATATATAGGTATACATATAATTATATGTTTTTATACATATAATTATAAATATAGCTAATCATATAGTTATGTTTTTATACATAATTATAAATATTATTAAAATTAGTTACATATATAGCTATGCATATTATTATATATAGTTATATATGGTTATGCATATAATTATACATATAGTTGTGTATGGTTATACATATAGTTAAATATATTTATTTATAAGCAATGATTAAAATATTGGTTGCAATGGTAATATTGATACTTAGTTTTATGAATATATTGGATATATCAGTGTATATTACTTCATTAGTATCAATCAAGGATAAAAATATTACTTTTGATAGATATATCAATATTTGAAATTTATGAATATTTCAGAGATATATCAGTGGATATATCAGGAATTTTCATCACTATTCTTAAGTATATTTTCTTATAGATAACGTATATATCATAATAAATTTATTTACATGTTTTTAAATATAATTAGATATTATTATATAACTATATAACTATATGTATATCTATATAACTATATGTAGAACTATATTTTGGAAAAAGTTAACAAATTTATCTATAAATGTCTAGATGATACTAAGAACCAAATACTACTCAAATAGTCTTTATTTTGATGTTTAAGTCATGAGACTAGTTATGTTCCCAATATGAAAGCAATTCCTATGGTTTAGGTAGCAAGTTGAGTTATATTGATTCAATTGTGTTGATTCAAAATCCTAGCTAAATTAGAAATATAAATAAATAATTAGATGGAAGAATATTGTTTGCAAATATTATTTACAAGGTCAACAATATAGTTGAATTTAGGCTTGGGAGCTTGCTAATATTATTGAGGCATAATTTGTTAAGCTGTAGGCTTTTGACTAACCTTATAACATGATAATTATGCGACATAAACATTTATATATGCATGATGATAATTGACTAGTAATAAAATTGAATTTAAATATTATTTAGAAATTATATACATGTGATATAATTATCTAGGATATATTATAAGGTATATGGTGCAAATGAGTTGTATGATTATCATTCATGTGTGCCATGATACTGACATGAAATTGAGCATCACATTGCATATGGATAGAGATATCACATTTAATGGATATAAGTTTATGGTTATAATCAATCCCCATACTTGGTGGTTGATGGGTGAGCTTAGTATAACTGGATGATGTCCTGTAGAGTCATGTGATCGTATAACGTGGGAAAATAATATGGGTGGGTAAAAGCAAGAAGGGTTAGATTCTTCCTTGGGCGAAAGACCCAAACTAGTTCAAACATATCCAATTGTGAAAGTCTAAAAAGTAATGGAAACCAAGCAATATTATACAATAAGACACTAGAAATATACTACCAATAAAACATACAAGTTTTTATTTTAAAAATGATCATTTGAAATAATGGTGGCCATAAATGTTTTGGTTTGTAAACAATGAAATTTTATTTCAAAATATTCATTGGATGCATTCATCAATGATGTTTTGTATTCCATTGGCTTGTGCATTGTGTAGTTGGAAATGATAGTGGTATTGGAAATGATACACATTCGAGTCAAATATCAATTCGCATATAGGAGTTCATGGTAGAAAGGCATAGTTTTTTCTTGGAATGTGAGTGCAAAATATTAACATGGCCATTGCATTTGAATTAATGAGAAGATTAGTTCTTGATAGAGTTTCTTTATTGGGTATGGATTACTCTAAATGGGAAACATTTTAAGTGTAGTAGACCTCCAATGGATAGTGCTCATTCGAGGTCGCAATTGGGATAAAAGCTGGATAATGGCTTTGCTAGATATTTTGTTAAATAAATTGGAATGAATAAAAGTTGATATAAATATTTTGTACAAGAATGCTGTGATTAAACTTTTAAAGACTTTGGTGATATATCCTTGTATCTTTTAAGTATGGATAAATGAACCTGGTAAGGTCACTTTTACTCATAAATGCACTAGTTTGGGCATTATGTTATATCAGGCCCTAGATGGATCATATGATTGTATTGTTGTGCATATTGCATTTTGGATAAAGTTCTTCGTACGTAAGACTCAATATCCACAAGTTTTATGTGGGTTGCTAGTTGGTCAATAAACCCCCTAGTTTTGGGGCGTCACACATATTATGTATATAGTTAAAATATAGTTACATATAATTATATAGTTATACATATAGTTATATGTTTTTATACATATATTTATAATATTAGTTAAACATATAATTATATTGTTATACTTGTAATTATAAATATAGTTATATGTAGTTGCACATATAATTATATACAGTTATACAAATAAGAATATTTTATTATACATATAATTATAAATATAGGTAAACATATAATTATATAATATTATACATATAATTTAAATATAGTTAAACAAAAAGTCATGTTGTTATACATATAATTATAAATATAGTTACATAGCATTACCCATATAGTTATACATATAATTATACATATAGTTAAATATAGTTTATATATAATTATTTATAGTTACATATAATTATACATATAGTTAAATATAGTTTATATATAATTATTTATAGTTACATATAATTATACATATAGTTAAATATAGTTTATATATAGTTAGTTATATATAGTTACTTATAATTATATATAGTTATGCATATAATTATATATAGCTATACATATAGTTAACTAAAGTTATACATTAGTTAAATATTGTTATATATAGTTATAATATAGTTATATATGGTTATGCATATAATTTAATATAGTTATACATATAGTTATACATATAGTTATACATATAGTTATATATAGATATACATAAAGTTATATGTATAATTGTACATATAGTATATATAGTAATAAATATAGTCACATATATAGTTATATAGTCGTATATATAGCTAAACATATGGCTATAAAATAGTTATATATAGCTAAACATATAGTTGTATATAGTAATACAAATACTTATATAATGTTATACAAATAGTTATATATAGTTATTCATATAATTATATATAGCTATACATATAGCTATATATAGTTATACATATAATTATGAAAATAGTCGAACATATATATTTATATATAGTTTTATGTTATTATGAATATAACTATAAATATACTTACACATAATTACAGATATAGCTAGTTTTATATAGTTATACATATTATTAAACACAACTATATATAGTAATATGTTGTTATACATATAATATACATAATTATAAATATATAGTTACATGTAGTTATAGAGTTATAAATAGTTACATATATATATATATATATATATATATATATATATATATATATTTTTGGATAACCAAGAGCTTCAGAGCCCACTTACGTGGGCCCCTACATCCCCTTGGGCTCCCGGAGAACCGAGCAGGTAAGAATTCCCCAGTACCCCCCCTGGTGAGACTTGAACTCGTGACCTCCCGGTCATTGCCTGAGAGTCTTCACCAGCCAGCTCTCTTATGAGAAGGGTAATAGTTACATATATTAATTATATATATAGTTGTGCATACTTATACATATAGTTAAATACATTTATATATAGGTATATGTTGTTATACATATAGTATAAATATAGATTTAGTTACATAGTTGTTATATATATATATATAGAGTTACACATATAGTTATAAATAGTTATATATAGGTAAACATGTAATTATATATAGTTACACATAAAGTTATACATATGTTATATATAGTTATAAATTATATTTAGATATAATTATATAGTCATATAAAAGCATACATATAATTATAAATAATTATACATATTGTTAAACATATACTAATACATTGTTATACATATAGTCTATATAGTGAACATATAGTTACATATATTTATATAAAGTTATATATATAGTAATATGTTTCTATACATGTAATTTTAAATATAGTTACACATAGTTAGATGTTACACAAATAATTATAAACATCGTTAAATATTAATATAGATATAGTTATTCATTTAGTTATATGTATTTATATATAGTTATGCATGTAATTATATATAGTTATTCATATTGTAATGTTTATCTATACATATAGTTAAATATAGTTATATATAACTATATGTTTTTATACATAGTATATATAAAGTTATAAATAATGTTACATATAGTTATTTATAGTTATATTTGGTAACAAATATAGTTATAAATAGTTTATATATAGTAGAACATATAATTATATATTTGCACTCACACACATATTTATACATATAACCATAAATATAATTATACATATAGTATATATAGTTAAAAATATAGTTACATAAATTTATAGATAGTTATAATTAATCCAAGTAGGAGGAAACCATATGGCATAAGCTGAATGTGATTTGTGAATCATCTTTATTCACACCAAAATCTAATTTTTCTCAAATATGTTTTTCTATATATATTTAAACATATAGTTATATCTATATATCATTATACATATAAACGTATATAGTTAAACATGATATATATAATTATACATATAATTAAAAATATAGTTAAACATATAGTTATATGTTTTTTTACATATTAAAATATAGTTACATATGGTTATATATATAGTTATATAGAGTTTTTCATATAATTATATATAGTTTTACATATAGTTATTTATAGTTATACATATAGCAAAACATTTAGTTATACATATAGTTTATATAGTTATATAGTTATATTTAGTTATGTAGTTATATATAGTTATATATAGTTATATATAGTTATATATAGTTATATATAGTTATATATAATCATGCATAGTGTTTATTATAGTTATCCATATAGTTAAACACAATTATATATAGTTATATATTGTTACACCTAATATTTATTGTTATAAATATATGTATCACAATGAATATAGTAATAGATATAGTTATATAAATAATTATAAATAGTTAAACATTTGTTGTTAAATAGTTATATATAGTTTAGCATATAATTATATATAGGTTTACAAAGAGTTTATATAGTTATACATATAGTTATATGTAGTTATACATATAATTATAGATATATAGTTATGCATATAGTTAAAAATTGTGATACATATAATTATAAATATAGTTACATATAGTTGCACATATAGTTATACATATACTATATATAATTAAATAGACTTAGATATAGCTATACATATAGTTATAAATAGTTATATATTATTAAACATATAGTTATATATAGTTCTATATAATTATATGTATTGTTATATATATAGTTTTACATATAGTAATACATATAGTATATATTTTATTATAATTATAATTACGTATAGGTATATTGAGTTATTTATAGTTTTACATAACATTATAGATAGTTAATATAGTTAAACATATAGTTATATATATATAGGTACACATATAGTTATGCATATAGGTAAACTTATAATATAGTTATAGATACAATTACATATATAAATATTTATAGTATATATTACTATAAATATAGTTACATATAGAAATATTGAGTCATTTATAGTTTTACATAACATTATAAATAGTTTTATATAGATTATAAACATATAGTTATATATATAGTTATACTTATAGTATATATATTGATAGATACACTTAAATATAGTAATATTTTAAGTATATATTACTATAAAATTGTTACATATAGGTATATTGAGTTATTTATAGTTTTACATATCATTATAAATAGTTATATATATATATATATAGATAAACAAATAGTTATATATATTGTTATACATATAGTTATTTATATAATTATACTATAGTATATATATAGTTATATATACAATTACATATTGTTATATCAAAATAATATAGTCACACATATCATTATAATAAGTTATATGTAGTTAAACATATAATTATATATAGTTTTAATATAATTATATATAGTTATAATATTGTTATATATAGTTATATATATTTAATACATATAATAAAAACATAGTCAGACATATAGATATATGTTGCTATATCTATAATATTAAATATAGTTACAAATTGTTACACATATAGTTATTCATTAATGGATACAAATAGTTATATATACGTTTGCATATAATTAAATATAATTATTCATATTGTTATGTATTGTTATGCATATGGTGACATGCATTTATATATAGTTTATGTGATGTTATAAATAAAGTACATACATAGTTATATATATGGCTACATATAGTTATATGGAGTTATATATAGTTGTAGATATCATTATAAATAGATATATATAATTAAACATTTAAATTATATATATAGTAACACATATAGTTATACATATAATATATTTAGTTATTAATATAGTTACATATAATAGAGTTATTTATTATACATATAATTATAAAAATTATACATATATAGTTCGAAATTATAGTTATATATAGTCATACATATAGTTATAAATATAGATATACATAGTTATTTATAGTTATATATAGTTTTGCATATAACTAGATATAGTTATACATATAGCTATATAGACTTAAATACCATTAAATATAGTTATATAATGTTGTTATACATGTAGTATATATTATTTTCTAAATATGTATAATAACACACACACACACATATAGTTATATAGACTTAAAGAATTTGTTATATATCATTATAAATATAATTATATATAGTTACATATATAGTTATAATATTTTTATAAATAGTTATACATATAGTTACATATAGTTATGCATATGATTATAAATAGTTATATATATAGTTATGTATTGTTATACATATAATTATATACAATTATAGTTATATATAATTAAACATATAGTTATATCTATTGTTTTACATATAGTTATACAAATAGTACACATTTATAGTATATATAGTTATAAATATAGTTGCATATAGTAACTAGTACAAACATCTATCTTTGACTAATTCCATGTGACTCAACTAATCAAATAAATTATCAATCCTTGGAACAAGATAGTTGTTCTTTATAGTAACCCTATTCAACAAATAAGCTATACATAGTCAAAAGGGTCTAGTCTTTTTTCTTTCAAACAAGAACAAAATACCCCAAAATGAAGTGTTTGGTATCATAAAACCCATGTTCAACAATTCCCATAACTGGCCCTTGAGTTCTTGCAACGCAAGGTTGTTGGTTTTCTATTTTTACCACACCCACCACATATACCTCCTCTCCATGCTTGGCATCTAAAAAAGAAAAATAAAAAAAATTAATTTTTTTTTCTGGTCTTACTAATTGTGCATATACCAATCATTAATAAACATCACATTAGGAACTATTCCATTCATTCCATTTATGAACCCCTAAAGTGATGTCATTTAACCCTCATGTTCATCTTTACATTTATACATTCAACTATGCTCATGATTCTTTCACTATGTAATAGACAATCACTTAGCATGAAATTTGCAATGCACAATGAGTGTCGTGGTCTAACTCCATTTCCATCAACCCCTAGGTAATCATAACCTTTGCTCAGAAACCAAATTTTGATGCCCTAAACTCTAGGGGTGCATTAACCAGCCATCAACTCATTAAAAATGTTTAGATGTTAAAAAACTCGATATGACTCTATTGTGTCCCATTTTTTGAGTTTCATAATTTGTCAAAAATCAGATAATGACTTCCTTTGTATAGGGAACTCTATCCAAAATCTAATATTTATAACACTTTAATCCTATGATCCATCTAAGTCCCAATATAACATAATAACTATGTAAGTCCCTTTATGAATGAATGTGGTCCCACTAGCTCATTTATCCATATTCAAATGATATAATACTATATCATAAAAGCCCTTAAAATAATAATCTGAATACTTTTATACAAATTATTTTTCATAAAAACTAAGTTATTCATCTGTCATAATCCAACTTTTTTCACAAATGTGTCCTCAAATGAGCACAATCCATTATTATCTCTTCTTCTACTAAAATATTTACCATTTAGTATGGGTCATGCTCAATAGAAAAGACTCCTAAATGGGCTATGCCCTCCTAAGTGCAAATCCAATGGCCATGTTCACAATTTACACTCACGTTCCAAGTAAAAATGCACTTTTCTACCATAGACATTTACATGCCATGAAATAAGATGAGACTCAAATGTGTCCCAAGCCACAAATTTTTATTGGCTCCTACCATACCATGTTGATACCAATATGTGATAAAATATTAATGAAAAATATCCAGATATTATTTTAAAATAAAAGTTATTTGGTTATAAACCAAAACCTTTATGGATATCACTATTTAAAATAATCATTTTTTAAAATCAAAATCCATGTGTTTTGTGTACAGTAAATATTTTGGGTCTCACAATAGGACTCTGTATGTCTTCCAATACTTTTTAGACTATCACCAATGGATATGTCTAAAACAGCCTAGGTTATTTACCTTAGAAGAATCTAATCTTTTCTTTTTATTAGGCATATAAATTATTTTCCATTTTATGAAACCGTATAACTCTATTGGATATTATCCAATCATATCAAGTTCAGTCATCAATCATCAAGTATGATGAATGATCAAAACCAAAAACTCATACCCATGTAATGTGATGGTTTTATGCATATACATTATACCATTTTATGTCAATATCATGACACATATAAAAAATAATAAGCCCATATGCATCATTTATTTTATCTTATATCATAGACAATTATATCACAAGCATTTAATTTCTAAACTACATTAAAAGTCAATTATTTAGCATATAATTTTCTCATGCATATAAAAATATCCATGTCATATAACTTTTGTGTTAAATGATTAAGCAAAGACTTAGAATTTAACTAATTCTATCTGAACAATATTAGAAAAATTTCAATTCTAAAATCAACTATTATATTGATCTTGTAATTAAGATTTTAAGATGATATGATATTTAATGTAATTGTTCTCATACATGTCTACTTTAATTAGGACTTTGAAATATCTCATTTGGATATGCATAATGCACCATGTCTACTAAACCTTTAAAAAAGTCCCTTTAAGTAGAATTTTTTTTTGTCTTTTAGACATTTGTACATGTATTTCTTAGATTTTAACTCCAACTAGAATAGTCTAGATCATAGGTCTTGAGGCTACATTTTGATGAAAACAAAAACTCAGGTTTTATGAAATATTGGTAGTAATCCTCCTAAAATATTTACACATCTTTTTTATAAAATTTTCATCCTTAACTTTGGGTAGTCTCAAAACAACATGAAACACAACAAAACAAAACACAAATATGAAGATAATGATTCAATTACTTTCAAAATAACCCTCTCATATATATTTTAGGCCTTGGAATGGAATTAAGTCCGAATAGGAAGAATCCCTATGTCTTGTAGTATAGTAAAACTGAAAGACACCTCATCTACACAGCTTAACCATGAAATATTTGATTTTCCAAATCTCCTCTTTTCGAATCTCAATGAAACCCCTCAATTTTGGTATCCACATGTAGACATCATTAAATAGATGAACATTGGTTCTTAGTGGTCCTAAATCCGATCGATGGTACTTTATATATTGAAGAGAAAAGTTTGGAGACATATCTTATTTTTCTATTTCTTTCCCTCATTAATGGTTTCTCAATTTTGCAAAAAATGAGTTGTTATATCCTTACAACACGCACTATTCCACTAATTATCATTGGATATATTCAATTAAATGTGGGGTTGTGACATTAAACACATGTCATGAAGTTAGATTATCGACACGGCATTGAATAACAAGAGCCTGTCATGATACTAAAACACAATTATGACATCACAATGAAATCTCAACTTCATGATCAAATCATGACATCGAATAACATGTCACAACCCCAAGGGGGTAGTGTTACACCCATTAGCATCGTGATATCATTTCATGTTCTTTTTTTTGCCATAGGAGATTCTTCTTGAATCTAGTTGAAGTTTGAGCCAATTCTTAAAAAACAAGTATAATGATGGGATCCATTTCATCATCTGAGATATAGAAACTTTTCATTGAATTTAATTTTTTTAAACAGGTTTAGAATTTATAACAAAATGTGTCACTACAAATAACTCTAAATAATTATATGTAATTATATTTATAAGAATATATACTATATATATAACTTTATGTATGGATATATATATAACAATATGCATAACTATTTGTTTAATTATATATGCATTGATAACTATATGTATTGACTATATATAACTATTTGTAATGATATGTATAACTATATGTATACCTTTATGTATGACTACAGATAACTATATATAATTTTTTGTTACTATATTTATAACTATATATACTACATGTATAATAGCACATAACTATATATAATTGTATTTTTAACTATAAGTATAAATATACATAACTATACATGTATAATTATCTATCTAACTATGTATACCGATACTATAAAAGATATGTAACTATATTTATAATTATATGTATAACAACTTGTATCTATATGTGTAACTATATTTATAATTTTGTGTATCAATCTACATAACTATATATAAAACTACACATAACTATTAATATAACTATTTATGATTATATATAACTATATATATAATTACAAATATTGTATATATAATTATATTTTTAAATACATGTATAATAAAATATATAATAACTATATGTTTAACAATTTGATTAAATATCACTATAAAAAAATCCTTAAATCAAAAATGCCCAAATCCATTTTTGATTTCGTCGATATGGGTCAATAGTGATGGATTTAGAAATGGAGTAGTTCCACTTCTATAATCTTCTATGCTAAATTTTTATAAATTGATCATACAATAACATTTTTATAAATAGCGATGGAGAAAAAATTATCACTAAATATTACAATGAAAAAGGGATCTTGGACTCCGTTGCTAATCTTGTGATGGATAAAATAGAAATGGATAATATATTTCTAAATGAGCAACAGATTATCAAAGAAATGCATGATCCATTTTTATTTAAAAATTGATTTAGAAATAAAAAATTTTATTTCTAGTGTCTAAAATAGGAACAAGTTCGATTTGTGTAGTTTCTCTATGCTATATACAATATATAATTACATACAGATATTATATGACCTGCAACCAAATAAGCACCTCCACATATTATTCATCAAATGACATTCACATAACATCCACCATAGAATACAATGTTAGATAACAAAAATTAAATATTAATAGATTTAAATTTTCAAAACATAATTTATAACCTAATTAAAAAATATTATCACAGAAACAAAATTTCAGATTAAAAACTTACTTTGCAAAAAATTAATAACATATAACAAATAACTACGAGTCCTTCACCTAATGAGTATTGTCCTACGAAGATTTGGATGGATCCTCTTTATAGTGATGAAAAGATAGATGATGCACCTACCAACTTATATATTTTTTCTCCATCTTCAAAATCTTCTATAGGATTTCATCCTCTCTTTTAAATCTTTCAACCTCTCTTTTTTCAATTCTTCAATTTTCTTTTGCATTTCTTCATTCTTTTGTTGTATCTTTTCATTTTTCCTTTATAATGCATCCCGAATATCTTGCACCTCTTCGTACAACCTCTCATCAAATATGTTATTATAATTGAAAGATAATGATGAAGAACTCCAAATAGAACCTAGATAAAATGTAGATGTAAGGGTACCAAGACCATACACTCAATATTTTTTCAGCTCCACTCTGAATATCGGAAGGTAAATATGCACAATATCAATCTCTTGCACCTCATTAGAAGAATCTGTCAATTAAGAAGCAATTGCAACTATATTTTTCATAGCATCATACAATTATTAAAATATAATATAACTTATCACTTACTATATTAATAGAACTTTTATACTAGCATAAGAAACTATTCGCTCTCTGCTAGAAAATATTTTAAAAATAAAGTTAGTAATTATATTTACTGAATTCATAAATAATAAATCATTAGTTATGATAAAAAATATACTTGCGTTTGTATTTTATTTATAGTTAATGCCAAATAATCAATTTTTTAAAATTTCTTTCTTTAATTATTTGCAATTTTCAAATAAAACTACAAGTATAAAATGAGGAACTCATATTTATATTATTTGAGTGTTTGTTAATAGATGATCTATACTTCTTCTTATGCATTCACTTGAATACCTCAAATGGTGTTGGTGGACGTCCCAACTCAATCTCTTGGAAAATAAATATTAGTTACTATTAAGGCACATCATTCATTATAACATAGATATTATCCTTTGGATTATAAAAATTTAAATAATAACAAAAAATAAAAGATAATTATACTAGATCTATCAAATGTTGGTAGGTCATGTTTGATCCTCCAATATGTTTTGAAGGTCCTAGTCCCTCACCTACTTTTTTTGATCGACGATTGTGTGAGGCCACTTGAGACAAGGTCTTGAACACTTGCTATACGAATATTCCCACTACTTTATCCAAATACTTAGGGGGACACTATTAAGCTTTGCATCTATCATACTTTTTTCTCTATTTGGCATGTTTTTTATTGTATATCATACTTGTCACATGTTTCTATGTATACTTCACCGATACCACCAAAGTGTTATTCCATTTGTATTTTTTCTATAAAAACCAAATAAAATAATAATACATTGTAATACTTTTATTTTATGAGTGTATCATATTATATCAAATTAAAAAACAAGTAAATGCATGAAAGATGTACCTCAAATTCTTTCCAATAAAAGTCATTTGTACTTGGAAGTACTTTGCTCCACTTTATTTTCTCTACAACTAGTTTTTCCTTAAATATCTTTTCGATTGTATGAGAAACGAAAGTAATAAACCTGTGAGTAATTAAAATCATGTATAGATACATATATACAAAGTATACATTTTTTGCGGCTACCAAGGTAAAATTTATTTTTAATATTATAAATGATAATATTAAATATGTAGAAATATCATATATTGTTATTATTATAAAATACCAAAATTCAAAAATTATAATATATTTATAATTTCATTCACATATTATTTTATATTTAATTAAAATGAAAAAATTAAAATGATAATGAAATGATATAGTAAATTTAAGAAAGCTACATATTGTTTATTGTCAATTGTGAGCCAAATAAAAATTTTCTTATTACTTGGCATACAAATTAAGAATTGTGAATATCCTGTCAGTACTGCTATTATAGTATCAATGCATTAGCCTCCAAAGTTAGGTGGAACGGAACTATCCGTATCTTCTAGTGAAAAATGAGATGAATATGAAATATCTATTGTAGTAAATCTGTGTATGTCATGATGAGGTGATGCCAAAATTTCCTCCGTACTTGTAGGAGAATGCAAAAAGACATGTGTAACATTGTCATCATTGAATACATGTAGATTTTCTCTTCCATGAACTATTAGTTGATTTCTTCTGCCCTTCCCCATATAAAAGATCCTTGGCTACTTGAATAGTTACCTTTCATACTTAAATCGAGTTATATAAACATCGAAATATATAGATGCAATAAAAATATTACATAAAAATACCATAATAATAAAACATAATGATGAACTCATTTACATTAGAAAAAGAAATTAAGATAATTTAATTTAACATTTACTTTTTAAAACGTTATATCTTTCAATTACTTCGAATATTTCGTTACCTAACCTCAAAGGTGGTACACTTTTAATGATTTTATAGCCTTTCTTAAATGCAACAATATTTAGCTAAAATGAATGTTCCATCTGTAAGAATTTATGGTGATTATCAAACCAATAACTTTTTCCTTCTTTGCTCAGATAAAATATATTTGCGTCCTTCATGTAATAAGCCAAAGCTAATTTCTCTGTAGTACTCCATCCGAATAATATTGAAAATGTAAGGGAAAGTCACTTATAGTCCACATAAGTGCTACTCATATTTTGAAGTCCTACTTTTATCTTTCATCTTTCATATGTATTCATTTTTCATGCACATCCATGGTAATAAATTATAAGATATAATAATAACTGGTCATGAAGAGTATTATTTCCTTATCTGTCCAAATAGCTAAAATTCATCTATGCATAGTCATAATCTAATATTTTGACTTTCATCTGTAGGAGATGGATGACAAACATCAAATATTTTCATGGAGGAGAATCTAAGTAGTGTTACATTACTACATATTCAATAACATGCTCTTTCTGCCAACTCATATCATTAACAGTAACATCAGATTCAAATAATCTTTATAAATGAGGAGTCAATAGAAAATAATACATCTTGTGAGGAATATTTTTTTTTGCCTTTTACATGTTGGTATTTCTTTTATACCAGGGATAGTTATAAAAATTACTTGTAATTTCTTCATTGTCTATGTCCCAATATATCATGCATCCAATAATACAACAATATATTTTTTCTATTAATAAATTCAAGCCTCATAAAAACTATCTTTTATGAGGTTATTATTTGATAACAATTTAGATAAAAACTAGCATATTTCATCATAATACCTTTCTAAAAATGAAACTTTGTCTTTAAATTCATTAGTCTAGCCACCACAGATAAATTTGAGTAGCCATATGGATTAGCTTTCCAAACCTCTTCTTCTGAAGCCCTTAGCATTTTAAACAATTACTTTGCTGATGATATTGTGATATCATTAGTGATATTCAAATTTAATGAATAACCAATAATATTCTTCAAAATTACATCATATTCATCATAGGGATTAGCAAATTTCATTACAATAGTTGAATCAAAATTTTTATATACATAATATTTAGTTATTTGTGACTCAACTAATTCTCCATATTTATACCAAACATAATAGTTACTAACAAATCCATTTTTGCAAGGTGATACCACACTATGTCCATATCATGGAAACTCTAATTTTGACATTTATGAGCATTACATGACATCTTATTTTTTTCATCCATAAAATTTGGCTTTTTTTTAGTAAAGAAAATAAATTCCTAAATCTCATCTACATATTCATCAGTTAAAAAGCATCTTTCAGTCTTATATTCATTCATTGATGATCATGTCGTATAATATTTTTCATTCCTATAACACATAACATTAATATTTTTTTAATTATAATAATATACATAAATATCTATTTGTAATAAATATGTATTAATCTTTTTATGACATTGCATAAATCTAATAGATTAGTTGTTTTTTTGTCAATTACATAAAACTAAATATTTGAAATTTTACTATATTTGATGAAATTACATTAATAAAGAAATAAAGAAAAATTTATAATGTCATAATTATTAATTTCTAAATTGATAATGATTACTAAATAATTAGATAAATATATTACATATAATATAGATAATAATTAAATTATCATTGTTAATATATTAAAATTTATCAATTAAAAAATATACAAAATAACATTAATAAATAAATTGAAAAATCTTATAATCTATATGATTTATGTAGTATACATAGTCATATACCATATATGACATGTAATATGATTTCTTTTAATATTAAATAAAGGCATATATTATTTATTTTATCATAATTTTAGAGAAATGTAGATAAAGCAATTATATAAATTTTTAAATTTGCTTCTAATTTTTTTTAGTAAAGTCTTACAATTGTTCATTATGTATGACTATTCTAAATTGCTTACCCTCATAATTCTTTTCCATTTATATTCTTATTACAAATGAACTTTTAGTATTTGTTTCAAAAATTATAAATTGTTTATTATTAAGGTTACAACATTAATATGAGTTATTATTTTTGAAATTATAATTTTTTTTTTGTAATTCTCGTAAGGAAACAAAATGCAAAATAATTGTGGTGATCTTAAATATAGGTCAATAAAAAAATACAAAAAAAAAGTATAACTCAAGAAGGTTACAAAAATAATTTAACAAATCAAAGAATGAGAAAAATATGTAAAGTAATGTAAAAAATATATGATTTATTAATTATTTTTATAATCATTCAACAAAACATATAAGATAGAACCCAATATCAATGTTAAACAAGAAAAGAAATTATATGTAACATGAAAATGCACAAATATAGCTATTCCTGAATACAATACATACGAGATAAAATAGAAATCAAAATTTCATACATCAATTATGAATTAAATTCACAACGATCAATATATGGAGGATAGGCAATGGACAAATGATTCAAATGAAATTAAAATCAAAACCAAAAATTCCCTAAACCCTAAGAATGTTCAAAGTTTCGAAGTGTTCTTTGAAAATTAATTATTGTATTTTAGTGACAGAAATAGTGATGGAATTCCTTCCATCACATAATCATTTTAAATAAATTAGCAAGGGAGATATACATGTCATCTCTCATTTAACGACCAAATTAATTTCACTCGCAAAAAGTAGCACTGGATATGCATTCTGTTTCTAATTATAAATGGATTCAAAAGTTTTTTTCGCTAAATTTCATGCAAGCTTAATTGAATCTTACTTGGTGTTGCTATTTGCGACGGATTAAAAAAACTTAAATATATCGTCACTAAATAATGACGAAAATATTTTCTATTTCTATTATTTTCTAGTCTTATATATTCCTTTTCAAATCCTTTTCTAATTTTAGAAATGAATTTGGGAGTTTTTAATTTCCATTTTTAAATCTATCTTTTTTTGTAGTGTATATGCATGACTATACATATCAACATATAACTATAAGTAACTATATGTGTAATTATATGTAACTATATTTATAATTATATGTATAATGACATATAAATATATAAAACTATAATTTAACTATTTTTAAGACTATATATTATAATATGTATAACTATAATTAAATATATACAACTATTTGTTTAACTATATGTGTAAATATATGTGTAACTATATGTAACTATATTCATAATTATACGTATAACAAAATTTAACTATATATAATTGTATTTGACTATATATAATTATTTTTATAATTACATATTAACTCTATAAAACTATATGTGATTATTTTTTTATAACTATAAAAACTTTATGTATAAAACAAACACTTATATATCTTTATATAATTATATGTATAACTATACATTTCTAAATTTAAAACTATATATTTGTGTTTAACTATATATACATATATGTATAACTATTAATAACTATTTTTATAACTACATATAATTATATGTTTAACTATATATAACTGAATATAACTATATATAACTGTGTATAGCTGTATATAACTATATATACTATATGTATGAAAACATATAAAAATATCTAATTGTATTTAACAATATTTAAAACTATACTTTATTATATTCAAAACTTTATATCAATAAATAACTATAAATACATACATGTATAACTATATATAATAATTTATTTAATCCAATATAACAATATGTTTAACTATATGTATAAATATTTATAACTATATATTTAATTATATATTACTTTATATAACTATATGTAACTATATTTATAATTATATATGTTGCATGTCTAACTATATGTATGTATAACTATATGTATAATAATATGTATAACTATATATATAACTATATATTTAACTATATGTATACCTATTTATAACAATATGTATAACTATAAATAATTCTATATAACTATAAATAATTCTATATAACTATAAATACCAATATTTATAAATATATATTAGATATGTATAACTATATTCAAAACTTTTTGATTAAATATATATACCTATTTATAACTATATTTATAACTACGTGTATAACCATATATAACTCCATATAACTAGTTGTTATTATATTTGTATTTATATCTACAATATGTATTACAAAATGAAACAATATTTAACTATATTTGACTATACTTAACTATATCTAACTATATTAAACTATATTTAACTATATTTAACTATATTTTACTCTATGTATCACTTTACATAACATTTATATGTAACTATATATAATTATATTCATAACTATAAATAACTACATATAACTTAATGAATAACTATGTTGATATATAAATGTGTAACTATATGTAAGTATATGTAACTATATTTAGAATATATATATATATATATATAGTTACGTATAGATAAACATATAATTATACATATGTATATAACAACATATACCCATATGTTTTATCTATATATATATATATATGTGTGTGTGTGTGTGTGTGCATAACTATTAATAACTATATATAACTATTTTTATCTATATTTATAACTATATATATATATATATAACTATATGTATAACTATATGAATAACTATTTGTAACTATATGTATTACTATTGTAAAAACAAAAATAAAATTGAATTTTACAAAAAAATATTTTCTAATTTATCCAACGATGAAATGGACCTAGGTTAGCTTTAGGCACATGTTTTTTTTTTGTTTTTTTATTTTTTTATTTTTTAATTTTTTAATTTTTTAATTTTTTATTTTTTTATTTTTTTATTTTTATTTATTTTTATTTATTTTTATTTATTTTTATTTATTTTTATTTATTTTAGCTTGAGGCACATGGTTAGAACGGGGTAGAACATGGTATTCAATAAAGGCGTGATGCTTAAGATCATTGAAGCAATTCCTTGAGGTGCCAACATGTCACAAAATTGATAACATGTGTTGCAAATTGCCACATTATTCAAAGGTAATGATATTTTCTCAAAATCATGAATTTTTTAAATGTTGTGACTCTTTCAAGGTCGAGGTGTTTTTCCCAAATGTGGTAACATTTCGACACTAGGAAATTATTCTCTTTCCACACATAATGACTTTTTCTTATGGCCATCACTTTCTTTCTCAGTTTTTGTAACTTATTCAAAAGTCATACATTTTCATTATATTATGATCTTTCCTAATCTTATGTTTTATTTTCTAAAAATATGGTGTCAAACATATGTAAATTATGGCTATTATAAATAGTAGGATGGTGAAAGAAAATATAAATATATAGAAGCAAGAATTTTTTTTTTCCAAATAGCTTAAACAAACTCTTGGAAAGGGGAAGAAAAGGAGAAGACATGAAGTTTTCCAAATTTTCTCTTATATCTACAAAGCTCTATTAATCGCAATTAGTTGAACGAAGAGTCAAAGGTCATCAATTGGATGAGGTCAACATGGTGAACCAAAATTAAAAATATTTGATCAAGTATTAAAGAGCTTAATTTGAAAAATTGTGGTTTAAGAGTTAATAAAGTTCAAAAGATCTCATTCGGCTCTTGAGGTAGGGTTGCTTCCTACTTGGCATATGTCATTCCTAAAAAGATGTATTGAGCATAATTAAAATGTTTATTCTTATTTTTGTGTTTTATTTGATGTTGTGGATGTATTGATAAATTTCAAGGTTATGAGTAATGAATTGGCAAAAATGATGCGTGATTTTATTAGTGAAAATCTTAAAGAAATTTAACTAATAACTTGAATTTGATTTGGCCATAACTTGGCCTACCAACATCTAAATAGGACGAATTTAATTTCATGTGAAAAAAAAATGAAATTGTATAAAACGTTTTAAATGACAAAAAAAAAACTTAATTGTAATGGAAGAACCTTGAATTTGAAGTTTTATTAGGGACCTCTAATTGTTTTGTCCCCAACATAGAAATTATTTTGTTTTTTTGGGTGGTAATTTGAGTTACAAAGACCCAAACAAGATATTATAAATTTAATCTTTAAGAAAATTAGACTTAGAGTGTAATAAATTCTTAAATGGAAACCTTTCTAAACATGTCAATCACAATACTAATTTTAATATTGAAATAGGATTTGGAGGCTACCAAAATTTTCCAAATGGAATAATTTAAATGCATATTATGCTTAATCTTAGAATATGATGATTACTCTAAATGAACATCTACATATGTATGAAGTAAATAGGTTCATGTGGATTATCCTATGATATATGTTGAGATTGAAAATGAGTTGGAAATAAATATCTATGGCATAGTTACCCAAGGTGCACGGTAAGGTACATGATGTAATTAGGTCTTTTTGTTTTTTTAAATGTGACATAACATTTACATGAATTAGAGCATTACATTGCATATGCATAGGGATATCACATTTACATGAGTGTGAGTGCATGGTCATGGTTAATCATCTCATAGTCATGAATGGGTCAGCTTGATATAGTTGGATAGTGACAAAGAGAGCCACGTGGCTTTGTATGAAAAAGGAATATGTATGGGTAAGAGAAGAAGGACTAGATTCTTCCTTGGGTGTAAGGTCAAGATAATTAGACATAACTATTGATGAGAGACTATAAAATATTGGTAGGTGCACAGAGTTATTGGCTGAAACCCCAAAAATCTACTACCCAACAAACACAAAATTTAATTTTAAAAAAAGGATTTTAAAATGGTGGAAATCTATGAAACATTTTGGCAACAAACAAAACAAATTTTCATTTTAAAACAAATCATTGGATGTGCTCATTAATGATATTTTTATCATACATTGACATGTGCATAGTATGGTGGGATCCAGTAATGGCTTGGGGCATAACATACATTCTAGTCTCATTATATATATATACATATATAATCTTCAATTTGGGTTTGCATTATGAATATTGGATATTGATTGTTGTTGTGACCACTATATGTGTTTTTTTGAGGGGAGTACCCTTGTAGGAATATTCTTTAGTGTGTATGACTCACCTTTGAGAAATATTTTAGGTGGAGAATAAGCACAAGTTGATGGTAATCATTTGAGGTTGCTTTTTTGAATAAAGATTTAATGTAACTTATTGGGGTTTGATGTAAAAAAATTGGAATGATGTAGTTTTGCTTGTAAATGTTTGTGTGGGAATATTATGATAAAACATAAAGTGTTGTGAATTTTAACATTTCATTTTGTTTCTTGATACTGATGAATGAGTTGGGGGGGGGGGGGGGGGGGGGGGGGGGGGGCATACCTTATTCATATAAGTGACTGTTATATTGGCTAAGATGTAGAGTTTTGAAAAGAGTTCTCGTGCAAGGAACATTATAACTTGTATTAGAGCATATATTCATAAATAACTAGGGCTCAATGTCTGATGTCAGTATTATAGCTAGGGTTCTAATCGATTCCTTCTAATGATTTGAGTCCCGATAATTGGGACACAACATGGTTATATAGGGTTAGCTATCATTCACAAGTTTTTTGCGAGCCAAGGGTTGGTCAATGGAGAACTAGATTTTAGGATGTTATAACAATATTCATAAATAAATATAATTATATGTAACTATATTCATAACTATATATATATATATATATGTGCATACATATAATTATATATAATTATATTTAACTAAATGTATAATTATATATAACTATATGTATAACTATATTTAATTATATGCATATTATATATAACTAGATGTATAGCTATATATCTGTAACCATATTTAACAATATTTATAAATATATGAATAAAAACAAATAACTATATATTTAACTTTATTTATAATTTATGTATAACTATATATAACTATATGTTTAACTATATATACCTATTTTTATAACTATATACTATATATATATAATTTTATATATAACTATATATAACTATATATAACTATTTGTATAACTATATGAAACAAAATATAACTATATGTATAACTATACATAACTCTGTGTAACTATATATAACAACATTTATTATTATATATACTATATGTATAACAAGATGTAACTATATATAATTATGCATAACTATATATCTAACCACTACAAGAAAATGATGAAATAAAAATGGAAAATAGAGATGGCCAATTCTATTTCTAAAGTTAGAAACATAAATAAAACATATTAGAAATGGAAAGAAAAAAAATACGACAAAATGTTAAAACAGGAATAATAATTCATCGCTATTGGAAGGCGGGGATTATTTCACATTATATGGAAATAGAATTGGAAATAGAATTAGAAATAGAAATTAAAACATTTTAACCTTCCATCACTATTATCGCACGGGGTCGTTGGTGGATTAATTTGTGTGATATTCTGCGATGGAAAATTTAGTTTCTACATGTATTTGTTATTGAAACTAATAACTTCTTTAAATATTGTGATGGAAATAAATTCTATTTCAATTATTTTTGAAACATTGCATATCCATTTTAGAATTTAGCAATAGAATAGAATTCCTTTGCTCTTTTTGAAATGGAATGGCAATCTGTTGCTATTAGTCTTTAATAATTTCTGCAGCAAAATTCAATTATGTTGCAACTTTTAAAATAGAAACTTATTTCTTCATTATTTGACGTTGATGCTAAATATTTTATCAAATAATACTTCATCTGTTTGATAATCATTTTAGGGTTTGGGTAAAATTATCACTAATCTTTTAGCGTCATCCACCAAATTGATGTTGCTTTTCTCCATGTTTGTATTTGTTTCCCTAATCTTCTATCATTTAGGTATGCAATTTAATTATTTTCATCTCCTCATATTTACTCAAAATAATTTTTAGTGAAAATATCAATTTGGTATTAGGTATCAAAATTATTGCTTTCCATCAATATTATTTCTTCCATGGTAACCATGTGTTGAATATTCCTAATTTTTATTTACATCATTACATATGTACCTAATATCAAAAATATTAGGTATATACATAATTAAATACACACCAATTAGAGCTTAATTTGTATACACCAAATGCAATAATTAAATATATAGATGGTAAAATGTGAGATTTATGTTTTAGTGTATAAACACGCATCATTCTGATATTACCTCTCGTTTATTTAACATCAATTATATATACATACAATTTTGTGTTTGTTGGCCATGGTCTTTTGTTTTTTTTTCTTCTAATACTTTCTAAGCTTTGTAAACATAGCCTAGACCCACTCTCCATTTCTTTTTTATACTATTGATAATCTTTTCAAATTTATATTTTATTTTTTCTCTTCTCAAATTTCATAAACTCCAACTAATTTTATTTATTGAAAATATACAATGAAAGTAATGAGGTAGGAAAATGAATAATTCTTACAAATACTTAATATTTAGAATTACTAAAAAATAATTCTTAGTTTTATCTTCTCTATTTATGCATTACCTTTGTTGTTGTATTTTAATTGACATAATGATAAGTATTGGCATCGTGATTTTTTAAGATCACTATTATATAAAATGATTTAGTCTATATACTTACTACATGGTTTTTTTCTTAAAGAAATAAATTATTATTAAATCTTAATTTATTGAGATCAAAGAAACACAAAAGTATTTAACCCCATTGGAATATCATTTATTTGGATTCATGAAATCATTTTGTAATGGTTTTATTAACCCAAAATATAATAGAATCTCAATTTGTTGGTTTTATTAATCCCAGATGAAGAAATACTTAATATCATGAATGATCACAAATTTTACACATCTCAAGAGTGAATCTCTTACCCTCAACATATTTGTATATTGTGATCATTCATATATAATATAAATTGAAAAATACTTACTAGCACATACACAAGTTTTTACATCACAACATTACAATCCTATCAGCTTCAAACTTTTTCTACTTGCATACAATATTGAAATCAAAAAGTATTATTTCTTGTAACAACTTTTAATCAAAAAAAATTAATCCAAAATTCCAATATTTGGGGGGTAAACCCTATGAGAAAGTATCACCTAATTATTTAAAAGTATTTTTGATCTTGTGTCCATAACCCACACACTATATATCATTCTTCAAATATAGCATAATGTTGAATAATGTGATTGTTTTAGTTAATGTCACTAACCTTGCATTCCTAGACTATACAAGAAAGGTGCATTACAAACCAACACAATACATATATCAAATTAATAATGTGATATAGATCTCTATTTTCATTCACACCAATTCCAATTTTTTCTACATGAACATATCATAACGTAATTCAATGGAAACCCAAAAAATTTTAAAAAACACATTGATTTCTCTCATCTGCTCTTTATTCTCGTGACTTTGATATGCAATAAATGTTTTTTTGGCAATTTCCATCGAGTTCATTCTCTTCTCCACTTCCAAATAAATTGAGCCTGTTATGCTCTTTACACACACACACACACACACACACGCACACAAACAAAGACATGTATATATATATATATAAAGTTTTTGATGAATTTAGTTTGATATACTTTAACATGTTTGTAGATAATATAGGTATGTGAGTGTCAACCAACAAAATATTAGAAAAGTGGATATCTTCTCAATTTAATGTCAATAAAAGTTGAGGAGAACAATACTCTAATGTGATATTGATTTTTTTTTATTTTTTGCCAAACTAATTTTTCATTTATTCTTTTAGAATGTTTGATAATATTTGTTTTTATGTGATTTTTGCTTAATTTTTGTGATTTCATCCTTGATAAATAAATATGAAATATTTATTTTTTTTGTATTTGAGAAAAATACAACTGAATGCTATTGATAAATATCTAGAGATTAATGCAACTCCTATTATCTCATTTTAATGCAAACTTACCTATTCAAGGTGTGACTACAATATTTTTATGACATTAATGTCATGTAATAAATACGTTACGATAACTTTATTACAATTAAATAATTTTTTACATTATTATTATTCAATATACATTGGTATTATAAGTTATAGGAATGAAAAATATTGTATGAACTATAGATGATTGTTAGACTTAGAGATGAGTTTTTGACTGATGAATTTGTAGTAGGAATTGAAGAATTTGTTGGCTTTGTTGAAAAGTACACACAATTAATGGATGGAATGAAAATAAGATGTCCAAATAAGCACTATAAATGTTAGAATAAGAGTTTTGAAGATGTCGACACGGTGCAATTTTATCTCATAAAAAATAGTTTTGTTAAAGACTATTATGTTTGATATAAACATGGAGAAATAGTTGTGCCACAAATAATAAAATATTATATACATATAAGTATTGATTCAAATATTTCAATAGAATATATCAATCCTAACAATGCATGTGAAGCTATGTTAAAGCATGTTATTGGCTTTCTTTCAATATAATTGTCGCTGATGATATCTCAAAATCAATGACAATAGACTTTTATGAAATACTCCAACCATCAGTAGAAGAGGTTTGGTCAAGTAATTTGTATGACCACTAAAATTTATTTTCAGTGACTAGACTTATGAATTTAAAGGCAAAACATTATTTTTTAGAAAAGTATTTTAATGAAATTTATGAGTTATTATCTGAATTATTAATAATGAATAATATCATGACAGATAGCTTTTATAGTACAAAGAAGTTAATTCGAGATTTGAGTGAACAGAGCAAAGCAATTACATATAATTTTTTCTAACTATCTTGGGGACAAAAGGCATACTGTATGTAAAAGGTAGAAAACAAACATTTCTCATAAAAAGATGCATTACTTCCCACATTAAATCCTCATTTATAATGATTATTTGCATCTATAACCACTGTTAATGACATTAGTTGGTACAAACAGCATACTATTGAAGAAAGCATGATGAGGCATTGCTCATATTCTCTATCTTAAAAATATTTTGATGATATTCATCCATCTTTTGCAGATAAAAATCAAAATATTAGATTAAGGCTATGTACGGATATATTTCATCCATTTAGAAAAATTTGGAAATAATACTCCTCATCGCTAGTGATTCTTACACTATATAATTTACTACCCTAGAGTGCATGAAAGATTAGTATATAATTTTGTGTTTTATCATTCCTGATTTTAGAAACCTAAAAGACAAGTTGGATGATTTCTTGCAACCTCTTATTATGGAATTAAAAAAATTTGTGAGAGCATGATGTTGAGACATAAGATATATCTAGAAAGTAGAACTTCAAAATGTGAGTAGCACTTATGTGGACTAAGTGATTTTCTAGCTTATTTAATATTATTGGATTTTAGTTCTATAGGGAGATTAGCTTGTTTGTACTACATGGAGGACACTGATGCATTTTCTTTGAGCAAAGGAGAAAAGATTTCTTGGTTTGAAAACCATCTTAAGTTCTTACATATAAAACATCCTTTTCAAATGAATATTAATGCATTTAGGAAAGGCCATATAGTTTTTAAAGGTGCACTACTTGTGATGCTAGGTGCTAAAATAATAAAGGTAATTGAAAGATTTGGCTACAAAAATATTATAGATGTTAATGCTAATTGCATTTATGTGTACATTTTAATGAATTATCAATATGGTTGGAAGAAATAAAACATCTTTTGGGATATGCTTTATTAGAAAACCAACCTAATTAGACATAACTTAGATGTGATGCACATTGAGAAGAACTTTTTTGATAATATTTTTAATACTATAATGAATATGGAAGAAAAAACAAAAGACAATGTCAAATAAAGAGAGGATTTAAAAGAATTTTTTTCACGTCTAGAGTTACATGAGAATATGTGTTGATATGAAGCATAAGTTATCTGTGATGAAAAGTCATGACTGCCAATGCTTTATGCAGAGACTAATACATATAGCATTCCAGAAAAAATTACTTCTAGAAATATTCGGGAAGCATTGACTGAATAAATAATTTTTTAAGAATTTTACTTTTAATATCATAACAATAAAAGATATTGAGAAATTATAAAATGATATACCCATAATTATATATAGACTTGAGCATATATTTTTTCCTAGCTTCTTCGACTCCATGGAATATCTTCTGATCCACTTATCTTATGAATCCATGAAAGTATGCCCTATGCAATAAAGTTGGATGTATTCATTTAAGATGATATATAATTTTCATTTATTAATCTTAAAATTTAAATGTATTTAACAAATAAATATTATTCTAATGAAGATATTTTTTGGATATCTTGAAAATTAAAAAATAATGTTTGAAATAAAGCCAAATAAAATGATCGATATACAATATTTACTTGGTTGAAAAAGTTTTGGCATTTTATGTTACAAAATAATGATTATGGCATGAAAGATGGATCAAAAGAAGATTATATGCTTCCTATTTTTAACCATGCATGTCAATCATATGGTAGAGCAAAATCAATGCTACCAATCTTGTTGAACTATGAAGAAGTTACACCATATATTAAGTAAGATTTATAATTATTTTATATTGTAATTTCTTTGTCATGGTATGTAATATACCTAATTTATTATTCAGAATAACTTCAATCTTATTTTTATAGAATTTGTGCTAAGTAATTTAAGTCAAAGAGAACTATATATTTGTGATGTTATGATTGATGCCAAGCTTGACAAAGATTTCACATCTTGGTTTGAAAAATTTTTCAGTATATAACTTACCATTTTTATTACTAAAAAATATTATGCCATAGTATATTAGTATCATTTTATTTTATTTTTATTTTTTAGGTAAATTTTCCATCATCAAATATATCTAATAAACAAATAAATGATCTTACAAAAAAAAATCATTATGAAGCTTACGAACATATCCCATTCATTATGTAATGGGATACCAATTTCACACTTTAAAACATTATTCAAATATAGCTGCAATGAATGATAATTTATGCATTAAGGTGTCTTTTACATAGTCGATTAATTGAAATTCTACACTTGTAGTATCTTGCCTTACTAATTAAGAGGCCAATTTTATTTTTAAGTGTGAATGGTTTGCTCCAATTTCAAATTTATGTATTAGAATTCATCATCAATACAACCTTGTAGATGTGTGTCATAAAAAATATTATTATAGGTATGAGCTATTCATTCTTGTGATATAAGTAGAACAAATGTGTAATACAATTTATCCAATAACAAGAAGAAATATATATGTGACAAGTGGGCTATTTGTAAAATAAAACCTAGATCAGCTCTGAAAGGTGTTGAAATGGATGTCATTGCGACACCATCATATGTACCTACACTTCAAGAAAATATTGTGGAACTTCATGCGATCAATCCTATGGTAATTGATGGGCTTGAAACATTGATTGGTGAAGATTGAAACTATTTGTACATTGATGGTATACATGTTGAAGAAGATAAAGAGAGAATTAATTACATAATCATATGAGGCTGAATATGTAGATGGAGATAATTTGTTTGAAATTTCTAATGATAAGTGAACATTTTTTAACTACGATGTTAAGTTGCATTACTTTTTTTGTAACTTTTACAATTTGGGTGTAAGATTAATCTTTTTTTTCAAAAATATAAATGTCAATGTGTTTCTCATTATGTTTTGTTTGTATGACATATTCATTACATTTTTTTATTATCTTTGCTTTTTATTGATTTTTATGAAACTTTAATTAGATATGAGTGGTGATAATTCAAATGGCCAAGAATCTCAATCAATGGTCAGGGGTAAAAAAATTTAACAAATAGTTCATGGAGGAGGAATTCAAAATTCATTCAGTGATAACAACACTACAAATATCTGTTCATATTCTTATATATGTACAGAGGATACATTGACATCACCTCATAATGAGACACACGTATTGCCTGCTATTAACATTCTATCTTCATCTTCTTCTACTCCAGTTGGTATTGTTAGCTCTATCTCACCTATCTTAGAAGATACATACATTGTTATAATAGCATGGATAATGGCTGGATATTCACAATTTATTATTTGCATGCAAAGTTATGATACAATTTTCATTCGACTCACTATTAACAATAAACAGTATATACCTTATATAAATTTACTATTGCATGCATTATCATATTTCATTCTTTTTGTTTATAACAAGTTTAAATTAGAATTATGGATTAAAATGTAAATAAATCTTTTTGTTTGTAATATGGCAATTTTAATTAATAACAAACTATAATTTGTTACTGATCCAACAATATCATTCAAAATTAAAGTTATGTTTGCATTATACAGTTTTTGATAAATAATATAAATGAAGAAAATATTAACTTAGTAATAGGATATGAGTGTTTTTCATTTTTATGTATATCTCCTCATTTTTTTCATTGCAATATATCCTTCATTTATTGTATCTCCTCATGCAACCTCTCATCAAAGATTTTATTATAATTGGAAGTTGATGATGAAGAACTCCAAATAGAACTTGGATAAAATGTAGATGCATGGGTACTTTGACCATACACTCACCATTTTTTGGCTCCACTTTGATAGCCTTAAGGTAAATATGAGCAACATCAATCTTTTGCACCTCTATAGAAGGATGTATCAATTGTGAAACAATTATAACCATATTTTCTATAGATTCCTATAATTGTTAAAATACAACATAATGTATCAATTGTAATATTAAAAGAAATTTTATACTAGCAAAAGCATCTATCATCTCGCTACTACAAATTATTTTCGAATTGATTTTATTAATTATTTTTAATGAGTTTATAAAAATTAAATCATTAGTTATGGTAAAAAATATATATTTATTTTGCATTTTATTTACATTTAATGGAAAATAATGAATTTTCAATGTTCTTTTCTTTTATTATTTTAAATTATAAAATTAAGCTATAAGTATAAAATGGGAACCACACTTTAATATCATTTGAGTGATTGTCTACTAATGTTCAATCATTCTTCTTGTGTATTTACTTGAATACCTGAAATGGTGTCGATGGATGTCCCAATTCAGCCTCTTACAAATAAATGTTAGTTACGATCAAGGTACATCATTCATTATGAACATATATTATCCTTTTGATTATAAAAATATAAATAATAACAAAAAATAAAAGAAAAGTATACCAGATCTACTTTATCTTGGTAGGTCGCCTTTGAATCTCCAAAATATTTTCAAGGTCATGATCCTTCACCTGCTTATTCTGATCTATGATTGTGTGAGGGCACCTGGGACAAGGCCTTGAACTCCTCACTTTTCAAGTAATCCCACTAATTTATCCAAACACCAAGGTGGACACTCGCTACATGTTTCCATGTATCCTTCACAGTTACCACCAAAGCATTATTCAATTTGTATTTTTTATACAAAAACCAAATAAAACAATAATACATCATAATGTATTAATTTTAAAAGTATATCATACTATACCAAAATGAAAAACAAGTAAATGCATCAAAGATTAACTTCAAACTCTTCCCAATAAAATTCTTTCTTACTTGAAGGCATTTTGCTCCACTTTAAACCTATAAATAATTTAAAATCATCACGTTCATATACATATAAACAAAAACATATTTTTTTCTTCTACTAAGTAAAAATTACTTTTAATATTATAAATTATAATGTCGAATAAGTTGAAATATAATGCATTGTATTATTGTAAAATACATATATTTAAAAATTGTGATATATTTATTATTTTTATTCATATATCATTTTATATTTAATCTAAATGAAAAAAAAGCAAAATGATAAAGAATGAATGTAGTAAATTTAAGAATGTTACGTATTATTTATTGTCAATTATGAGTCGAATGAAGATTTTCTCATTACTTGACATGAAAATTAATGATTGTAAATATCTTGCTTGTCCAGCTAGTGCAGTACTAATGCATGGGTCTTCTAAGATAGGCTGACCAGAACTATCAGTATCTTCTGGTAAAAAATGAGACGAAGATGGAATATCCGTGGTAGTAAATCCGTGTGTGTCATGATTATGTGATGCCAAAGTTTCCTTTGTACATCTTGGAGAATGTAGAAAGACATTTGTAATGTTATCATTACTAAATATATCAAGATTTCTTCCTCCATGAACTATTAGTCAACTTCTTCTATCCCTCTTCACACTTTGAGAACCTTAGCCATTTGAATGATTATCTCTCATACCTAAATCAAGTTACACAAATATGAAGTATACAGAGGCAATACAAACATCAAATGAAATGAAATAATAAAATAAATTAATGAAAACACATTGACATTAGAAAAAATAAATTAAAATATTTTAATTTAACATCCACTTTTTAACAATTATAATATAAGAATGAGAAGATAACAAGGCATAAAATCAATTTCTAGTCATCATCAAAACTTTCTAAGAAATCATCTCTATCCTAATATTCATTGCCATATAATTTTGTAATTAGTTTCTCCAAATTATCTTTATCAACATTGTCATCATTAATGTCTAAATAATTTATATCTTCACCAAGTAAAGTTTGCACTAGGAATGATTGAATAAACTTTCATATTTTTATCTTGAAATGCTGACACACGTGATGGAGTGACCATAACATCTTTTTCAATAATTTCAATAGTAGATATAAGTTTTATCTCACATATTACCCACCAATGACATAGATTTCTATTTGTGGTTGGATAAGTGGTGCAACACACTTATTCGGCTTGTATTGAAAAAATAAATAGCTTGTACTTATGATAAAATTTATTATGGTACACATCAACAAGGTTGTATTGATGATGAATTCTAGTACGCATATCTAGAATTGGATCAACCATACACACTTAAACAAAATAATCATTTTTAATTGGTAAAGCATGATAATCTACGTGAAGAATTTTAATTAGTTAACTGTGAAAATTAGTAGTACTTGTAGTATAGTTAAACCCCTTGATGCAAATACCAATGTTTATTACAATTCTATTTGAACCATATTTTAAAGAATGAAATTTTGTATCCATTTACATAATGTATGGGATATGTCTGTAAACTTCATAATGGACCTTTTGAAAGATGATTCATTTATTTATCACATATATTTGAAGAATAAAATTGTACCTACAAAATAATAAAGAACAAATTCATACATATATAATGTTTCACATAATTGTTTAGAGCCATAAATTATAAGTTATATATTGATAATTTTTTTAAACAATTTGCAAAATTCTTTTCAAGCTTTGCATCAATTGAATCATCATCAATATGAGGTTCTTTTTGACTTAATTCCTGAGCAAATATTCTTCTCAAACAAAATTGAAGATATTTTGATTAATTAAAATATTATATCACATATAATGACAGAAAAAATGAGAATATGAAATTATTATAAATTTTATTCAGTATAAAGTGTAACTTCCTAATAGTTCAACAAAATATATGAGTGATGAGCAGAATGAAACTCTAAGTCATCAAAAAATATCTTGATGTTTCTTTACCATATGATCTATCTCATTGCCTTATTATTTTTATTATTTTTATTATTTTTATTATTTTTATTATTTTTATTATTTTTATTATTTTTATTATTTTTATTATTTTTATTATTCTTATTCATCTTATTGTTCATTTTCATCTTATTCTTCTTATTCTTATTTTTCTTCTTATTCTATTATAATTAATTTTACTTCTTTTTCTTCTTATTCTTCTTATTCTTCACGTTCTTATTTTTATTTTTCTAATTATTCTTCTTAATCTTCTTATTCTTATTATTCTTCTTATCATTTTTATTTTACTTAGTCTTCTTATTCATATTATCTTATTTTTTAATTATTCTTATTCTTATTTTTATTATTTTTCTCCTTTTTCATCTTTTTTTTTCATCTTATTCTTCTTATTCTTCTATACTCCTATTTTTTTTTTCATATTTTTGTTTTATTTAGCCTATTCTTCTAATTCTACATATTCTTCATATACATCTTATTTTTTTATTCATCTTATTATTTATTTTCGTATTATTTTTCTTATATTTATAATTCTTCTTATTCTCCTATTCTTAATATTTCTTCTTTGTCTTCTTATTATTCTTATTCTTCATATGTTTCTTTATCTTCTTATTCTTCTTATTCTTCTTATTCTTCTTATTCCCCTTATTCTTATTATTCTTCTTATCCTTTTTATTATTCTTATTTTTCTTATTCATATTATTCTTATTATTCTTCTTATCCTTTTTATTATTCTTATTTTTCTTATTCATATTATTCTTCTTATTCTTATAATTCTTTTTATTCTTCTAATTATTCTTATTCTTCTTTTTCTTTTTATTATTCTTATTATACTTATTCTTCTTATTCTTTTTATTTTTCTTATTCTCCTATTCTTCTTATTCTTATTATTCTTCTTTTTTATTTTTCTAATTCTTATTTTTATTCTTTTTCATCTTTTTCTTCTTATTCCTCTTATTCATGTTATTATTCTTATTCTTCTTATTCTTATTATTCTACATATTCTACATATTCTTCTTATTCTTTTTTTTCTTCTTATTCTCCTCATTCTTATTTTTCTTCTTATTCATTTTATTCTTCTTATTCTTCTTATTCTTTATATTCTTCTTATTCTTTATATTATTTTTATTCATCTTATTCTTCTTATTCATATCTGTATTCTTATTATTCTTTTTTTGTATTCTTTTTATTAATTATATTACTCTTATTCTTCTTATTCTTCATATACTACTATTTTTTACATCTTTTTTATTTTATTCTACTTATTCTTTTATTTATTTTTATTATTCTTATTATTTTATTATTCTTATTCATCTTATTAATCAGTTTCATTTTATTCTTCTTATTCTTATTATTATTCTTATTCATCTATTCTTAATTTTTTACTTAGTCTTCTTATTCTTCTTATTCTTATTATTCTTCTTATTCTTATTATTTTTCTTTTTTTATTATTGTTATTCTCATTTTTATTATTTTTCTTCTTTTTCATCTTTTTCTTTTTTTTCTTCTTATTCTTCTTCTTGTTCTTATACTCGTATTTTTTCATATTTTTTATTTTATTCAGCTTATTCTTCTACTTCTACGTATTCTTCTTAATCTTCTTATTTTTTTTGTTCTTATTCTTCTTATTCTTTATTTTTTTATTATTCATCTTTTTCTTTTTATTCTTCTTATTCTCCTACTCTTAATATTTTTTCTTTGCCTTTTAATTATTTTTATTCTTCTTATTTTTATTTATCTTCTTATTCTTATTATTCTTTTTATCCTTTTTATTCTTCTTAGTTTTTTTATTCTTATTATTCTTATTATTCTTCTTATTCTTTTAATTATTCTTATTATTCTTATTATTTTAATTATTCTTATTATTCTTATTCTTCTTATTCTTCTTATTCTTATTATTCTTATTATTCTTCTTATTCTTCTTATTCTTATTATTCTTATTATTCTTATTATTCTTCTTATTCTTCTTATTCTTCTTATTCTTCTTATTCTTCTTATTATTCTTATTCTTCTTATTCTTATTATTCTTATTTTTCTTCTTATTCTTCTTATTCTTATTATTCTTATTTTTCTTCTTATTCTTCTTATTCTTATTATTCTTAGTATTCTTTTTATTCTTCTTATTCTTTTTATTCTTTTTATTCTTCTTATTCGTTATATTCTTATTATTCTTCATATATTTTTATTCATCTCACTCTTTTTATTCTTTTTATTATTTATTTTTTTCGTATTATTTTTATTATTTATATATTTTTTATTCTTCTTAAACTATAATTTTTTTTCATAATTTTTATTGTATTCTATTTATTCTTCTATTTATTTTT